>WAAF01006477.1:0-10071 GCA_013400475.1 Tricholaema leucomelas
TTGCTCCCACCCTGATGTGACCTCACACACTGTTCTGCAAGTTTGGGGAATTCTTTGATTCAGGAGTATATGTCAAAAATTGTTGTTTCTTTGATGCTGAGGAAATAAAGCTAGCTTGCAAGTCTCATTCAGCAAGTTTCACAACTGCAGGATGGATTTTGTGGTCACTTCCCAAGGGGATGGAGAGGGAAGGGCAAGACAAGTTACACTCTTTGTTGTTACACCAGCTCAGAAACAAGCACTGCAGCAAATCATGAGTTACAGATAGTTGAGCTGGCTGGTGTGACCTGAAGTCTGCATGAAATCTAGCCATTCTAGGCTCTGTCTGCATAAAATCTAGCCACTCTAGGCTCCTAACCTTTTCTGCAACTACACTTTATTGAGAGACAAAGTGACCAGACATGCTGACTTCATTTTCCCCAGCCTTGAGTACCATGTCAGGGTTCAGATATGACTGAGGAGGAGAGAGAGAGGAGTGAGGAGAGAAAGAAACTAGTTATCCAAGAGCTCCCTTGGAAAGAATCCAAATACAAGAGTCCTGAAACCAGTCCTGAAACAAAACTCCTCTTTCCAGTCATCTCTAATTGGAATTATTTTGTATTAAGAAGAAATATGATAAACATACCTGAGTCTTCCTTTTCCACATGCACTCAAAAGTTAAAAGCAGCAATATGGATGCAAAACAAAAATCAACACCCCACCCCCAAAAAAGAAAACAACCAAAAACCACCAAGCAAACAAAACACCATCTTTGCCGTGTGCTATTAAATGTCAGATTTGATTCATGTTGATAGGGAGTCTGTCTGATATTTTTACTCTGCTCCTCAGCAGTAATATTTCTAGAACATCCTATGAATCAGGATTTTTGTATCCATGCATCTAGAAAAGGAATATCATAATCCTGATTAATCACTGGGTGAAGTCCTGAAGTGAATGTCATCTGTGAAGTTTAAATTTCTTAAACGTTTAGGAAGAGTGTAAAGCAAAAGAAATTTCTGCTCTTTCCCTCCCAATCTGCATTTTCAAAATAAAAAAAAAGTGGTTTCATGGCTTTATTCTTTGGCAAACATTTTACATATAGGCACTTACCTTTAAAATAAATAAAAGTCTGGCAGTATTCAGCCTGTTCTGGCAAGCTGCACTCAACGAGGCTTAAGAACTGCTGCAAAGGAATGTTGTGAACTAGTACATCCAGTGCAGTGTGTGAACCATGTGTGTGAGCTTCTATGGGGTATGCCTGGTCCTGAGAGAGTTGGGGCTCTTCAGCCTGGAGAAGAGAAGGCTTCCAGGAGACCTTATAGTGGCTTTCCAGTATCTGAAGGGAGCCTACAGGAAGGCTGGGGAGGGACTATTGACAAGGTGTAGTAATGTCAGGATGAGGGGGAATGGGTTTAAGCTGGAAGAGGGGAGATTCAGACTGGATGTTAGGAGGAAGTTCTTTACAGTGAGGGTGGTAAGACACTGGCACAGGTTGCCCAGGGAGGTTGTGGATGCTTCCTCCCTGGAGGCGTTTAAGGCCAGGCTGGATGAGGCCTTGAGCAGCCTGCTCTAGTGGGAGGTGTCCCTGCCTATGGCAGGGGGTTGGAGCTGGATGATCCTTGAGGTCCCTTCCAACCTAAACCATTTTATGATTCTATGATTCTATACTTCAACTCCCTTGCTTTCTGGGATGAAAAACTTGTCCTAACACATCAGTTAAGATGCTTGTCTCTCTCACTCCCCCCTCTCCCGTCTTGGAAGAGTCTTTCTAAGAACTGAAATCCATGGGAGGTGAAGAATATGATCCAGGACAGAGCACAGTCAGGAGTCTTAGGAACTGATTTTTAGGAAAAAATATTTTTTCTCTGTTTGTTAGGAAAGTTAGATTTTTTTGGGATTGCAGACTAAAGAGATTGGCAACTAAATGAAGTGACTTTTAAAGTGTTTTCACAAGATTATCCATGATCACTTTCTATGCAGCCAGCCCAATAAAAATCCATTGCTCCCAAAGGCAAGGAAGTGGGAACCTCCTGGGGATGTAGAGTAACTGTAGTTAATCAAAGGTAATGCTCATGTCTGCCATGCACAGAATGCTAAAGCCTGGGAGAATGGCAAAATGAGGGAGATTGCTCTAGGGAGCTTACTGCTTCTTATTTCAATAAAGGGCAGTTATACTTCATAAAAAATTCATTTAATTTTACTCCCACTTCCTGAATCTTATATGACAGTGGTTCAGTGCCTAAGAGATGATTGCTTTCAGTACCAGAGCTGCAAACTTGCAGGGGTTCTGGGAAAGCAGCTGCTATTGCTGCTTCCTATTGTACAGTATCACCACTGCTTCAATCAAAACCCAGCTGTAGCCATAGATGTGAGGGTTTTTTTGGGGGGTGGGGCGTTCTACCTAACCAGCCACTCTTAATTGACCAAGTTTCTTCCCTTCCCTGTAATTCTCTTTGGGCTTTATTCTTTTTATCATGTCACACAGGAAACTGATTCAATTTTGATTGCTCTGACATTTGGCTTGGAGGTCTTTAATCTAGTAAGTCTGTCAGATACAATTACATCCAGGTTTTTGCATTCAGGGTGACTTTTTCACTTGGAAATCTTGTGCAGGTGGAAAAGCAGGGGTTTAGATATTTGCCTGTGATTTCTGCCTGTCTGATGCAGATTTGGAGCAGTGATTCTCACCAGGCTGTAGAGTGCCTGGCAATCCCTGTGCAGAGTCGTGCTGGTAACAATAAGCCCAACAGTCCTGTGATGCACCATGTCAGACTCTGTGCAGACATTCAAGGCATCTAATACACAAAACATCTGTGCAGGTCCAGTATTTCCAAACCTGCATGCAGCTCGGGGTTATGTGATTCCTTCCAATACTCCAACACATGCAAGTGAGCCTACTTTGGATTTAACCTGTTTTCACCAGCAATAGAACAAGGGGACACAGTCTGAAGTTGTTCTGGGGGAAGTATAGGCTGGATGTTAGGAGGAAGTTCTTCACAGAGAGAGTGAATTGCCATTGGAATGGGCTGCCCAGGGAGGTGGTGGAGTCACTGTCCCTGGAGGTATTCAAGAAAAGCCTGGATGAGGCACTTAGTGCCATGGTCTAGTTGAGTGGATAGGGCTGGGTGCTAGGTTGGACTGGATGATCTTGGAGGTCTCTTCCAACCTGGTTGATTCTATGATTCTATTTTTCATCGGTAGGAATGTGTGTTTTTATTAGGGGAGATTTTAAGATCTGGAAGTGAGGTTGTGTTTTCTGAATTTTTTGCAGTACTTTCAAATTGTCTTCATGTCTCACTAAAATCTATCTTCTTCAGAAAACATATTTGCATTTAGTGAATATTCTAAGAGTACTCTCCAGAAGACTTGAGAGGCAGCACTTTTTATTGAGCCAACATTTTTTATTCCATTAAACCTGTCTTCTTCCAGTTTGATTGTAGGTCTACTGCTGGTAGCAAAGCTAAATATGTGGGCAAATATTATCTGAAATAGGTTTTGATTTCTGGATGCCTAAGTTAATGTGTTGAAGGGACTGGTGTTTCCAAAAGTGGCTGTTTGGACATTTCTGGAAAATCCATTTCCTTTGGAAAGCTGAGGTTTGTAACTCAGCAGCGACTGAGCACCCCGACACAAGGCTGCCATGATGATGTATTCAGTAGCACATGCACCTTAGTCATTCTCCTTACAGGTAATGGCATTAGTGACACCCTAATAGCTGATGAATCCGTTCCACAAATTCATTTATTAAAGGCCATTTGCATCATCAGTACCTTTGTCCTAGTGAGCACCACAGTTAGGAGTTCCTCACTGTTTGCAGAGGTAACCTTTTTATACCTTAGAAGCAATTTGTCAAGGTCAAGCCTGAAATATGCTGCAAAGTTGATGTTCTATGGAAAATTCAAAGCCTTTTTTCCTGATCATAAAGCTAAGATCATTCACATATTCTCCTGCTGCTGCACTGCTTAAAAGAGAAATGAAAATTCATTTGTGATGTCATTTATAGTTTATTAACCTCTTCCTTGCAATAAATAGTAACTTTCCTGTCACAGGCTTCATATAGTTCAGCCTAAGAACAGGTTCAAAGCAGTTTCAAAACAGCTTTGTGCAGGTCAAAAAGCAATGCTCTTTTCCTTCCTGTGTTGCCAACAGCTCAGGTGTTAACGAAGATATGTCTTATGAGATGAGAATTAGTGTGGCTTGGAACTGTGTTCTGTAAAATTTCATTGAGAACATTTTCAGTTCATTATCCTTCCCTTAATGCTGCACTGGTTGAGGTGTTGGAAAATGGCAATGAGGTTTGGTTTTTCAGAAAATCAGCTGTGCTTTTCTGTGGATCAAAACCCAATGTAATGATAGTATGTGTGAAATTATTCTGAAAAGGAGGCTTTCCATTTTGCAAACCAATCCTGGGAAAGAATAGGTGCTCTTACCACATGTACTGCAGAATAAATCTGTGTGACATGTGACAAGCAAGAAAGGGCAGGTCATTCCTCATAGGGAGCATAGGCTGCTCTTGGATAGCATCCCAGGCAGTTCACTGCTGCTGATGAGTTAGCACAATCAAAACTGTAGCAGCTGAGTGTGCCATGAAGGAAAACCATGCATTTAATATCAAATAGGTGCAGTGAAGTCAAGCATAGAAAAAGCCATCATGTCCTGAGGATAAAGAACCACATGCAGGCTAATTGTAGCAACAATGCCTCATGTCTGGCAATTGAAAAGAATTTCACTCCCAAGAACAGAAACATATATTAAATTTGCAGTTCTAAATTGGAAGCCAGGGGCCACTCCATTTTATTTAGTAATGAAGAAGCTGTTTTGTTTTGGCTGGGAAATTAAATAAGCCAATCACTTGCATTCCTGTGTGCTTCTTCTGATAAAAGCAGAATTCAGGAGAGAGGGGATGTGATTAATCATAAGGGCATAATTTTGTGCATGTGTACTGTCTGTCCTCTGTACATATTACTGTGAAAGAGAATGAAAGTCACAAGTCTCAGAGGAGGATGAAGAGAGAAGAAAAGACATCATCTAAATGGGTTTTTTAAATAGTGTCCAGTACAGTGTTTTGTACTGCAGCTTCTAATTAACACATTTGTCTTTTAATGTCCTATTATTCCATGAAATTGAATGGCTTTGCAGAAGAGTGTAGTGTTTTCTCAGTGTTAAGGCAAGATGATTATTTTTATAGTGGGTTCCTGGTCCTTCCTGTATTGAAGCCAGTGACAAAATTCCAGTAGACCTTAATATGGGATGAGACAGATCTTTGTTGGTTTATAATCACATGGACTACAGTAACGTGGGATGACATCATGTTTCCTTCAGGCAAAACTTTCACAATTACACTGGTTATGTACCCAGCAGTTCTTTTGCTCTAGTGTAATAAATAAGGTATGAAGCTCTGTGTTGTATTTCATGTAACCACTACCCATAAGGCTTGTAGGGTCATAAGAAAATTCAGGAGATAAAAAGGTACTCAGGAGGTCTCTTCTTTCAACCTCCTGATGAAGTCAGGCTCAGCTATGAAACCAGATCAGGTCAATCAGAGGTTTATCAATTTCACACAGGAAGCAAGGGATGGGGACTCTGGTACTAAGCCACTTTTTCTCTCTGGTATGTAAGAAGTGGATTAAAATCAGTCTGAAATAATTCTGAATGAACCATAGCTTGATTTAAACTAAATTGTTGTTAATGATCCTCTAAGGAGCCCAAATGGGAAAAAAAAAGTTTGCACTGTGGGGGTCCATGCACTTGTAGCTCTAGAGTTTACTTCCTGTACACCTCTTATTTTTTATCTCATCTGTTTTTTTTGTTCTGAGTTCTTTTCTACCTGCATTTCTAAAGTATAAGCTAATGAATTACTGACAAATGAGAGGAGTTTGTTGTGGGTTTTTTCTGTCCTTTTTTTTTAATTCAATGTTTGTGATAGGTTTTGAGTAAAGGCTCTGGTTTAGTCATATCATACTATCCAGATGCTGATGGATGAGATGAACAGAGCAGCACTGCTTCCTGTTAAAAATGTAGTGATGCAGAATAGAAAACTGGCAAAGCCAAGTACTACTCATAAGAAAGTTTAGTGACAAGGAGTTCTTCAGAGTTGCAAATCGTTGTGTTGGATGGCAGAATATGTTGAAGCTTTTGTTTGTGTAGCAATTGAAAGTTCAAGTAAGTCCAATGCTCTTTCTCTCTATGCGTTACAGGCATTGAGCTGATCTGTGAAAAAGACATTGATCTTGCAACACAGGTCCAAGAACTGCTGGAATTCCTTCATGAGAAGCAGCATGAGCTGGAGCTTAATGCTGACCAAACCCACAAGAGGTTAGAGCAGTGCCTACAGCTTCGACACCTACAGGCTGAAGTCAAGCAGGTGAGAGTTTTTAACCACACATGAGGGTCTGAAATGGATTTTCAGCCATTACAGACATGGAAACTGCTAAACCAGCTCAGGCCAAGTCACATACATTTAGGTGGACGATCTTAATTCTGTTTGCCTTAACAGTACTTGATTTGCTGACAGATAGCAGCATGACCCTTTAAAAATAACAAAGGACTCTGTTGCTTCTAGTATACATCTATTTGGCTTCATGGGAAGTCTGTGCAGAGCTAACCCTGTAACTTCTCAGCTGGAGAAGCTGTGTCAACCTCTGTGTGTTCTGGGAATATAACAGTTCAGTTTGGAATCCAGACTTAAGCTGGTTGTGGAGAACTGGCCCAAAGCAAAGGGTAACTGAGCTGTGAGGTCTAAGTATGACATTACAGTAGTTCCACATTTTTATTTATTGCCATATTTCTGTTGAGCTGCAGGAACCTTTAACACCTTCTGTGGTCTCTGGATGCTAGGGATTAGCCATCTTACTGTTATTACATTGCCCTTTTTTCCAGATTGCATCCTAGCTTAGGCAGTTCTATTCTGCCTCTTTATGTTCCCCCTGATATGTAATTTGGATGCCACGTATTTCTTTGCTTTCCTTTGCTACACAGGATAACAGTCAACTTCCTGCTTATGGGTAAGGATCCATAGGTGGCTTCACACTTCAGTATATGTCTGGATTTTAGTGGGATGGTCTTAACTTCATTAGGAAAACCAGGAAGCATTTTTCTAGGCACCTGAAATGTGTGTTGTTTTTTTTCCAAATACTACAAGGTGTTAGTGAAAAAGGTTTGCTTCTTTGTTTACTAAAACTAAATAAATTATACTGAGTACTCAGTACACAGGATCATAGTTACACTTTCCTCAGAAGTGAATATTTGAGTCATGCTTTATCTGAATTTTTACCATCGCTGGCAAAAATTCCTTCATTCATAAAGTGTACTCTCAAGCTGGCCACTGGCAGAGCTAACATCAGTGAAGGTACCTGATGTTACTTCATTATCCTGTATCTGTTGGGCCTTAACTATTTTACAAACTAAAATCTAACCCATGTAAATGGGTTTAGGACTAAACTACCTAATATTTACTTGTGAAAGAACAGCTGCCTTGAATTAATATTTCCATCAAGGCTTTCATTGCTATGTGACCTTTCAGCAAACCAGTAGTGAAGAATCATTTTATTTGTTCAGCCAAATGCTAATAACTCCTTTTCCTTATTAACCTATAGCTAAACACAGCTACATTTTCCCTTAGAAAGGGGCAAGTTATATGTTTGCCCTATCTATTTAGTTTCCTGTAGATAACTCACAGTCTCAAACATTTAGTGTAATTGGGAAATAGATTGATTTTGACTTATAGTTCATCTCCAGTGTGGTCCAGATTTCCTTTACTTTCATTTCAGTGCATCTGAGATGACAAATGATCTCATCACTAGATTGCCCTCACTCTTGTGAATCAGTTGAGATGTGGTTTCCCCAAGATACCTACTGTAGCTGTGTTTAAGTTCTGCTGATGTAGTAGAATTTGTCACAAAGCTGCCTCAGGTACAGGTGTTCACATTTTGCTTTAATGGCTCATGCAAATACAAAGTCTTTTAACCATCTCTCCTAAGTCTCATTTACCAGGAATTTCTGCTTTATATCCTATGCACTAAGAGTTTGAATGCCAAGACAATGAATCAAAGTTTGGGGCCATTATAGCATAATAATTCCAAATGAGATGTTCTGTGAACTACTTGAGAGTAGAAATAGTATAAATCAGTGCTTTACAAACTCTTTGTTATTAAGAAAGATTCTGCCCAAGACTGATTTCCCCTCATTTGGATCCCACTTATTCTGACAGAAACTACAGAGCCAGGCTTGTTTACATTAAAGTAATAACAGTCTCTGAAGCCCTTTACCTCTCCCAACAATCAAGAACTACAGCATTTTGTGATTGCTGTGCCACCAATCACCCACAAGTATGTCTCTGTTCACAAACATCAGGGAGCCTTCCTTGGCTGGCTCCCCTACCAACTGTGTCAGGAAACTATCTACTGTCTGAAACTTCTTATCACTCTAGGAACCTCTCAGACTGCTTCCTCTCCACTGCGTTATATTGTATTATGTGATCCCATCAGTGTGTTCCTGTTTCTCCACTTTTTGAGAGAGTCTTTGTAGGTTTATTCAACTTCTGTGAAGCTGATAAAATCTTCAATTTGTAGGAAATCACTGTTTAAAGCCATCTGTTGCTGTTGGCTTGTCTGCGTATTGAGAGATAGTGGTGAAATAATACAGGAAATGATCAGGGAAAGAAAGGTGCTGTGTTAGCAGCTTATATGTATATTATTTAAAAGGTATTATTCATGAGCCAGCAGTGTGCCCAGGTGGCCAAGAGAGCCAATGGCATCCTGGCCTGCATCAGGAATGGTGTGGCCAGCAGGAGCAGGGAGGTCATTCTGCCCCTGTACTCTGCGCTGGTTAGAACACACCTCGAGTACTGTGTCCAGTTCTGGGCCCCCCAGTTTAGAAGGGACATTGAAATCCTTGAGCGTGTCAAGAGAAGGGCGACGAGGCTGATGAGAGGCCTCGAGCACAAGCCCTACGAGGAGAGGCTGAGGGAGCTGGGATTGTTTAGCCTGGAGAAGGGGAGGCTCAGGGGTGACCTTATTGCTGTCTACAACTACCTGAGGGGTGGTTGTGGCCAGGGGGAGGTTGCTCTCTTCTCTCAGGTGGCCAGTGCCAGAACGAGAGGACACAGCCTCAGGCTGCACCAGGGGAAGTTTAGGCTCGAGGTGAGGAGAAAGTTCTTCACTGAGAGAGTCATTGGCTACTGGAATGGGCTGCCCAGGGAGGTGGTGGAGTCGCCGTCCCTGGAGCTGTTCAAGGCAAGATTGGACGTGGCACTTGGTGCCATGGTCTAGCCTTGAGCTCTGTGGTGAAGGGTTGGACTTGATGATCTGTGAGGTCTCTTCCAACCCTGATGATACTAGGATAATATGATACTATGATGATACTATTAAGCAGCATTTAAGTAGGAGCAAGTTTGTGAGCAAGTTTTGTCAACCAGATATAAATACATAAAAGCTTTCTTCCAAACGTTTCACTGCTTCCATCTGAACCAATGACACAATGAAAAGCTCACAGATCACTGTTTTTTGCACTTAGACATCAGAAGCAACTGAAGTTGTTAATGTGCATAAATGACACACACACAAAAGAAAAGAGGGAAAAAAGTAAGGGGAAAAATTTACTCTAGAAAAAGCTGATGCAATCTCATATGAGGCCCTGACATTCAAGTGGTAGACTTTTGAAAGCAGAATGAGTTCATTATTTAAGTTTTTCCAAGCAAAATTTACAACTGCTTGGGTGTTATGTGGGCCTGGAAGTGGGAGCTTAGGAGCCCTACAGTGAGCATCTGAGCCCATACACTGTGGGAAGGAGGGAGTGGCATAACTCAGGAGTATCAGCAGCCTTGGTCAAGAAGAGTACTATAAATGTGATGATTTGGGTGTTACCCGACCCTCCCCCACTTTGGAAATCACCCAGACTAGACTCAGCTGGCTCTGGAAATTGAATGAAGCTTATATTTAGAGCTTAGCTCAATATACAAGCAGATATTTACAATATATAAAGTTATATACAGAAATATGCAAGGTAAAAGGTAATACAGAAACACAACAGCCCTCCCAGAAACCTGAGTCCCCAGGAGGGTGGAGTTAGAATAGAATAGAATAGAATCAATCA
>WAAF01006477.1:10208-57235 GCA_013400475.1 Tricholaema leucomelas
CCCTTCAGGTAGTTGTAGACAGCAATGAGGTCACACCTGAGCCTCCTCTTCTCCAGGCTAAACAAGCCCAGCTCCCTCAGCCTCTCCTCATAGGGTTTGTGGGGCTCCCAACTGCCCTTCCACCTTCTCCCACTCCTCTCTACCTTACTGCAGACGTTGCCTTGTGCCCAAGGAAGAATGGAGGGTCAGCCAGGGGGGTTAGGAAGCAAGTGGATTAGTCAGAGAGACAAAAGGTGAGGTTAGAGAGATGCAGCCCAGGGCCTGGACAGAGAGCAACTCCCTTATCTATGTTTGGATTCTTGCTCTTATACATCTCAGCAAGCCTATGAGTGAAGTAGACATCACCATTGTTTCCCTTTCACAGCCTGTAATGTAGTTCTACTCACCAAAACATTCTAGCTGGCTTCAAACTAGCACAGTAAGCATTGTTTACAAGAGGTAGTCTGTCAGAGCCTGACCTGGACTGCCTTACCCTGAAAACGTTTGAGTCAGCAGGACAGTTATATGGAGCAATGCTCCTGTATCATTCACACTAGAGGAAACCTAGCTGATTTCAGTATGTGGTCCCCCTTCTTCCCTACTCAACCTTATTACCTATTAGCTTTCTCACTAATGAAATTTCTGCAAGACTAAAATTCCCAGTGATGATTTTTCTTAAAACTGCTTAGAGAGTCAGATATTTGTATGAAATCTGTGTCAAAACTGCTGTGGCAGGCTTTGAAATTTTCAGATCAAGCAAAGACTGTTCCCAAGAGGACCTTGTCACACCCTCATTGTTTAACCCTTTTAGTTTAAAATACATTTATAGATATATAAACAAACAATAAAAAGCTCTTGCAGATGAAACCAAGCTGGGGGCAGGTGTGGCTGGGCTAGAGGGCAGAAGGGCTCTGCAGCAGGACCTTGACCACCTGGACAGATGGGCAGAGTCCAAGGGGATGGCGTTCAATAAGTCCAAGTGCCGGGGGCTGCACTTTGGCCACAACAACCCCATGCAGAGCCACAGGCTGGGGTCAGAGTGGCTGAAGAGCAGCCAAACAGAAAGGGATCTGGGGGTGCTGATCGATACCCACCTGGACATGAGCCAGCAGTGTGCCCAGGTGGCCAAGAGAGCCAGTGGTATCCTGGCCTGCATCAGGAATGGTGTGGTCAGCAGGAGCAGGGAGGTCATTCTGCCCCTGTACTCTGCACTGGTTAGACCACACCTCGAGTACTGTGTCCAGTTCTGGGCCCCCCNGTCGCCATCCCAGGACCTGTTCAAGGCAGGATTGGACGTGGCACTTGGTGCCATGGTCTAGCCTTGAGCTCTGTGGTAACAGGTTGGACTTGATGATCTATGGGGTCTCTTCCAACCTTGGTGATACTGTGATACTGTGATTTTTAGCACGCAAGGATGTATCATGGTATATAAAATATGAAAGCATGTCTTGATTTATGTTGCCCTCACTTCATGTCTTTCCCAGTGATGCTTTGGTTAACTTCAGGTCTTGGTCCCATTTGGTCGCTAATAATGTAGCTTTCTTGTCTGATGGATTATAGGAAATGCCAGCCAAAAAGATTGCCTTATGATAACCTGATTTCTTTTCCTTTAAATCTTTGTTGCATTTCCCACAGGAACAGTAACACCTGCTGATGAAAGAGAGAAAGCTGACAAATCGAATCTTCCACACTGTTGTACTGAGAAGAATGTAATTTTCTACAAATTAGGGTCAGCTACCTGTGTAGATGACTCCCCTTTCTTTCTCCTAGGGAAAACTCATTTTCCTAGCCTACAGAGAACTGAATAGCTATAACTAGGGTGATACATGATGTAGGGATAAAAACCAAAACAACAGAAAATCCTTACTTCTTTCAGGCAATTTAATGGATCACTTGGTGAGAATTATGGGACAAAAGGGAAATTAATATGTAGGATACTGCAGCAAAGTCAATTTTAGAGCTTTGTAAATCACTAGCTGAAGTTTAGGGCAGTGATTGGGCAGTCAGGATTTCCTGTGTGTCTGCAAATTAAATTCAGCACCTTCCTGGTGTTATTGGAATAATTTGACACCCACACAGGTAGAAAATAGCTTTTGAGACAGCACTGGAAAGAACTTGCATGTGTATTCTGACTGTTAATTTTCTAAATGCATGTCTTAAAATAGCAGAAAATTTTACTGCTGAAAAGAATAAACACAAACTTGTCAGATTAAGTATATTTAGGATCTGATTCTGTAGCCAGTACATCATGGGTTGCTTGTCTACAAGTAATCTGAATATCCAGGAAGTAAAGCCTCTTGGCTAGATATAAAATGCAAGACCTGGGATTTCGTGCATGCAGGTGGAAACTGCAACTGCATCTTGAATCCATGAAGCAAGGTCTTTCTTCTCCCCCCTCACACCTAAGCTCTGAGGTTTGTGTGGAAAAAAAAAACAACAGGCAGAAAGGAGCTGCAAGGTCCATGATTCCAGCTGAAAATTTGAAAAAGAGAGACATCTTTATGCTCAATTTGGTGTTTCCCTCATTGAACCTTGTGGTCTTGTCCTCGGGTATTTGCATAAGGGGTGTTCATTTTTGTGATCCAAGCTCAGAAATTAAATCTCTTTGCTATTCATGTCTGCATAAACACTTTGGGAGTTTAATTCCTCGAGCAATAAATTCCTCAATAAGGTCTTTGTCTTTTAAAAATTGATGTCATTAAGGTCTTATCCTAGGATTTCTTTCTGCTCATTTTCCCACCTGACACCATAACAAGCAAACTACCTTTTCATAGTATAGTATCATCAGGATTGGAAGAGACCTCACAGATCATCAAGTCCAACCCTTCACCACAGAGCTCAAGGCTAGACCATGGCACCAAGTGCCACGTCCAATCTTGCCTTGAACAGCTCCAAGGACGGCGACTCCACCACCTCCCTGGGCAGCCCATTCCAGTAGCCAATGACTCTCTCAGTGACGAACTTTCTCCTCACCTTGAGCCTAAACTTCCCCTGGTGCAGCCTGAGGCTGTGTCCTCTCGTTCTGGCACTGGCCACCTGAGAGAAGAGTGCAACCTCCCCCTGGCCACAACCACCCCTCAGGTAGTTGTAGACAGCAATAAGGTCACCCCTGAGCCTCCTCTTCTCCAGGCTAAACAATCCCAGCTCCCTCAGCCTCTCCTCGTAGGGCTTGTGCTCGAGGCCTCTCACCAGCCTCGTCGCCCTTCTCTGGACACGTTCAAGCATTTCAATGTCCCTTCTAAACTGGGGGGCCCAGAACTGAACACAGTACTCGAGGTGTGGTCCAACCAGTGCAGAGTGCAGGGGCAGAATGTCCTCCCTGCTCCTGCTGGCCACACCATTCCTGATGCAGGCCAGGATGCCATTGGCTCTCTTGGCCACCTGGGCACACTGCTGGCTCATGTTCAGGCGGGTAAGCCAGGCTGAAGCATTTTCTGATTGGTGACTGCATAAACCGTTGTACTGAAGCACCCTTCCCATAAGCACATCCTTTCTTTCCAGGTGCTTGGTTGGATCAGGAATGGTGAATCAATGCTGAATGCAAGCCTCGTCAATGCAAGCTCCCTCTCTGAAGCTGAGCAGCTCCAGCGAGAGCATGAACAGTTTCAGCTGGCCATAGAGGTAACATGATAAATAACTCTTTTTCTCAGGTGATCATCATACAATAGGTTCTCTCTTGAGTACCAACATTTGAGTTCATAATGCAGCCAGAGGTTGATAGTGAAATAAATTATTTATCATCTGCAGCTAATTCTTCTGCCATCAGATAGCAGCCTTTCCATTCATGAAAAAGACACTCACAGAGCTCCTGATAACTTCTCTGAGGGAAACAAAAAAATAAATAAAATATTAAAATTCACAAAGTGATCTGGAAATGGAAAAAGTTAGTGAAGTTAGGGGTTTTTTTCCTCGTGTCCACAACATGCAGAAAATTTGTTAGCACTCATTTATGACTATCTTTGTTACCAATTCATTCTCTCAGGTGTGTTTCATTCAGCTCTCCTTTTGTGGACAACAAAAGAGATATTAATTCGGATTCACATTCTCAAATAACTTTGAAGAAGAGGTAAAAAGGTCAATTTTTAAGACTTGTCAGCTAAACTTGAATTTTTGCCCTGAAATAACACATCTTTGACCTGACTCTTAAAAACTAATTGTGAGCCATCTCAATTGCGTCACTCACAGGATCAAATGTGACAGGGGGAATAGCACCTCCCCTGAGCTGCTTTCTTTGAATGGGAATATAGTGGAGGGCTACAGACTCCCTAAGTAGGACACTACAAGATTCATGGGTAGGCTCAGTGCTATGGATAGGCTCTTTGTGGCTATGAACAAACTCTAAACTTAGAGGGTATGCTCACTGCAGTTGCTAGAAAGGAGGCCTATTGCTTTTTCCTGTTCCTGCTTAACAATGTGTAAATGCTTCCCAGAATATCTTAATTGACAGCTTTTTACAGAGCAAAGAGCAAGATGAAAAATCCCTTTCTGTGGTTTATATATACTTGAAAATCAAAAAAACTAAGCCAAACTTGAAGCTATGAAAAGAATATTCTCATAAAGGAGATTTGAAGAGATGCCTGATTTGGGGGAGTGGGGGAAAGTGTTTTTATCTCTTCTGGTAAACTTCAAATAAGCCAATATATATTATTACATCATTGCTAGTAAGTATAGTTTAAATCTCAGCTAATGACCTATTGTGATCCAACCTCACTCACGCTAAGCAAAGAGCAGCTGTTGTAGCTCCTAAGGGGAAATTACCAAGTCGTGCTGACCACATCCTGGCAGCCGCCACCAGGCAGCAGTGGGGAACAAGACACCCACTGGCTGCACTGTCACAACTCGCTGCCATCGAGGAAGTATTGGTGCTGAATGCAAATCACAGAGGGAGAGGAGAGTTACACCACAGTAAGGGGAAAATAAGTTTTCAAAGGGAGAAAAATGCTACATTAAATATTTGAAGTGTTTAAAGCTCAATATGGGGAAGAGATCAGCAAAGCACACAGGGCAGGCTGTTCTCTGAAGACATTGTAGATGTGGAACTGATTTTCAGTTGAAATCCTTTAAAGTCTATTTAAAACAAGTGTTACAGCTCTAACATCAGTAAAGCAGCTGGATATTACATTTAACCAGTTGTTCTTGAACATCTTCCTAAATGTTTCTGCCAAGCATTAATCATTTTTTTTGCTAATAGCTTTCTCTACATTGCATTATTCATTAGTGTATTACCAGATGATTTCAAGCTTATTTCCAGGTTCAAAGATTAGATCATAAAAGTATCACATGAGAATTTGTCAGCAGCAGTTACAAATGGGATGCAGAACAGAGGAGTCTTTGGGAGATTTTAGGGCTTCTGTTCAGAAAATTAAAATGGAGTATTCCACTCAGCCATGCCTCAGCACAGTTACACAGGAGGCTGTGAAGGGCTGTAGGCTATTTTCTTCTCAGCAACCCACAGAGATGGGCATAACCACCAGTTGGTTACTCTGAGGAGCTGGGGAATGGGGCAGATAATTCAGTCCTGTCTGTAAATTGGCTGATGAGTAAACAGGGGGACAGTGGAGAAAATGTCTTGACTCTCCATGTAGCACAGTGCTCTTTAGGGTAGCACAGTGTAGCTCCAATATGAGTGAACTGACTCAGAAATGTAGAGGCCGGTACTTGTGATATAGTTTGTGAACTTTAGCAAAGCATCTTCACATCTTCTGGAGTTGATGTTTTGTATCCTGCAGACAGGACAATTACACGCACAAGTGAAGCTGCTGGTGCCAGCAGATTGCCTGGCAAGAGTCAAATTAGCATGATTAGACCCACAATTCACCAACTTGCTTTTGTGCTTGGAGATTGTGTGGGATGCAGTGAACTCTGAGTACAGGCTGAGTGGCAGCTCAGCACAACAGCTACCTGAGCTGAGCTTGTCAAAATGAATCCACCAGGAGCCTTAGCCTGGGTTGTTGCCCAAAGGACAGTAACTGATCAGTGGAGCTAACCCATTTTAGCTGGTGCTTGCTTGCCCAAGCTTGAATAACATGTTGTAAAAGTGTGTGAATAATTGAAGCTAAAATGCTCTGCAGAAAATAACTGTTAACTGAAGATAACTCTAAACTGTTTCGCTCTCTCGCATCTCCATGCTCACACCTTGCTTCACCTTTCTCCATATCTGGCACATCTATGCAACCTCTCTTTCTTCCCCTCATACACAGTCCCTCTTTCATGCCACTTCCTTACAGAAGACACACCAGAGTGCCCTGCAAGTCCAGCAGAAAGCTGAAGTGCTGCTACAGGCTGGGCATTATGATGCTGATGCTATCAGAGAGTGTGCTGAAAAAGTGGCCCTGCACTGGCAACAGCTGATGCTGAAGATGGAGGACAGGCTCAAACTTGTCAATGCCTCGGTGGCCTTCTATAAAACTTCTGAGCAGGTGAGCTGAACAGTACCTATGCCATAGCATATTACTTCAGCCTGTGATTTAGCTCCCAGTGTCTAATGCAATGGTCTTGCTTCTCTTGTAAATCAGTGTGGAGTTTTGAAGTGTTTCAAATAGCCAGTCTGGTAATACCACTAAGGAGCAGCACTCATTTTTCTCCCTTTACCTTAAATAACCACAAAAGTAGGGTGAGGCAGCCCTGAAAAGCTGTCCATGCCATATGCTTATATGTCTTCATCCATGCATTATGTGCATGCAAACCTTTCTGACAACTGAACAGGGCCAGTGGTGAGCCCTTGGGTGATTCCCAGCTAATATGTGCCAATGAGAGTGCACTGCATGAAGTAGCAGTGCTGGTAGGTGTGGGTTTTCTGCATGGGTTCCTTTGCCAGCAAAGGATGTCACAGCATTGGCAAAATTAGCTGAAAAGACATTTGCTCCCTTAGCATCGTAATGCCATACATGGTGTGGTGTTCCCTGCCCCCCCCCCCCCCTTTGGAAATCACCCAGACTAGACTCAGCTGGCTCTGGAAATTGAATTGAGATTATTATTTATAGCTTAGCAGAATATACAAGCAGATATTCACAGTATAAACATTTATATACAGAAATATATAAGGTAAAAGGTAGTACAGAAACACAACTCCCCTCCCAGAAACCTGAGTCCCCAGGAGGGGCTCCCAACTGCCATTTCACCTTCTCCCTCCCTCTCAACCTTACCCCAGTCCCAAGGAAAAATGGAGATTCAGCCAGGGGGTTAGGAAGCAAAGTGGATTAATCAGAGAAATGGCAGAGAGGCTAGAGAGAGAAAAAAAAATGCAGCTTGGAGCTCCCCAGCAGAAGTGCCCTATCTATGTTTGGATTCTTGTTCTTGTATCTCTCAGCAAGCCTATGAGTAAGGTAGACATCAGCCTTGTTTTCCTTCCACAGCCTGTAATCTAGTTCTTCTCACCAAGACATTCTAGCTAAGCTCAAACTAGCACACATGGTAACCAAATTTTTAACTAGCCAAAACTGTTTCTTTGACAAGTGTTATAATAACAAAATACACACACAAACAAATGCCACAGAGGTTTGCAGTAACTTTAACTTTTAAGAGGTTTGCAGTAACTTTAACTTTTATCTTGAAGTTTTCATTGAAGCAATGTAGTTCTTCAAGCTGCTGCTTCCTTTTTTAAGTTGTCTCCTTTCCAACAGGAAACCTTTCTGAAATCCCAGCATTTTGGTTTCAAGTTCTCAGGATATTAGAGTTAATTTTGAGACACATAAATCTGCTTTTCCTTGAGAATAACTTGCAATTAATTACTTATTACTTGGTGGCCAGAACTAGCCAGTGTTCTCACTGGTCATTAAACAACCATGCCAAGACATGAAGGGATTTCTCTTGAATCAATCTGCAGCACAGACAATGACAGCAGTAACCATTTCATGGTGACACAGCTTTACTTTGTTCCAGGTGTCCATGAATTGCAAAACACATTCCAGTTGGCTGCTGGTATATTGGGATCCCTTGCACAAACAGGTGTCCTTGATAACTGTAGTCAGTGAGAGTTCTCCTCACTGTGTGGATATTTGAGTAGCCCTGTCTGATGCAATTTACTGCAGCCAGACAGATCATGTTAGCATGGCCATTGTGGGAACCTATGGTTTTATACATCAGGCAGCAGTGATTGCCATTAAATTTTCTGTTGTTACTATCACACAGTTCATAGAATCATAGAATTGACAGGGCTGGAAGGAACCACAAGGATCATCTAATTCCACCCCCTGTGCCATGGGCAGGGACACCTCATACTAGATCAGGTTCTGCAGTTCCTCAGTTATGGAACCATACATGAAGTTATTTAGTACAACTAAATAAATAATTAGGGAAATAAACTATTTTTTCCTTAACGTTGAGGCTATGGATGATTTTTGGGCCACTGGTGTCACTTGTTTAATGCATTTTTTAAGGTTGTTTAAGATTAAATCATTCCTTTTAATGAATGTCTTTCACAGTGAAGAGTTTCAAATAGATTTACAGTCTCTGATGCATTCAAGATTGAAATGAATTGCTGGTGGTGGAGGATTGTGAGAAACGAAAGCCATTAAGGGATTCATTAATGCTGGCCAAAATATGCATAGGCAGTAATTGATCAGCTCAGTCTCTCTTCCTGTTTCCAAGTCACAGACAAGCATACTGCAGTGCCCAACAGTTCATTCTTTAATTGTGTCTGTGCAGCAAATGTTTACAGCAAAGATTATGCAGTCTTTCAATGCTCCTAAAAAGCACTGCTGCAAGTAGTCTTTTGACTTCTCCTGGGCTGCCAAATTGATCTACAGTCCTTAATGATCTGCTTCCTAATGGGGTGGCAGTGGATTGAGTAATTTAGTGGATTGTGAATCTCTGAGTATCTAAAGCAACTAAAAGGGTAGAGAGACTGTTGCAACCATCCAAACTTTTTCATGCCTGTACATAGGATGCTATGTTCTTGGTAGACCTGATAGAGCCCTGACTTTCAAATAGCCCAGTTTCTCTCTCTGGCTTCACTGACAGCCCACTTAATATGAGTTTCTCTCATCATCCCAACAGAGAGATCATATTTTCATGTTCAGGGACTATCCTTTCTGGGAGGATGTGAATCCCAAGCAATTAATTTACCTCTGGTTTTTAAGTCATCAAAGCCCAATAAAACGCCAAAGTTTTCCAGAAATGGAAATAACTTTTCTGCGCCTAAATAACACATGGTACAACTTGTGCTCCGTTAAGTGTTTGAGGATGAATGCTGGTTTGCATCTGAGAAAGGAGATGATTTCAGACTGTCAGATGTGTAAAGTCCTTGAAGAGTCTAACAGCAGGGTAAACTATCTCCCAGGCAACCAGCAACAGAATGAGGGGATACAGTCTCAAGTTGTGCTGGAGGAAGTATAGGCTCTCTTCCCAGAGAGAATGATTTGCCATTGGAATGGGCTGCCCAGGGAGATGGTGGAGCCACCATCCCTGGAGGTGTTCATGAAAAGACTGGATGAGGCACTTGGTGCCATGGTCTAGTTGATTGGCTAGGCCTGGGTGCTGGGTTGGACTGGATGATCTTGGAGGTCTCTTCCAACCTAATTGATTCTATGATTCACCACAGCTCACCAGTTTCAAAATTAAGTTTGTTGTGTACATAAATAGAGTTTTATGAAAGTGGCCTGTGACACGGGGGAGAACTGGTGTGTGATGCTGGAGTCTCTTCCAAACTGTGGTCTCAATCATGTGGAGTCCTCTGAATAATACCTGTATTCCCGTAAAAGTTGCAGGAGTGAGAGAGAAAAGTGTGCATGTGGTTACCTGGATCCCTAAAAACAACCAACTGGATCTTGAGTAATCTCACTAGTGGGGTGTTTAGAAGAGCCCTCTGGGAGAGAAAAGGAAAATTCCAAATGTTTGCTAAAACTTTAACAGTTTCTTTCATTTTCTGCCCAGGCTACTGAAACCTGCAACACAAAAGACCCAGCCTTGTATGAGGCCACTGCACACACATTTTTCAGACCGTGCTGGTTCAGTTACCTCATTCCCATTATCCTACCAAGACAGATGGTGTGTGTGTAAGCTCTGTACGGTGCAACACCTGCATCAGGTTGTGGCACTGAGTTCATGTCTATTGGTTTCCATCAGTCTTTAGAAAAACTGTATAGGGAGAAACTACTGTGCAGCTGAAAAGAATTAGTTCCAGCTTCAGACTTTGTTTCAGGAAAGTATTTAACCATATGTTTTTCTTTAAGTATGTGCTAAGTCCCTTGACTTCGGTAGGATTTAAACACATCTAAAGCACCCCTCCAGAACAGGGATTGCTTCCTGAATGATTCACTGGGGCCAAACTGACCCCTGCCTTGATTCGACCTTTTGAGCTTTCCCCTCATTATCAATTGAAAGAGAAGAAAGATTTATCACCCTTATACTACATAAATTGCATCTTAAACAGTAGAGACCCCTGTGGGTAGGAAGAACTGCTAGATCATTCTGTCCAGGGCCTGGTACTTTCCTCGTCCTCACAGAATCAATCAGGTTGGAAAAGACCTTGGAGATCATCAAGTCCAACCTATCGCCCAACATTAATCAACTAAATCATAGCACCAAGTGCCACATCTAGTCTTTTTTTCAAACACCTCCAGGGACAGGACTCCACCACCTCCCTGGGCAGCCCATTCCAGTGGCCAATCACTCCCTCTGCAAAGAACTTCTTCCTAACGTCTTGCCCAAACCTCCCCTGGTGCAGCTCGATACTGTGCCCCCTCATTCTGTCACTGGTTGCCCAAGAGAAGAAACCAAACACAGCCCATAGTCCAAAACATTTAGGTTTGAAATGTCATTGGTCATAGATTTTTATTGAACGTGTCCCTCCTGATTATGAGTGTAGATAACTGAGTTGTTGTGCTATGGCTTGTTTTAGGTGTGCAGCGTATTAGAGAGTTTGGAGCAAGAATACAGACGGGATGAAGACTGGTGTGGAGGGCGAGATAAACTCGGACCATCAGCTGAGATAGACCATGTCATCCCTCTCATCAGCAAACACCTGGAGCAGAAGGAAGCTTTTCTCAAGGTCTTATTTGAGTTCTCTAATAAATCAGGAAACTTCCCTATTAAATAGACAATATAGAGCACTGTTGGAGAGTTTGAAAGAAGGCTCTGAGGTGTAATTCCAGCTCAGATACTGTCTGGCCAGTATAAATCCTAGGCCAATTTCACACTGTTATTGTAGGGTTAATAAGCAGCATCATCAATACATATCTCAGAGCAATGTCATCAGGACTAATTAGGTGATCTTTGTGTTGCATTTTGAGGATGTTAGTTATTCTGCTTGTTTAATGTTCAAATTCTCAAAACTGCATGTACTGAGCATTATAAATGACAGGTATTGATTTTGGTGTTGGAATATACAAACCAGCCAGCATTTCAAACTCTGTCCTTTAATCCAATAGCTGTAGAACTATTAACAACTGAAGCAATTGTATCTCTGCAGGGCAGCACCAGCATAGAGACAAAGATTTTTCTCCTGTCTTCTAGATGCTGCTTTGTAAGAACTGTGGGGCTGACAGACCAACAGGTCAGCTCCCACCTTCCACTAAAACTGATAGACAACTGAAACTACCCTGGTAGACAAGGCTTAAGAAACTGTGCCTCTAGACTGTGCATTTTTTTTCAACCTTGAGAACTTTTCTTGATTTACATAAATGGAAAATATGTGATATATGGGACCAGCTGTTTTAAGATTGTCATTAGTTTGCCTCAATATATAAAATAATCCACTATATTAAAAATTATTCATGTTTTAATACATTTCTGAGGCTGTTAGTTTATTAGCTGAGTTTACTGACTTACAGCTGAAGCTCTTGTGTTTGCAGAGGCGAGAAAACTTCCCTCAGCAAAATAAACTGAGAAATTACTTGGGTCCTCTTTGCTTTCTTTGCTCATTTTTACTGGTTATTTTTCATGTGGGCTACTGTTTTTTAGGCCTGTACACTGGCACGAAGGAACGCTGAAGTATTCCTCAAGTACATTCACAGGAACAATGTCAGCATGCCCGGAGTAGCAAGCCATACAAGGGGGCCTGAGCAGCAAGTGAAAGGTTGGTGCACTGCTGCAATGACAGCATTGAAGGTTTTGTTCGCTCTCTCTTCTGCTGTGTGGTCATTCAAAAGCCTGTGAATGAACATGTGAACATGCTGAGCAGGCACTTTAAGTTTTGTCATCTGCTGTCACTAAAATGGCATATGTGCCTGACACCTTTAGCAGTAGTTTCTGAGGGTGTTTCAGAAACCAGCCCCTCCTCTGCTGGTTGTGAGTCCTCATATAGAAATGTGCTTTTGCACATGGTAGTGAGGGAAAAAAAATGAAAGTGGTTTGAAACATGGGCTCTGTTGGGTTTTTTTCTTGTCACGAGAGTCCGTGGGTTTTCAGCTGAGATGACCAAGCAGTATTTTGCCTCAGTGTCTAAAAATGCATTAAAAAATAACACTTGGCACATCATCATTTAATTCCCCTCTCCACGAGGTTGTGGATTCTCCCTCCCCGGGGGTGTTCAAGGCCACTTTGGACAGCACCCTGAGCAACCTTGGTACAGGTAGAACAGAATAGAATAGAATCAACCAGGTTGGAAGAGACCTCCAAGATCATCCAGTCCAACCTATCACCCAGCCCTAGCCAATCAACTAGACCATGGCACTAAGTGCCTCATCCAGGCTTTTCTTGAACACCTCCAGGGACGGTGACTCCACCGCCTCCCTGTGCAGCCCATTCCAATGGCAAATCACTCTCTCTGTGAAAACTTCCTCCTAACATCCAGCCTATACCTCCCCTGGCACAACTTCAGACTGTGTCCCCTTGTTCCATTGCTGGTTGTCTGGGAAAAGAGACCAATCCCACCTGTCTACAACCTCCCTTCAGATAAGGGTGTCTCTGCCCTCAGGTGAAATTTGGAACTAGATGATCTTTAAGAGCCCTTACAACCCAAATCATTCTGTGATTCTATAAGGTCGAGATGCATCTTGTTGCTGCTGAGCACTGGAAAACAGCCAAGTCCAAACTTGTTTGTCCCTAGGATGGACCACTTGTTTTTTTGTCCTTGGAATCCTCTTTGGTGTCTTACCACATCAAACAGACACCAGAGAAAGTGCCTGTGCCTGCCTGTAGTTACTTTCCTTTGGTCAAAAGTTCGCTGCTTACAATCAGATGATAGATCTGAGATGTTTGAAGTATTTCCACTCCTCTGCTTAATTAAACAGTTGTTGATCTGTGCCTAGCAATTCTGCAAAGTACTGATAAGAATGAGGATTCTGCAAAAATAAACCATTTTTGTTATTATTATTGATGGCTTTCTTACAGGCTGCAGAAAGCTGCATGTTAAAAGCAGTGCAGTTGTTGTATATGGGGGACAGAGAGGAACTGTGGTTACACACAAGATGAAAATAGTGCTACTAGAGAGATTACTTTCCTTCCTTTCTTTCAACACAAAATGTTAACATGACTTCGTTCAACTTTCTCCCACTACTGTGCCAAAGGCTTGTTATTGTTGTTGACTTTTGTTCCCTACAGTTTAAAATCATGGAAAAATCAATTAAAATCTGACTCAGAAAGCCCTTAAATGTGCACTTGATATAAGCTTTTGAGTGTTCCTCACTGAGCTGGTTTGAAATGATTCACTTATACAAAAGCCAGCTTGTATGTTAGTCTTTCTCTAAGCCAAATGTGTAATTCTTATGCTTGGTGACTCTATCCACAACAAATCTTTGAAAAGGGCACTTTACTTCAGAATAAAAGCATCACTTAGTAGGATATTTATTGTGTTTCTAAAGCAAAGTTGTTAATACAGACCAAGATTTAGTTTTATTTGGCATAAACTGTTTATGCACAGGCCTGATCTAGAGCCTCAAGTGCCTTTTGTCAATCAGATAAAGTTGCTGTTGTCCTCAGCAGGAATTGAGCTAAACCTTGCAATTAACTTATTACAAATTTACTTACCATCATCAACATCACACTTGGAAATGTGTTTGCTGACATCAGTTCTGATACCTCTATACCCAGGCAGGGTGAGATGAGCTACCCTGCTGCCAGCTACACATCATTCAGCTCAGTTTAAATAGAAAAAAACTCAGGTTTAACTAATGTCAGGTTTGGGTTTTTTTTTAAGAGCAGACAGAATGAAATGCTCTCAAATTAATTGGAAAGAAATACAGAATTGTATTTGAAAAGAAAGATACAGAAAAATTACAGAGCATATACAGGATGCATAGCAACCTCCTTAAACCTTCCCCCCAACCTGAAACTAATCTACAACCCCCAATGCTGCTTTTCTTCCCCCTGCAGCGCCTCTGCCACCCACTCCCTACATAGTTACTCAGATAATTAGCTCCTGCCGGAGACAGCAAACAGGGGAGAAAGGAAAAGAGGACGAGCTGGCCTTGCTGCCAGCTTGTAAAGAGATAGTAGAATTATGGGATTGAATAACAATTTTACACTTTCCTGTGTCCACCCCTAGACTCCTCTAGTCCCTAGAGGATTTTTAACTCTATGGTTTCCAACCTACAACAACTAAGGTTGATGTTACCGATGTAGTGCAAATCGCTTGCATTATCTCTGAGTGTATTTTCAGTTAAACCTGTGGTACATTTTAAAGACTAAAATCACACCTCTTAGCAAGCTGAGGCAGTCTGGATGAGCAGCTGGGTTTCAAAGCAGGACATGTATGTCCTAGACTCCAAGGAGTAACAAGTCTTCTGCCAGTATCTTCCTGAATCTGAGTGTCTGGCACATCCCTGTCACACAGAAAGCAGTTTAGAGCGCCAATACCTCAACCCCAAATCACACCCCAGCAGTAACTGTGCAGGGAGGACACAGAGGGCTGCCAGTCAGCACAGCCCTAAAAGAAACCTCATCAGGTAAGTCAGACTCAAAGCTCAGGTATGGTATTTTGGTCATGACTCCGCATTGGACAACAGCTCTTGGTGCCATGTGCTGGGCAGCCTGTGAATAGAGCAACAGATGAGGCACATAAAGGGCAACTTCTCCTGTCAACAAGTACTGGACTCCTGCAATAAGCAACAGAAGCAAAGGAATGGATTAGCAATCATGTACACCAAAGTCTTTATTGGGGTAAATCCCAAACTCTGTTCTAGCACCTTCTCTGAGCAATCCGATCTACTGTGAGGTATCTCTGCCTGTGGTAGGGGGGTTGGAACTAGATGATCCTTGAGGTCCCTTCCAGCCCTGACAATTCTATGATTCCTTTACCAGACCACCCTGCAACTGCCCTTCCTTTGTGTTTTTTTTATTTGTGGTTTTGGTTTGGGGTTTTGTGTTGTGGGGTTTTGGTTTTGTGTTTGGTTTTTGAGGTGGTGGTAGTGTTGTTTTAAAGCAGCCCCTTTCAATCAAGGCTTGTTTTTAAGAAGTGCAATCTCAAGGGCTCTGCTCTTGGTAATGTGATCTGGGCAGAGTGAGTAAATTCAGCTTTTTATGGCTTATTTCTATATGCATTCACAGAATCACTAATCATGCAAACATTCTCCTTTACCCTACAGCCATTCTGAGTGAGCTGCTGCAGAGAGAGAACAGAGTCCTTCACTTCTGGACCCTGAAGAAGCGGAGATTAGATCAGTGCCAACAGTATGTTGTCTTTGAGCGCAGTGCCAAGCAGGTAATCCAGAAACCCCATTTTGTGTATATATTTCCTGTGCCTTTGTAATTCCTCTGTGTGAGGCTCCTGTTGCAGTCCAAGTGGGATTTAAAAACCATACTTTTAGTGCCCATGGCAATTGTAGAATTTTAACATTTTAGCAAATTATAAAACTCAAGAATGAAACTCAGAATTTTTTTGCCAGGCCAGAATCAATTTGATTGGAAATAAGTATAAGAACAAACTTGTTATGTTGAGCTATTACTGAATGAGAAGTCTGCTTTTCCTTCATACAGATTTATCTGTATATAGGCAGAATTTCCTACAGTCCTGTGGTGGTTTGGGTGTCCCCTGCCCCCCCCACTTTAGAAGTCACCCAGACTAGACTCAGCCAGCTCTGGAAATATGAATGAAGCTTATATTTACAGATAGCACAATATACAAGCAGATATTTACAGTATATACAGTTATAGACAGAAATAGACAAGGTAAAAAAGTAATACAGAAACACAACTCCCCTCCCAGAAACCTGAGTCCCCAGGAGGGGCTCCCAACCACCCCTTCACTTTCCCCCTACCCCTCTCAACCTTACCCCAGTCTCAAGGAAGAATGGAGGCTTGACCAGGGAGATTAAGAAGCAAAGGTGAATCAGCCAAAAGCAAATGGAGGGTGAGGTTAGAAAGCAAGATGGAGTTCAGCCAGCAGCCCCAGCTCCCCAGCAGGTGAAGAGCCCAGAGCAAAGCCCAGAGCAAAGTGAGCAAGTGAAGTGACTTTATCTAATGTTTTGCTTTTCATTCTAATACATCTCAGAGAGACTGTGAGGGAAGTAGACATCACCATTGTTTTCATTTCACAGCCTATGATCTAGTCCTTCTCACCAAAACATTTTAGCTAGGCTCAAACTAGCACAAGTCCTTTTTCTCCTAGGAAACCTACAGCACATTTTTTACCCACCTGCTTCAATTACAGTTTTCTTTTTGTATGTTCCTAGAAAGTGTTTCAGCACACACAATATTAAGTGCCAATGGATTTTTTTTTTTTATCCTTTATTTGGCAGATTATTTTTTTTTGTCAGAGGATTAGCTCCTGAAATACAAAGACTGCTTGTTTTGTTTTTCCTTTGGTTGTTTTTGATGTTCACAGGCCTTAGACTGGATCCAAGAAACAGGCGAATATTACCTCTCTACTCACAACTCCACAGGGGAATCAGCAGAAGAAACCCAGGAACTCCTGAAGGAATATGGGGAATTCAGAGTGCCTGCCAAGGTAAACAGTGACTTCAATCTAAGTATGACATCAACCTTAGTCTATGTTTATGAGCCTATGGGCTGCCCAGGGAGGTGGTGGAGTCGCCGTTCCTGGAGCTGTTCAAGGCAGGATTGGACATGGCACTTGGTGCCATGGTCTAGCCTTGAGCTCTGTGGTAACGGGTTGGACTTGATGATCTATGAGGTCTCTTCCAACCTTGGTGATACTGTGATACTATTTCAATACCTGAAATACCTTGTCTTGGTTTTATATTTTTCTCCTGATATTCCTTGCCCAGAAGATAAACAGATTTTGAGAACTCATTCTTGGCAAGATGTAGGGACAAAAATAAGATTTCCTCCCCCTTGGTCTGTATTGGTTATGGAGCATTTTTGTTCTGATGACAGGGAAAAGACCATTAGCACACATAGTTCACAGAAAGCTAATTGCATCCTTGAACAAGAATAGTTTAGAGCAAGTAATTGGTCTGAACATATCCAAGGTCATCTTGGATTCCCCTTCTCTTTCTTCTCTCATTACAACCTCTATTTGGTTCATGAATTCCAGCTGGTTTGATCACAGATCATTGTTTATCTCATTAGAAATAATCTGTTGATCTCAACAAAATTATTTAAATATATGGGTTTGGAAACTCTGGGCTGAACATTTGGTAATACAAAGCTGCATTACCAAGAATCTATTAATTTATATGGAACAATTCTGAGAAATCTGGTGTGGTTTACAGAGGAGTGGTGCTTCAGACAAATGAATTCAAACCATAGGTAATTCACAGGCATGAATCACAGGGGTATTAGCAGTCACTGATAAGTATCTAAATTAGAAAGTCAGACTGTAGCAAGACCATGGCTTTGGTATTGTCTAGCTTCATCTCGCTATGTCCTTAAATCATCTTCTTTAATCCTTCAATTCCTCATTACGCTGTCTGTGCTTGAATGGGTTTGATCCACAGGCTTTGTGGTGTTCTTGTCCGGTTGCTTTTTTGCTTTGATTGCATGTCTGTGAAAACAGGAGGTAACTAGCAATAGATGTGAATTTGTCTGTGAAAACAGGAGGTAACTAGCAATAGATGTGAATTTGTCTGTGAAAACAGGAGGTAACTAGCGATAGATGTGAATTTGTCTGTGAAAACAGGAGGTAACTAGCAATAGATGTGAATTTGTCTGTGAAAACAGGAGGTAACTAGCAATAGATGTGAATTTGTCTGTGAAAACAGGAGGTAACTAGCAAGAGACGTGAATTTGTCTGTGAAAACAGGAGGTAACTAGCAAGAGACGTGAATTTGTCTGTGAAAACAGGAGGTAACTAGCAAGAGACGTGAATTTGTCTGTGAAAACAGGAGGTAACTGGCGATAGATGTAAGTTAATTTAGTCAGACAGAATCTGTAAAACATTCCTTCAACAGTACTTCTGCCCCTTAATCAGTCAACCTGGCTGATGTTCCAGTTTATAATAGTATAATCCCAATTCATCCTGAAGTTTCCAAACTATTTCTGCTCTTGACATAGCTGAGGACTGAATGTTATACCTTGTTACTTACTGACCATTACTGACTGTGCCTTACACTGAGGCATGTGGTCTTGCTCTCTAGGGCTCTAGTAAATCACTTCTCTGCTGCTGACCTAGAATATTTTCACTGCCTCCTGCAATCTCACAAATGTATGTCAGTCTCAGACATGACAATTAAGCTGTAACTGAAAGCCTTCCTGATCCAAATAATGTTCTGGTCAAATGAATTGTTTGGAAAGCATAAAACACCAGTAGCTTTTGGGAATGGAACACTTCTTAGATGTAAGAGGATGTCAGATTTTCACTTTTCCATACCTGGCCTTGCTTAAGTATTCAGTTAGTTTGTTAAGATGAGCTCTCATTCAGCTATTAATTTATTTTGCTACTGAAACTTCTTGAATTTTTTTCTTTGAAATCTGCTGGATGTTTTCTGGCCTGAAGTGCATTTTGCCATTTGCAGCCACATTGCTGATAATGTCAAGTACCTGGCAGCATGTCTTGCTTCTGGCATTGGAAAGTTGTCCCCATCTCTGAAGAGCAGCTTGCCAGCACCTCCGAGCATATGATTGATGCTCCGTTTGCTTTTGAGGATTAGCATGTGCACTACAGCTGGAGTACAGTCTGTGCAGTTAGTACCTCAGTTTTATAAGCATTTTTTACTTGAATTGGATCAAACCTAGGGTCCAGGTCCCAGTTCCTGGGATAGAATTGGAATATAAGCTCAAATTTATAACTAGCTTCTTTGTGCCAGGTTTGCACAAAGTTTCTCAACGTGGATTAAACCATAGTGACTAAGGGGCAGTCAGAGCCCAAGTGAAACAGGAAAGATTTCTGGAAGGTTTAGGGGCTCAGTCTATGTTCAGGCATCATTTAGTTTGTAATGCTCCAACTGGAACTAAAATACTGGTGAAGGATTTTATAGCAGACCAAGAATTTGGAGTTTAAATTCCATTTGTTTCTGGAACAGAGCAGTAGTGACTCAGACTCACTTTCTGGACTGATATGCAGTGTGTTAATGACTTGCCTACACAGGCCTGCAGAACCACCTAGATAGATTTAGAGTAACTTGGTGTACTTTATGAGGTGTGATTTTTAAATCCTGTCTTCTACTCCAAGTCATAGAATCATAGAATGGTTTAGGTTGGAAGGGACCTCAAGGATCATCCAGCTCCAACTCCCTGCCATAGGCAGGGACACCTCCCACTAGAGCAGGTTGCTCAAGGCCTCATCCAGCCTGGCCTTAAACGCCTCCAGGGAGGAAGCATCCACAACCTCCCTGGGCAACCTGTTCCAGTGTCTCACCACCCTCACTGTAAAGAACTTCCTCTTAACATCCAATCTAAATCTCCCCTCTTCCAGCTTAAACCCATTCCCCCTCATCCTGACATTACTAGACCTTGTCAATAGTCCCTCCCCAGCCTTCCTGTAGGCTCCCTTCAGATACTGGAAAGCCACTCTAAGGTCTCCTCGAAGCCTTCTCTTCTCCAGGCTGAAGAGCCCCAACTCTCTCAGCCTGTCCTCATAGCAGAGGTGTTCCAGCCCTCTGATCATCTTCGTGGCTCTCCTCTGGACCAGCTCCAGCAGTTCCATGTCCTTCTTGTGTTGGGGGCTCCAGAACTGCACACAGTACTCCAGGTGGGGTCTGACGAGAGCAGAGTAAAGGGGGAGAATCTCCTCCCTTGCCCTGCTGGCCACACTTTTCTTCTTACCAGAAGAAGTAAGTTTTCGGTTATGGGAAGGAGGCATGTCTAAGTTGCAACCTGTTTTCCCTTTGTACATGTGTGATTTCAAAATCTTGACCTTTTCTATCTCCTGCAGCTTCATAAGTGTCCTTATAAAAATGCCATTCCTTTCATGTTTTACTGGGCAAAGCACCTGATATGTACAAAATGAAGTGCAATCAGTCTTTAATGATGTAAGAAAAATCGCGAGCTGCTGTTGACCGCTGTGTGAATTGAAAGCAAAGGAAATAATAATAATAATGCAATATAACTGAGGATCATATTTTGGGCAGCAAACAAAGGAGAAAGTGAAGCTCCTCATCCAGTTGGCTGACAGCTTTGTAGAAAAAGGACATATACACGCCACTGAAATTAGGAAGTGGGTCACCACCGTTGACAAACGCTACCGTGACTTCTCTCTCAGGATGGGGAAATACCGCTACTCCCTGGAAAAAGCCCTTGGAATCAATACAGAGGTACTGTAAGTCCATGACTGGCCAGGGTTTTATACCAAAGCTGAAAGCCACAGAGGGAAGCAAAGGTTATGGTGTGAATGCTGCAGGTTTTCATGTGTCTGTTAGAAACACTTAAAACTCAGCCAACCTACCTAGCCAAGCACAGAACTGTTGCTGAAGAGTAAAAGGTTTTATGTCGCAGATAAGTGATATAAGGAGAAAGCTGATGATGATCAAAAAGACTTTATTAACAAATGTTTGCACTGTTCTCCAGGAGACTATACAGCTACTGGGAAGGAGAGGAAACATGTACTGGTATAAGAGTCTGGTAATTTTAGCATAAGCCATAAATACTGCTCCCACACTGTTATTTTGAATCAAACTCAGACTTTGACTGTAAGTTTCCGTTCTCTCACCATTTAACTAACAAAAAAATTGGTCCCAAACCACCTCTCTGAGCAGCATAAGAGAAACAAAAATTATAATCTCCTGCTAATCCCTGGCCATGGGTATTATCAGGAAGTTCCAAAGGTGGAAACACTTAAAAAACATTCAGTCCACTATCCTTTAAAATTGTCAGAAAAAGAAGAATAAAATCCCTCACTGACATCTTCAAGGTGTCTTAAATGCACTGTTCCTTGTAGGGTCTTACACAGTGTGATGGTTTGAGTGTTATACTTGCCCCCCACACTTTAGAAATCACCCAGACTAGACTCAGCCGGCTCTGGAAATTGAATGAAGCTTATATTTACATCTTAGCAGAATATACAAGCAGATATTTACAATATATATACACTTAGATACAGAAATATACAAGTTAGAAGGTAGTACAGAAACACAACAGCCCTCCCAGAAACCTGAGTCTCCAGGAGGGGCTCTCAACCACCCTTCCACCTTCTCCCACCCTTCTCTACCTTGCCCCAGACGTTGCCTTGTGCCCAAAGAAGAATGGAGGGTCAGCCAGGGGGGTTAGGAAGCAGGTGGATCAATTAGAGACATGGCAGGTTAGATTAGAGAGAGAAACGCAGCCCACAGCCTGGACAGAGAGCGTCTCCCTTATCTATATTTACACTCCAGTTTTTATACATCTCAGCAAGCCTATGAGTGAAGTAGATATCACCATTGTTTCTCTTTCACAGCCTGTAATCTAATTCTTCTCACCAAAACATTCTAGCTAGCTTCAAACTAGCACACACAAAATCACTAACAACAGTCTGGAAAGGTATTTCCATAGCAGAAGGCCATCAGAAGTTGGAATTGTATCTGCATAGTGCTCTACTTTATCAGAAATGTTATGAAGTCTCATACTAGATCAACTAATTTAGATGTGAAGGAATAAAGTAAAATGTAGTTATGTCATCAATACCTATACCTAGTGTGATGGTTTGGGAGTTACCCCTATACAATGAATTCACCCAGACTAGACTCAGCCACCTGGAAGTTAAGGAAGCTATATTTACAGTTTAGCACAATTTGCAAGCATATATACACAATATACACGAATATTTACAGTTATATACAAGTTAAAGGTAATACAGAAACACAATAACCCTCCCAGAAATCAGAGTCAGACTGCCAGGAGGCTCCCAACCCAAACCTCCTCTCTGCCCCCTCCTTCCCTTCCTTCAGAAATAACCAGATCAATCCTCATATATCTCACGTGATAAATCTGGAGAGATCTGAGGTGAGATGTCAAAAAGACAAGAAGAAAGTTACAGGAAAAAGAGAGTTAGGTTGGATTAGACTTAAGACAGATGCAACCACACAGATGGACAGAGAGAAGGAGAAGTGAGAACTGACTGAGCAGTGTGCGAGAAGTGTTTTATCTGTATTTTGACTAGTTGCGTCTCTCAGCAGAAGAATGAGTGATATAGGTTACTGTTGTCTGTCTTTCTTCTCACAGCTAAGGATTTAATTTCTCTCAGTAAAATATTCCAGTTAGCCTCAAATCTGCACATCAATATAGGAGTAAGAGTGAAGACTGCAACAAATCTCACCGTTGGCATTTTCTAAGATTTCTCCCTTGCCTTTTCACCTTTTCATTGTAGTTCTAAATCTGCTTTTCCTTCTTTTTAAACATTATCTTTGTCTTACTTTTGTCTCTTCCTATCTATTTGATCTGCATTTTGCACAGCAGTAGGATTACAGTGAGTTTCAAATCTATACTGTCACTTTTTCTAGGATAACAAGGACCTGGAACTAGATATTATTCCAGCAAGTCTTTCAGACCGGGAAGTAAAGCTGCGAGATGCAAATCATGAAGTCAACGAAGAAAAAAGAAAGTCGGCTAGGAAAAAAGAGTAAGTCTCCAAATGCTCACAGAATGCCACGAGGTATTATCTAAGAGTGATTTTATGATTTGCATGACCAGAACTGACTGACAGTCCTATAACTCCTTCCAGACATGGAGCTATTGAGAAAGTCTACAGGTGTAAGACAGAAGTTGTGACTCGTAGGCTAGAGATTTTGAATTTGTTTTTATATTAGTCAGAAGTGACTTTAGAAAGGGAAAGTAGTGAATCACAGAATGCATCAGGTTGTAAGGGATCTTCGAAGGTCATCTTGTCCAACTTCCCTGCAGTCAGCAACTAGATCAAGTTGATCAGTGCCCCATCAAGTTTGACCTTGAATGTGTCCAGTGATAGGGCCTCAACTACATCTCTGGGCAACCTGTTACAGTGTTTCACTACTCTCCTCGTTAAAAACTTCTGCCATATGTCTAACCTAAATCTACATTGCTCTAGTTTAAAACCATTGCTTACCACTACACCCTTCTAAACAGTCCTTCCCCATCCCTCTTGTAGGTCCCCTTCAGATACTGAAATGCAGCTTATAAAGAGATATTTAGAGAGCAATGGTTGCACTTAAATCTAGAAACAAAGTAATTTCACAGTATTTTGTCTTAATTTTTGCAAGTGGGGATTGCAGAAATACAACTTAATAGAATTTTATGCAGAAAAGTTATTTAGAAAATAACTCTACAAGGGACTTGAGTATGAAGCACAAACCCTATGAGGAGAGGCTGAGGGAGCTGGGGTTGTTTAGCCTGGAGAAGAGAAGACTCAGGGCAGACCTCATTGCTGTCTACAACTACCTGAAGGGAGGTTGTAGACAGGTGGGGGTTGGTCTCTTCTCCCAGGCAACCAGCAACAGAACAAGGAGACACAGCCTCAAGTTGTGCCAAGGGAAGTATAGGCTGGATGTTAGGAGGAAGTTCTTCACAGAGAGAGTGATTTGCCATTGGAATGGGCTGCCCAGGGAGGTGGTGGAGTCACCATCCCTGGGGGTGTTCAGGAAAAGACTGGTTGAGACACTTAGTGCCATGGTCTAGTTGAGTGGATAGGGCTGTGTGGTAGGTTGGACTGGATGATCTTGGAGGTCTCTTCCAACCTGATTGATTCTACTCTATTCTAAGTGATATTCATGGAGCTGAGGTGCAAAGTGCAAAGTAAGGCAGCTGAAGGTTTGCATTGGAAGTACACCACCACTTCATTAAGACAGCAGAAGGATATTATGTTTTCTATTCTTTGTACAAATACCTATCATGTCCAGAACACCTGAAATACTTTCTTCTTTTCCCCAGATTCATTATGGCTGAGCTGCTTCAGACAGAAAAAGCCTATGTCAGGGACTTACATGAATGTTTAGAGGTAAGTTACAGCCTGGGAAAGCTCCAGTGTTTTCAGGAAGGACAGGCTATTCTTTGCAGTGGTGATGTTCTCTGCACTAGAAAGGCTGACAAGAGTCTTTTTGAGGATGCTACCATTGTTGCATAGCTTCAGAGCTATGCCACAGAATCACAGAACTTTAGAGGTTGGGAGGGACCTCCAGAGATCATTGCCAAGGCAGGATCACCTAGGGTAGTTCGCTCAGGAGTGCATCCAGGCAGGTTTTGAAAGTCTCCAGAGACGGAGACATCACAATCTCGCTGGGCAGCCTGTTCCAGTGCTCTGTCACTCTCACTGTAAAGATGTTTTTCCTCGTATCCTGCTGATGATGGGAGCTGGATGGGCAGCAGAGGGAGCTTGCCTCTCACTGTCAGATCCATGCCTTGTGCTTCTCACACTTCGTTGTAAATGCCTGCCCCTTCAGGGACACCTGAGTGTGCCTTTATTTTCAAAGCTGTGCTCACCCCTGCAGAGTGAAAGCAGTGTCCTGAGACTCAGCATTGACCTGGAATTTGTTTGTTTCCCTCTTTTTTTAAATCATGGTGCATTCTCTTAAGAATTCAAATCTATTCCTTTAGATCTTCTCATGCTAGAGAAATAGCTAGATTTACAAAGCCAAATACATTGCCTAGCGTTACAGCAGAGTGTTCCTGAAGGATATTGGTACGCAAGGCAAAATGCAATTTATTTCAGTGAAATCTGTTGGCTTTCACATTCCTGCAGTTTGATAGAGGTTTTTATGTATCTAATGCTACTGAAGTGGTAAATCCAGCTTATCTTTCAACTGTTTATGGCTACAGTGTTTGGACACCACCAGTTGGACAGCAAAGACAGGTGATGTTGGCACGGTTTTGCTTTTTCTTCAGACAGCTTCTGTGTGTCAGCACATTGAATTTCTCTGGAGAGTTTTCTGTGACACTGGATTTTATTTTTTTGTTTTAGCTTGTTTGTTTAATCTCAGAATACATATTTCTCTTGTCACTCTGTGCCTTTGGCAATAAAACAGGGAAGATCTATTCTTTTTCACTGTGATTACTAACGAAGCTAAGAATTGCTCATGCCTTCCAGACTTACCTTTGGGAAATGACGAGTGGAGTGGAAGAAATACCTGCTGGGATCCTTAATAAAGAACACATCATCTTTGGCAATATTCAGGAGATATATGACTTTCATAACAAGTAGGTTTTCCAAACAGTTCTGTTAATGTTTTCTGACCAGGGAAACCAAAGGCATGTCTGTGCCTGTACGTCTGCAGTGAATACCTACAGAACAATGCACACAGGAGTATAAAGCAGTTGAACCAGATTAATAAAGTAATGTTTCATTTCCTGGTTTGTGTCCTTTACAAACATGAATTGTATATTAGTTTAAAATCTGCCTTCGGCTGATTAATGATGTTAAAGTTGTATAGTTGTAGTGCTTTGCAGTTCCATGTGTGCTTTCCATCTCACACTACCAACCTAGTCTGGAAGCCTGGAAGCTTTCCTATCAGAAGTAGGATCTCTTGGAAAACATGAAGGTGGGGGGAGAGGGGGGAAAGGTGTGGTTGACATGAGCTAGTTGAATAAGGAGCTTTCCTGATACTTCTTGGAGACTCTGTGTATTTAATATGTAACTAATATTACTCCACTTTATCAAGATAAGACTGTGTATCAGATCAGCTTAGAGGGTATTGTTTCGCTGCTATAATCTGAACCAAATGGTAGTTACAAACCTAGTATTTAGGGCTACTGAATCCCACAAATTGAGTCTGAATTTCAATGTCTGTCTCCAAGTTAAACACTCATCCCTGAAGGTGTTTAAGGCCAGGCTGGATGGGCCTCTGGCCAGCCTTATCTAGGGTAGGGTGTCTCTGCCCGTGGCAGGGGGTCTGGAACTAGATGATCCTTGTGGTCCTTTCCAACCCTGATTCTGTGATTCTAAATTACGTGTTGAAACCAAAGCAGCTTGAAAGACAAATCAGAAAAGTCTTCCTTGTTGAAGTTCTAGGGGACTTTCAGTGCTTCAGCCAGATAAATATGCCATCACAACACATAAATGCTGTTGTCACATACGCCTGTGTGTGGCCCAACAGAGATTGCCATATGCATGCTTTTGTGCAAGCAGATTCAAAGCACATCAGGATAGTAGATTTAAACTACATATTACATGAAAAAGGCCTGTAAGTGATAGATGGATCAACTTCTGGCCTACAAGAATGACCTCCTCATACAGGTATATATTCTTTGGATCACCCAAATGCCTTCCCACTTCTCTCTTCACATGCTATTATATTAGCTATATTTCCTTTATAGTGGTCCTGACTGATGCCATCTGATTGCTCTCCTTTTTGACTTTTCCTTACTCCCAGCTACCACTTTTTAACTGTTACGCCCCACAGTTCCATGGTGTTGCCATTTGTGTTTTCTGACCCATCTCCCTCCAGCCTGCTGCTTCTAAGTACTCCTTTTTACTATAAAACATGTAGCAATGCTAAAATAGTCACCCTGTCACCTTTACCAGCCTTCTCCACAGTCTTCTCCTCTGATCTTTTTTTTGCTACCTTTTGCTTCCTATTGGCAAGAGCACACTTTTTCCAGAGGCAGGATGCTTGAGTATGCTCATAAAGAAGACACAAGTATTAATCATTAGCACTGATTAACTCATTGGTCATTCTGCTTCTCCTGGGTATTGGTCTGTAACTAATTACATTGGTCTCTTCCTTTTTCAGCATTTTTCTGAAAGAACTAGAGAAATATGAACAACTGCCTGAAGATGTGGGCCACTGCTTCGTCACCTGGGTAATGAGGCTTCCTCTTTCATTATTTATTCAAATTAATTCCTCCAGCACAGACAGAAGCAAGCTGGGAATTGGTGCAAGGGTTACATGTTTAATGATAAGTGCAATTAGGAGCTAATCTGGAACTACAACTGCTTTGTCCTTTACCTTACCCAGGGTGAAAGGCTCCCATCCTTAACTCTTTGCCTGACCAGTGGTGTGAAGGTTTTCCAGAGCCTCTCTCCTTGTCCTGCATTGGCCAGCATTTCACCTCTGCTGGTTCCTTTTCAACAGGACTTCATCAAATCAAACCTGTATCTAGGGATGACATTAATTTTTTTTGTGAAGAGGCCTGGAAGGATCAACAGCTAAAATCTTAATTTATCTTCATTAGAGAATTTTCATTATGCTATGAGACCTCTACAAAAGCATGAACAAAATAGTTTATCAACATTTTTCTTCAGAAATTACTGTTCAATTGCTAAGTCACTGTGCTCTCTCAGTGACTTCAATTCCTAAGTCACTGTGCTCTCCTCTAGGCTGAGGGAGCTGAGGTTGTTTAGCCTGGAGAAGAGGAGGCTCAGGGCAGACCTCATTGCTGTCTACAACTACCTGAAGGGAGATTGTAGCCAGGTGGGGGTTGGTCTCTTCTCCCAGACAACCAGCAACAGGACAAGGGGACAGAGCCTCAAGTTGTGCCAGGGGAAGTATAGGCTTTTCCAAGCTAGTTGATTCTATTCTATTTTATTCATTCTGTTACCCAATACCAGGGTAATTTGCAGTAGAACTTTGAAATCCTGATACTAAGAATGCATAGGACACTCCAGGAACTGGCTATGGTAATTTATTTATATGAAAGCTGCTCTCTTTTCAAAGTATTTACCAGGCAAGTCTACCATCTTCATCTATTCTCTGAGGGTTTAATTCATATTTCTAACCTGGGAATTTGTATTTTAAAAGTCATTATGGAAAATTTTCACATGTCAAAAATATGAGCGAGTTTGGATGATTTCAGATGGAGTTTTAATTTAAAAACATGCCACAACTATTCACAAAATGTATTCAGAAATACTGTTTACAAAGAAGAGATTACATATTTATGAAAGCTGGACACATCTACACATCATTCTGTGCAAAATCTTCACGGTGCTTTTAAGATCCATCATTTCAGCAATGTACATATCCAGAGCTGTGTGCATGGTTACAGGCATATATACCATTGCCTACCCAATTGCAGGATCCTGTTACTTAGATATCTGATATTAAAAAAGGCAATAGCTATAAAGGGAGGCCATGTGGGGGTTGGTCAAGGCCAAGTGCAGGGTTCTGCACTTTGGCCACAACAACCCCAAGCAGCGATACAGGCTGGGGACAGAGTGGCTGGAGAGCAGCCAGGAAGAAAGGGACCTAGGGGTACTGGTTGATAGTAGTCTGAAGATGAGCCAGCAGTGTGTCCAGGTTGCCAGGAGAGCCAATGGCATCCTGGCCTGGATCAGGAACAGTGTGGCCAGTAGGACGAGGGAGGTTCTTCTTCCCCTGTACTCAACACTGGTCAGGCCACACCTTGAGTCTTGTGTCCAGTTCTGGGCTCCTCAATTCAAGAGAGATGTTGAGGTGCTGGAACGTGTCCAGAGAAGGGCGACGAAGCTGATGAAGGGCCTGGAACACAAACCCTATGAGGAGAGGCTGAGGGAGCTGGGCTTGTTTAGCCTGGAGAAGAGGAGGCTCAGGGGTGACCTCATTGNGCCAGCCAGCAATAGAACAAGGGGACACAGTCTCAAGTTGTGCCAGGGGAAGTATAGACTGGATGTTAGGAGAAAGTTCTTCACAGAGAAAGTGATTTGCCATTGGCATGGGCTGCCCAGGGAGGTGGTAGAGTCATCGTCTCTGGAGGTGTTCAGGAGGAGACTGGATGGGGTGTTTGGTGCCATGGTCTGGTTGACTGGACAGGGCTGGGTGATAGGTTGGACTGGATGATCTTGGAGGTCTCTTCCAGCCTGGTTGATTCTATGATTCTATGACTGCCTCTCCCTGAGACACACAATTCAGTAATATGAAACTGCTCTCAGGCAGGAGTCTACAGATGCTTTTAATTTCCTCTTAAAACTAAATAAATTAGGAAATTAAATTCAAAACAGTCCTGACACAACATAAAGTTTGAGCCATTACATTCTGAACCAAGGTAGGAGACGGAAGTTTGGTCCAAATGTCACAAGTCTGAGCCCGTGTCAAGTCAAAAATGTTGTTTTGAGCCAGATGAATTTAGGTGAGTCTCTTGCCCAGTGTTTCTGCACTGGGTTTATCTGCAAGTAGGTGACAGAGCCAACACTTCATGACTGGGTTTTAAGACTTATAGACTTTTTGCTATCTTCTGTGCAAGATCATTAGAACTCTTAGAAATTATTTTATGTCAAGAATTCAAGTTTTAGGCCTCCCTCTCTGATATTTGCTAAAGAAAGCCTCCCACATCTGTGACATAGTGCACCTCACTGCTCTCAGAACTGCTAAGGTATGAACTGTCTCTGAGTCTTCTGTTTTTAATTTGCAGTTCTTACGTTGCTTTGAGAGTTGGGGGCTTTATCACTTGTGAGTCTTAATGAAGAACTGTGCAAGCAGTGAAATAGTTTATCATGCTTTTCCCTTGATGTTTGTTTTCACAGGCAGATAAATTTCAGATGTATGTCACCTACTGTAAAAACAAGCCTGACTCCAGCCAGCTCATCCTGGAACATGCAGGAACCTTCTTCGATGTAAGCAGCCATTGCCATTTTCCTTCAGCACACACAGTGCAGCTGAAACATTTCTACAACTGAGCAACAGGTTCCTTTTTGTGCTTGGCACTTGGGTTTTTCCTTGCGTTGCAGCTATGACATGCCGTGAGAACTGACAGGCTGCTGTATGATGTGTGATCTCCATCAACGTGGCAAGTCAGTTTTAAAGGAGACACACATTCATATGGCAACCTTTGTGAATTTTTTTCAGGCCTAGTCCTTTCAAAAGATCTGGTTTAGATGTACTCTGTAATTCCGGGCTTAGTGGCCAAATGAAAAGCAAATCCCATTGTATTTTATTACCTGAAACTCCTAAGTCCAAAAGAAGATCCTGTTCTGCATATTTTACCCACCCTATTAGGCATTTGCTTCACTGTGCTAGTAAAGGACTCTGCTGATGCAATAAGACTGTTGCCCTTACAAGCACTACATCTGGTGATAAACATTTTGAGGCTGCAATTTCAGATTTGTAGGCTAAGAAAAATCTTTTCAAGTTTTGAGTTCTTTCAAGCTAAGCTTTCCCTCTGATTTTTTGAAACCTCATCCATTTTGCCATGCTTGTCTGGTGGCTTTATAGCTTTATGGTAGTTGCCGTTCAGGGGAAGGGGGGAGAAAGAGGAAGTTCTAAAGCCTTCTGCCCTTCTCCAAAGTGTTAAAAATCTTTCCACAGATGTTACCACCCAGAAGGATCCAACCTGTGATGTGGTTGGCAGCTGACACAAATCAGCTCCTCTTGCTTTTGTATGTGCCAGTGCCTATAGCATGTCAGTTAAACTCACCACCGAAAGATCTCACATGAGCCAGAAGTGCTCAGTATCTTTTTCTTTTGATGTGTTTTTGGCTTTGGTTTTAAATGGTCTAGAAGTAGACTTGAGCTGGAAGGGATTTTCCAGGAGGTGGCGCTTGAGCCTGTTTAATGGTTTGCGCCGGGCGGTGACGCCTGGAGCGTTTGAGCTGCTTTAGGTGTCGATGTTGTTCACGCAGATTAAAAACCTTTCCTCTGCTGAGCGTTTCCATTCCAATGCAGCATGCGAGTTGGAAACCTGTTTGATGTTGTTTAATAGTGAATATTCATGTACCGGCATCTGCTGTTCAGAAAGGAGACATGTTTGCCATCATGGGTGGGAACTGTGCTGGGCTACCCAGAGATGGCTGTGCAAAGACAGCTGGCTGTCTCCCCCATAAATCCTCTGCAAGTCACACAATTGAGGTGACTAAGGTTGTGTGAAGTATCTGTAGATCCTCCTTAGCTTGATCTTTGAGGGGCAGTGGTTAAGTGATAGGAGAAGAGACAGTCTGGTAGGAAGACTATGGAAAAAATGGCCAATTCTTTTCTTCCAGACAGAACTTGGAATTGCCTGAAACACCTTGATAATGAGTGACTTACATAACATAACCCTTAGTAATAATACTTCTTAGTAAGAAACCTACTTGAGGATCACAAGTGTGCAACCCCTCAAATTACATTAGCCATCATAGAAAGCCATCTTTGAGATGAAAATAAGCAGTCCTGGTATTTGCTGAACCATTCAAGGCCATAGAAAATTTGCAGCTTCAGGGATCGTCATTGCAATGCTTGACTAATGAGGAGATGGAGTAATGATAAGCAATACCTTGTTTGAAACTCTGGAGAGAGCTACTGGTGATGCTATCATAGCTGAGATGTTCTAAGGCCATTAGTCAAGCCATATGTGTTCAGAATAGTAGTTTCTTTTCTTAGGTCACTTGATACAGATGGAAATTATGCACAAACTCTCAGTTGTAAAACTTGCCTAGTTTTTCCTATGGCATTAATCTAATAAAGCTTGTTTTCTTCCATCCCCACAGATCTGGCTTTGCTTATAAAACTTGGCAGTTCTTGGTGTATTGGCTGGAAATTGCACAGGGAATGGCACTAGTGTGCTTTAGTCTTTCATAACTGCAGTAGACTCATTAACTTGGTTCTTTCACTTTCTGTACTCATTAACTTGATTCTTTCACTTTTTGTATCTGTCCTGTTCACCATTTTAAAGTATTACCACATTACTTAAAATTGTGTTCTTCATTCAGAAGTTTCAAAGATAAATGATGTCTTCCATATTTAGTAGGTTTTAGTATTTGTAAGACCATATAATTTAGGCTAGAAAGATACAATTTTGACTACCAAACAAGCTTCAGCTGATGAAAATCATCATATTATTGAGACAATGATGTTGATTTTAGTGTCTCTTTTTTAAGTAAGCTTTGGTCTACAGGTCAAAGACAGGGTTTGGTTCAGTCACTGATATGCCTCTGCAAGTTTGAATATGTTTTCCTTTTAAGTCTTGGAAAAGATCAATTTGTTATGTTCCAAAAGCCACAGGGTGCCTTTAACTTGCATAACCAGCATTTATAGAGTGGAGCATGGTAAAGATAGGTTGGACTGGATGATCTTGGAGGTCTCTTCCAACCTGGTTGATTCTATGAAAGCTGTTGACCTCCATGTCAGAGCATTGGGTTTCTGCATGGATGATGGTTTTTGGATAGTTTCTTTGCTGACCTGAAGTGTCCCTTACAAAATGGTCAGAGGAACAAGCAGGGTCTTAGCTTTGTCTTGGTAATATATTTTTTATTAAATTACTCACCAAAATTTTGTGTCCTGCATTACAAAACCTAAATGTTTTGTTGTAGAGGGTTTTAGTGCTTAATCAGTCTATTCACCGTGCCACTGGTCTATGCACCCAGTTCAGGATGCAATTTGTCTTCCTACTAAGCAACTAACTGTACACAATGAAATGACATCTTAATTGGTCAATGTCTTTAGACATTTGATAGAAAATCTGGGTATAGTTTATTAGTGCTTCATGGTAAATTCAGCAATTCTTATGGCATGAAAGTGTACTTCAGTATTCCTATCTCCATGTTGTCCATTCTCTGAGGGTCCTGTGGAGAGACTGGTTTTGGACTGTTTCTTACTGCATGTAAGACTACATGTTGATCCTGTTCTGCAGCTCCTGTGGTTTGCAACCCACAGCTACCAGCGCATGGTGCCCGTCAGACACCTTCATTTCTTCTAGGTCCTTGGGACGCTTTTCTGCCCAAGGGTTAACTGAAGTTGTGGCTAATGGTGAGACGGGTGGCTAATGGTGCACTACAGTGTGAGCCAAGTTTGCTTTAAGCAAGAAACAGGGCAGAGCAGAGAGCACAGAGCCCTGTGGCTAGCTTGCTTCTCAAACACATCAGGTGCTTCAAAGCCAGCTCAGATACCTCTGTGTTTTGTGTTACTTTGAGATGTGTGAGAAGCATCTGCACTACCATGCTTTACCCTGCACAGACCTCTCCAATTTCTACCCCCATCCACAGTAAGTCCAGACCTCTCTAGTTGTTACAAAGCCAACCCAAGGCACAACTCCAGCAGGCTGCCATCTTACTCCAACACCTTAAGGATGAGAGGGAGTAGCTGCAGGGAGAACATTCTTTTCCAGCATGTATTTACCTGACTGCCATGTAGCAGTGTTATTGCTTCCCTGCTGCAGGTTCCTGTGCAGCAGGGACAGCTGCCACTCCACCAACTCACTCTGTATCTGCACAGCTTGACCTGTCAGAATGAGGAATGCTGGAAGCAGAGGCATCTTGCTGGGAGCGTGCTGTGCTATTCAGAAAGCTGGAGAAGAAGGAGTAGCACTAAATTCAATACTTGGATCCTACAAAACCAAATGTACATAGCCAGCTCCAGGAAGTTCACAGACATGGCTGAGGTCTTGCTGGCTCTTGCAGTCACTAGTTGAGTCCCAGCCATGTGCTTTGCAGACACTGTCCCTATTTGGAGCCAGCCGTGACTCAGCTTCACGCGAACTCTGTCAACTCCCACGTAGAGCCCCATCCTTTTAGGTCTTGTTCATGGCACTAGAGTTACCTGTTTTTCTAGAACAAACTTGCCTAATTAAAAAAAATTAATCTGTTGCTACATTATTTTTTTACATTATTTTTGCATTCCAGCATAAAGATAAATACTGGAGCTAAAAAAAAAACCCTAGCCACCTCCCCAGTACTCAGCAGAAAACCAAGCTGTTACAGACAGAAAATCTCTGTTCTTGGCAGCTCTTCCCACTTCATCTTCTGTAACTTCTTTTACCCTCCAGTAGCTGGAGATAAGTCCCCTTCTGCTTCCTCATATGCTCACTCTTAGGAACTCAGTATTTCCTGATGGCCAGGAGCAAGGGGAGATATGCCTAGCGCCTGGTGGAAGCAGAAGAAACTCCAACCTCTTCTACTTCAGCAGAAAATCTGCCCCTGTAGGACATGAGGTCTTTTAGATGGCTAAGAATGTGTATTAGGGTTCCGTAGGGTTCAATTCCTAGCTCCCACTGAAGCCAGCTGGAGGCAGACAGCTGGGCCCTTTGTAGATCTCACCAAATGCCTATCTGCACTGTCTTCAGAAGTTCATGAGCACATCACACTGATATGCACAGGTGTTTTTTGCTGAGATTCAGGTGACAAAACAGAAGTATTCAGTGCTGCAATAGGTATCATGAGGATATTTCTTCTGGCCACTTCAAAACAGCATAGGTCTGTCAGACCCAGTGCTCCCATGTGGATATTTCAGATACCCCAGGGGTCTCAAATGGTACTAGATGCTTATGTTTAGACAGCTAAATTACACCCTATGCATGCAGTTTAATGTCACTTCATTTTAATTGAATGTTAAGACTGCTCTCAGCCTTCATAGCTAGGGGAAACCAGTTGACATGGCAGATTAGTCATATTTAAATCGAAGCCTCTTTATTTTGCTCAGCATGGATTTAGCTTCATTTGCATGGGGCCCCTGCAGTTTAAGTGGCCTTAGGGGAACTCTGTGGGTTATTGCCAACCTTTCTGAAACCGCAGCTATTTGCATGTGAGCTTACAGACAGTTAAAAAAAATACATAAAACAAGTTAAAAATTGCAGAAATCCAGAACTAAAATTAGCTACAGGTCGTTCTGTCTGGCACAGGGTTAGTGGTTTTCTGTGACTGAGTGTTGTTTTTATCTCTTCTAGGAAATTCAGCAAAGACATGGTTTGGCCAACTCTATCTCTTCTTATTTAATCAAGCCTGTCCAGAGGATCACAAAATACCAACTCCTACTGAAGGTACTTCAGTGAACTTCTCAAATCACCTCAGGCAGAGCAGTTGAGCAGTTCAGAGGTGTAAGGAGTTAATTTACTCTTAATGGAGCTGCTTCATCACCTGTTTATGATCTGTAAGCAGCTCCTCCTGAGCTGCTACTCCTATTTCCTAGGCCTGAGCACAGCTACAAAGTTTGAAATGAAGCTGGGGGTTTAAAGAAAAAGAAAATAAAGCAAGCAGTAAAAAATGGATCACCAAACTAGGGGTGGGAGGTTTGTGTTAGAGTGGATTTAATCCTAAAAAGTGAGAGCTGGGAGAGGGAAATTGAAAGGATGAGAGGACTGTTTACTTTGCTTCTTGCTAAGTTTGTGACATGTAATACTTTGATTAAAGGCTTTGATGAGAGGAGTAATGAACTTCGGGAAATTTCACTGACTCTTGAGTGAGACTGCTTCACTGGTGTTAGATTCTGTTGGGGAGCTAACGTGCTTCTTTGAAAAACATGGAAAAGCTTCACATGCAAAGCAAGGACCTCCAAGTGAAATGTTAACGTTTCCAACTAACAAAAGCCTCTGACTGCTTTACTGTAAATTGTTTACAAGTCTTTGCAGTGTTTTGTGACTGGGTGAATTTTATTTCTAACTTAATAAGCCACTGTTCAATTGAAATCTAGTAAACTAGAGAAGGAATAATATCTGAACAGTAAGAGAAGAGATACATTTTTTACTTTGAAAAGCTAGGACCAGATATGACTCTTGCATCTCATTAAAGCTTATTGTGTATGTATCAAAGGAGTGATAAACTATACAAGGAAGGAACATACTGAGTACGTTCAGCCTGTTGACTAATCTGTGCTTTATACCACTTTACTGAAGCAAGACCCACCAGGCTGACTGGTGACTGCAGCACAGGCACAAGTGCTCAGAAATCTTGTGAGTGCAGTCTCACTTGAGAGAACCTTGTTTTGCAGTCATTCCCATTTGATCCCTTCTATCTACGCAGGGTTCTGATGTGGTTCAGGTTTCTCCTGGCACTGTTAGCAAGGCAGTTGCACGTACTGAGTAACACAACCAGACATAAAGCCAGCATGTTGGTCAGAGTTTGTTTACAGGTGTTCATGTATTGCTTTTTAGGAACTACTGACCTGCTGTGAGGAGGGCAAAGGGGAACTCAAAGATGGTCTGGAAGTGATGCTCAGTGTCCCAAAGAAGGCCAACGATGCAATGCACGTCAGCATGCTGGAAGGTAGCAGATGGGCAGGGGAGGGACCCACCAATAACTGAAGCCTTCTTGTAACTTATGTAGAAAGTTAGTACAGGTTGGCTGTACTAATGTTGTTGATTGATCAGAATTTTCAGGTACTACCTAACTCCTTTCTAATTTCTCCAAAAGTCTTGGAAGAATAAAGATGGCTAGGAAGTTGTGACAGGGAGAGGGGATTCTTTTTGTATTTTATTATATGTGTAGAACTCTACTCTGCCCTGATAAGGCTACATTTGGAATATCTTGTCCAGTTTTGGGACTCTCAGTTCAAGAAGGACAGGGAACTGCTTAAAAGAGTCTGGCACAGAGCCACAAAGATGATTAACAGAGTGGAACATCTCCCTTATGAGGAAAGACTGGGGGAGCTGTGTGTCTACAGCTTGGAGAAGAGGAGACTGAAGGGTGACCTCATTGGCCTTTATAAATATGTGAAAGGCCAGTGTCAGGAGAACAGAGTGAGGCTCTTTTCAGTGATGTCCAACGACAGGACAAGGGACAGTGGGTGCAAGTGTCCTCATTGTTGTCTACAACTACCTGAAGGGAGGCTGTAGCCAGGTGGGGGTTGGTCTCTTCTCCCAGGCAACCAGCAATAGAACAAGGGGACACAGTCTCAAGTTGTGCCGGGGGAAGTATAGGCTGGATGTTAGGAGGAAGTTCTTCCCAGAGAGAGTGATTGGCATTGGAATGGGCTGCCCAGGGAGGTGGTGGAGTCGCCATCCCTGGGGGTGTTCAAGAAAAGCCTGGATGAGGCACTTAGTGCCATGGTCTAGTTGAGTGGATAGGACTGAGTGATAGGTTGGACTGGATGATCTTGGAGGTCTCTTCCAACCTGGTTGATTCTATGATTCTATTCTGATTCTATTCCATGTGAAAGTGAGGAAAAACATCTTCACTGTGAAAGTGACAAAACACTAGAACACACTGCCCAGGGGGGTTGTAGAGACTCCTTCTCTGGAGACACTCAAAACCTGCCTGGATGTGTTCCTGTGTGACCTACTCGAGGTGATCCTGCCCTGGTAAGGGGGTTGGACTAGCTGATCTTTGAGGTCCCCTTCCAACCCCTAACATTCTGTGATACATCTGGATTTGTATGTGTATACATTTGCACAGACATATGCATGTGTGTGTATATATATATGTATGCATGCTATAGATGTATTTCATTTAAAAATTCATACTTAGCAAAACAAAACAAAATCCTCTTCAAACAGTATTAGTTTAGATGCTGACAGCCATAATGATTATTTGATGAGAACATTTCCAAATACTATCTCAGCATTTCAAAGAAAAGGTTGTGGGCTTGTGAGTCAAAGCAGCTTGTGCTTGAAAATGTTAGTGCAGTTATCCTGAAGATTAAAAATAACTAACTAAATAAATAAGTGTTATTAAAAACTGTGTCAAATTTACAGAAAACCAATATTTTGATTGCCCCAAAGTTCAGTCTTTTATTGGCTTTTTAATGTGGGGAGGATTTCTACAATTTAAAAATGTAATTCCAGACAGAGGTACTTTATTGTCTCTCAACCATTTTCTGGCCCTGGGAAAATTATTTCCAGCCTGGCTTGAGTCAGAACCGTGCAACAAGAAGAGTACTAAATCGGGAAGGAGAAAGGAAGTGGTGTCAATAGTTAAGCAGCATGTTAAGACCAGGTGATTAGAAAGTGCAAGGGGACAAACTGATCCAGCATAGGTCAAAACACCATAAAGATGAATTTAATCATTGTGTCTGGTGAAAGGTAAAATTTGCCAAAATAGCACCTGCATAATCTGTCACCATAAGATGTCCAACACCACTCAATAATAAAGAAGCAGGGATAACTTTGTTAGGGTAGACAAGCATTTGGACAGTTGCCTTCCAAACAACATTATTCCTTAATATTTGGAGCGGGGACCACAACTACTTGCTGCTTTCCCAGTGCTCTTTTGCATAAGCAACAGCAAGCTGTGTTGATGGAGAAGCACTCCCCAGCTTTGTGAATCACAAGCTGGTGAGACAGCAGCTTGAGGGGCACCTTGCACCAGGCACCTTGCATCATGTGCCTTTCCTCAAGCCTTCCTATTATGGGGAGTCCTGTGATCGTCAACCATGTGAGGGTTGTTGTCATGCATCTAGGAAGATGACAAACCCCTTCTGGAAAGCTTCTTTTGGATACCATAATAGATGTAGCTTCCCCATGCCGCTGCTGTGGCCCTTGATGATGGGGCACTTCCAACCACTGCATATTCCATTCCTCAGACTTTGTGTTGACCCACGGAAGATTTCTTGCGTTGCAGTTCTGTGTACAGTAACTACCACAGGAACATTTCTAATATTTGTCTTAAACTATTAATACTCTTAGCAGCAGTCTCAGTCATTTAGCACATGTGATGCATTTGCCCCTGGTGAAAGAATTATATCACTGCAATAGGGGAAACACAAGTAGGAAACACATTTTCTCTGGGGCGGTAGGAGTCCATTAATGACCTCTAAGAGTCAAAAGGTAATAAAAATGGAGAAAGGCCCTTTCTATTTCAGTTCCTTACTGCATGATGTTTGTGGACATTGCTGATCCCAAGATCCAATGCAAGCCAATGTATTTTGTGGTTTTAGGATTTGATGAGAACCTGGATGTCCAGGGAGAGCTGATTCTTCAGGATTCCTTCCAAGTGTGGGATCCCAAGTCTCTCATTCGGAAAGGCCGTGAGAGGCATTTGTTTCTCTTTGAAATCTCTTTGGTGTTCAGCAAAGAGATCAAAGATTCTTCAGGACACACAAAATATGTTTACAAGAACAAGTTACTGGTAGGTGTGGCTGCAAAGTATTCTGGATGTTGTGTTTCTTGTAGGTAGAGGTGAAGTTTGGGAGATGGCTCCCATGTCCCCATACTGGGTTGGGGACCCTCATACCACCTGGAGGGGCTGGCTCTGGGCCCTGTGAGGCTTACCTGGAAGCCAAGCTCACAGTGAGTCTGGAGAGGTTTAAGATAGTAAGATCTGAAACGTGTGTGCAAAATGCAAGGAGTCATTCAGTTAATCAGCCATTCACTTCCCTGCCACCCCCTGCTGGATTTCTGTTTCTTTTATCTGTGTGTAGCAAAGCAGCGACAAGATCATACTCCCTTATCCCCCACATCCATGCCTCCTCACTTGTCCCTGGAAATGTAAAGTTTTCTGTGCTCATGAAGCATCATCTATATGAAATCTCTTATCATCTCTCCTTCACACTAGACCTCAGAACTGGGAGTGACTGAGCATGTTGAAGGAGATCCCTGTAAATTTGCTTTATGGTCTGGACGAACACCTTCTTCAGACAATAAAACAGTGCTGAAAGTAAGTCTTTTCTGCCGTTTTCCTTTGCTTTTAGAGCTTCTAGTTCATGTCACATTGGCTTCCATGGCTGTCAGCAGGATCATGCCTGCATCAGGAGCAGTTCAGCTGGAAGGCCTCAGTATGAATCAAGGCAGTGCAGTTGTGCAGCCTTGCTGAAATTGCATCTCCTCTTGCAACCTCGTTTGAGCAGCACAGGGCACAGCTCAGGGTGTTTGGCTGGGAGATATAATTCTTTGTCCTTTGCCCCTGGGCTTATCAACAGTCAACCTATTCCTTAGACCTCTAGAGCTGACAACCATTTCTGTCAAGTGAGTTTCTAATGAAGAATTCATATTGTAGTGATTTCTCTCTGAGGAAATCCCAGCTGTGCACTCATAACTTAGTTCCCTTCTACAGAGTATGCTGTACTGCTAGCATTGAATACATTTACCCAGAGCTTAGCTTCTTTGCTACTGATTGTCAAGTAGGTGTAGTAAAAATACCCTCAGTTCTTCTGGGTTTACCAGGTACTCCATCAGCTGAAATGATACAGCAGAAAGAAATAGTTAATCATGCATTTATATCAGCCAACCACGATTCTCCTATATAGGAGGTGACGTACTGGGAATGTAAAATAAAATGTCTGTCTGTCTGCCTTGTGGAACTTTAGGCATCCAGTATTGAAACAAAACAGGAATGGATCAAAAATATCCGGGAAGTCATTCAAGAAAGGATTATCCACCTGAAAGGAGCTCTGAAGGAGCCAATTCAGCTCCCCAAGACACCAGCAAAGCAGCGAAACAACAGTAGAAGGTAATCTCAGTCATTCCACACAACATAAAATCACTATAGTTTTCTTGACCGATGACAGCATAGTGAGCATGGGCTTCTTACTGGATTCACTTAATTTTTGACAACAGTCAAAAGTAGTTTTCATCATCTTTGCTTTTTATCTGTTGTCTTGGCAGAAGTGGCTATAATGCTTTTCTGTCGCGGAGGGAAATTCTGCCGCCTACGCCTGTTTGTGGTGAAGGGGAGAAATCAATAGGTGTGAGATAGTTATATAAAAATATATGTTTATTAAACTCAATATTCTTAACTCTTGACACCCCCAATCACTATACTAAATATGATTCAATTCACGGTTATGAGAGAACCTTATGGGTTAATATCACAACAAACGGCTTATTAATAACTGTATTACAATGACTAGCATGGAACTATTAACAGAATATTAACAGAGAGAGTTTTCCCCACGGCTCAGTTCCGCTTGGGGTCTATAAACTGTTTGTCCAGCAGAGTGGGCTGCAAGCTTTCTGCTCTATGGCAGGCACAATAGGAATTAGAGAAGCATTTACTCACTATTTTGATTAATTATAAATCACCCTCTGGGCTACGCCACAGCCTATGTAAAGCGTCCAACTCCTCAGGGTCTCTGCCCATGGACTCCGAGGCTGGAATACTCCCGGCTTCAGGAGCAATAGTCTCTGACCATAGCTGCTGGGTCCTTCTGGCTGCTGTCTCCAGGGAACTCGTAGGCAGGATTTGCAGGTGCAGAGAAATATGATCCTGTGCAGACAAATAGGTCTGCTCCTGGTATCTCGTGGCNTACACAACCTAAAGCCTGGGCAGGGCAGACTCCACAGCTCCAGGCCCGTTGTGCCCCTCTGTGCTGGCCATGTGCTCACCCCTGATTAAGAAGCAGGAAAAACATGTCCAGGCAAGGCAAGGCATATGCAAGTCTGGTTTTGGGCCCATGGGCCCTCCACAACATTTTCTCTACTATACGTACAAAGGTCTTTTAGTTCAGTACTCCACAATATTAGAGAGAAACAAACCATAAACATTCTTTAGAGTCCAAGGTTATGTTTCTTTCACAAAGTAGAATTTACTTCGTCACATTTGAGTACTAGTAGATTTCTTTTGTCTCTGGTATTTTGAATTGTTTGACAGTGAAAAGCATAGCTGTGTATGACAAAATATGTTGCTACAGTTCAGTCGCTGTGCTTCATCATCATATACAAACTCACTTCAGCTTGTGCAGTAATACAAATATTTTTTGTCAATTTCTTTGAATCCTAGATTACACAGAAATTATAGAAAAACAATTACTCATTTGCTGTCATGGTGGCACTCCCAGAAGCCACTCTAATCTGAGAATCTCCATTTTCTAATGAAGTTTGATCAGTCTCTTTCTTCAGGCTGTATTATAGAGGCATCCAAGGCATGAGTAACAAAGGTCATCCGGGAGACCTGTAGCAATGCAGAGGCTCAGGTGTTTCTTCCTGGGGCTATGCACAGTACAACAGTTTTCTAGTACAGAACAAGGATGTTAATTATCTTTTTCTTTGTCCTTAAAGATATAGGTTGCATTATTTACATTTTTATTTTGGAAGACAGTTAAAAATTTAGGAGAAATGTATCTCTACAGCAATAGGGAAGACAGTACCCTCTGTTAACAGACTCGTAGATGTAGACTTGTAGAGCTCTATACTGTCTTTATGTTTGTTTGGATAACATTTTTATGGCTTACTATTAAATTCTTCAAGGTTCCTGTTGGACAAGACCTCTTCCTTAAGTGTTGCATGTAGCCTGGCCTGAATGGTTTTGGTTGAGGTAGAAATTGAATCAAAAGAAAATTCCTGCCTAGCACTCTCATTACAGAGCTATTTCTGAACACCACAGTCTTCTAGGCTATAAATTTGAAGGCAGTGACCATCCTGTTTCCAGCAACAAATGCTGTGATTATGTGCTAATACCAACCCTATGGCCGAGGCTGACATCATTTTAAATTGCAAGCTACATAGTGACACAGGCTGCATCAGTGAGGTAATTTGCACACAAGGCCAGCTCTAGCATGCTGATTCAACATTTCTCAAACCCACCTATAACGTTGTGTGTATTCGAAAGTGGTGCGTGAAGTAAGCATTGTTGTCTTTTGCAGAGATGGACTAGAGGATGGAGACAGCCAAGGAGATGGCAGCAGTCAACCTGACACCATTTCTATAGCATCTAGGACATCACAGAACACAGTGGACAGTGATAAGGTAGGACTGTGATATGAAAATACACTAAAGCTAGTTACCCCTGGTAAAATGTAAGTGAAGGTAGAAGTCAAAATAAAGCAACCTGTCTTCTATTGAGTGAATCAAAATTCATCTTGCCCTATGCTAGCCTATTAAAAGCTAGTCTGTTTCAAGCTGCTCATCATTACTGCTGTTGTACATGGTTAACATCTCTATTGCTGCAGCTTCTTCATGGTTAATACAGAGGTTGAATTAGCTCTGAAAAAAAAACAGCCCAGAGCAACCTTTCCTCCACTAGTAGAACTTTCCTTGTAGGAGCCAGCTTTTGAATAAGCAGACAGTTGATTATGTTCCATACTTGCCCTCTGAGCTAAAATCAGTAGTTTGTTGGAGGGAATACAGGTGCTTACACACCAATTAATACAGCAAAATTGGGATCTTGGCTGGTATCTTGAGAGCCTGGGAGACGTACCCTTTCCAGAGACTCTGATTCTGGACTCCTCTCCTCATGAACATATGGTGGAGCATATGGATGGCCCTGAGACACGCTAGTTTCTGTTGGAATACTGCACGCTGTTGGCACGTATGTACTCATCATTTTACTTATCAGATGATCTGAGTCCAGATTCTCAGCTCCAGTAGGATGCCTGACTTGAATTTGTCACCCTGATCCCTCCAACTGTAGTCTTCAGCTGAATTAGCAGTTGGTGATAGGAGTAAATGGACTGTTAGTAATAATTTACCTTAGGTGTGCTTGATGGGGTTTGTAATAGCCACTGAGAGAATGCCCGTATTCCCTTCATATATTGCTTTGAAATAATGTGTAACTTGCAAAAGGATGATTCCTACAGTACCATTCTGCATCTATTAGTTTGTCAGGGCTTTCATTATGGTATCACTTGCAGAATGTCAAAAGGTGTCTTCACAAAATTAAGTTTATGGTGTAAAGTTCACAAGGTTCACTGCAGACATTATTTTGAAATGCACAACTCCTGTTTCCTAAACTCAGGAATAGGAGTTAGTTGCAGATTATTCTGGTAAGACCACCTCTTGTATTTCTTTCAAAGGCATGTTCCCATGCTTTGGCTGTTTTGACCAAGAATTTGTTAGAAAAGCATTCATCCTCACAATCCAAAGGCTACTGTAATGTATGCAGATACTTTGCCCAATGTCAAAGAAGTGTTTTCTTATGTCTTAAATCCGTGTGGACTTGCCCTGCTTTTCTGTGCTTTTCACATTTATCATTCCTGAGAAGGCCCTGACCAAATGGAGTACTTGAGCTTGTACTTAAGTTTTAAGTGTTTGCATAAGCTTTGCTTGTTTGGCCCAAGACCATTGACTCAGTTGCATGAATTAATAGTAGATAAGCAAAGTGCAGGGACATTGCTCTATATTGCATGCTGTAGCTGCACACAAGACCCATGGTGCCAAAAGCACAGGAAACTATCAGGCTGTTGGTTTAAGTGTGCAAGACTGGAAAGGGTAATAGAAATTTGTACCTAAAAAATTGTTTGAACTAGAGAGTGAAGATACCTGAGATAAATTTAGAATCAGTTCATACAGGGAAAAATTGCTACTGAGGGAAGGATAAATCAGTTCTAGGCTTGTAGCACGTTTCTGACCTTTTTAAGGTGGGTAGATTGACTTTCTGTCTCTGTGCTCATGTGTCCCTATATGTATTTAATAAATAGAAACAAATTCCAGTGTACAGCCAAAGCTTGAATAGAATTGTATGTACTTTGCTGAATCTGAACTAGTGTAATCCTTAGAGAGGCAGTTCCTCCTGAACAGTTTCCTTCTTGTCACTGTTGCTAATGCCAGAGTACTGTGGAGAATTTAGCTGCTAATTGTGATGGTTTGGGTGCTACCCTCCCCCACACACTTTGAAAATCACCCAGACTAGACTCAGCCAGCTCTGGAAATTTGAACGAAGCTTATATTTACAGCTTAGCAGAATATACAAGCAGATATTTACAGTATATGCAGTTAGATACAGAAATGTACAAGTTAAAAAGACAGAAACACAACATCCCTCCCAGAAACTTGAGTCCCCAAGAGGGCTCTCAACCACCCTTCCACCTTCCCCCACCCCTCTCTACCTTACTCCAGACATTGCCTTGTGCCCAAGGAAGACTGGGGGGTCAGCCAGGGGGGGTTAGGAAGCAGGTGGATTAATCAGAGAGATGGCAGGTTAGTTTAGAGAGAGATGCAGCCCAAAGCCCAGACAGAGAGCAACTCTGTTATCTATATTTACATTCTTGTTCTTATACGTCTCAGCAAGCCTATGAGTGAAGTAGACATCACCATTGTTTCTCTTTCACAGCCTGTAATTTATTTTTTCTCACCAAAACATTCTAGCTAGCTTCAAATTAGCACACTAGTGCACTGTGTCTTTGCTCCAATGAAAATGAACTCCCTGCAGTGCTTTCCAGTTCTCAGAATAACAGAATGGTAGGAGTTGGAAGGGACCTCCGGGGATCATCTATTCCAACATCCCTGCTAAAGCAGTCAACCAGATCAGGATACACAGGATTGCACCCAGGCAGGTTTTGAAATTCTTCAGAGAAAGAGACTCCACAGCCTCTCCTGGTCACCTGTTCCAGTGCTCTGGCATCATCAAAATGATGCTTAGGCTGAGCTTCTGTATCTAGTTTGTGTCTATTGCCCCTTGTCCTTTCACTGGGTAACACTGCAAAGACTCTGGCCCCATCCTCTTGCCTCCCACCCTTTATCTATTAATCAGAATCCTGAATATCCCCTCTCTGTTCTCCAGGCTAAAGACCCTTGAGTTTCTAAGCATCTCTTCATAAGAGGTCCTCCAGTCTCTTCAGCATCTTTGCAGCCCTCTGCTGGACTCTTTCTCATAGTTCCCTATCTTTCTTAAACTGAAGAGCTCTGAACTGGACACAGTACTCCAGATGTGGTCTCGCTAAGTTAGAGTAGAGTAATTCTCTGTTTTTCTACCCAGTGTTACCCAAAGTAACAACAGATGAAGCTGAGCTGTCTTAGTTCCCATCAAAGTGCCCTGGAGGCACCTTGACACTCAGTCTCCATTCCAGCACCAGTTCTTATGCTGCTTGCATGAAGCCCTTAGCATATGGTAGCATCTGCTGTGAGAAGACTCAAGAGATCTCAAAACTGTGCAAGAGCCCAGGACACTAGATTCCTAGTGGTGACATTCTGCCACATGGGAACAACTCATAGTCATTCCAAGTTATTTTCCTCTCCAACTCTTACAGTGTGTAGTCAAACTTCTCTTCAAGGCTGATCTGAGTGAATCTTATTGGACTGGCAAGATTTATCTTCTCACACAGAGTGGTACTGTGTTATTGGCACTGAAGGACTGTACCACATGATGCTCTCTGGTTTCTTGGCACAGTTGGTAGTGCTTGGTAAATGCTGTAGCATATGTGCTGTAATTAACTTCTGTGATGCTGCTAACAGCACCAACAGGTACTGTGTTCAGCAAATACTGGTTTCTCCGCTTGTTTAACTCAAATGTAGTCAGCAGTTAATCCCAAGAGTTAAGATTCAGACTTTGATTCTTTTTTTCACAGTTGTAGACTTCATGGATGGCCTCTTTGTGTGCCTCCAGTGAGATGCAGAAGATACTCCTACCTTGAAACAATCTGGCTGTTCACAGCAGCCTTATTTACAAACATGCAGGGAGCTTTGCAGTGCCAGCAGTGTGCCAGGATGGTAGAGGATTCATCCTGCACTGAGACAGTCTATGTACTAACTCAGTGCCAGGAACAATTCTCAAGTAGCAAGTTGAAACTACTCTCTGAGGTCAAAAGAATTCAAAGATTTAGCTGAAACACTTTGTCCTATCCCTAAATATTGCTACGATGCCTGAGGATTACCTAATGCTTTAGTTGAATGTTCAGACACAAATGTCTAACACCACTGTGGACAAAGGAAACCACAGCATCTCGAAGAATCCCACTTTCAAGTAGCACTTCTGCTTAATAACATTCCTTGTGCCTTTCTGTGAGCTATCTCCTTGAATGTGAGTAGTGATTTCTGTTTCCCTTCTCATCATGGTGCAGCCCTAGAGCAAAGCAAAATTTTACCTTTGCATTTTCAAATTCCTGCAAAGGCAGAATGTTTTTTGCTGTTAAGTGGGAATGAGATAACATTGCTGTAAATTCAGCAAGGATTTTGCTCTCTCTCAGAATAGCTGAACCTACTATAACACTTATCAGGGAGATCACCTGGTGCAAAAGTTAGAGCACTTTACTGAGGGGCAATACTGCTGAGGCCTTGTTCTGCTCTGTCACTCACATGCTGTGTGCCGTCACAGGTTACATCTGATGGCATATTACACTTGTCTTTTTTTTCTTTCATGTTTGGATTAGGGATTTGGAAGAGAGAGGAATTCTTGCAAACATCACACTTGTACATTAATTATAGCTTTGTCCTGTGCTGTCCCAACAGAGGATACAGACCCAGTTTCAGAGACGGTTTTGTGCCTTGAAGGAAATTCACAGCAACCTCTATGGTAGCAGGGAGGCTCTGATTTGAAAATCATAGAATCATAGAATGGTTTAGGTTGGAAGGGACCTCAAGGATCATCCAGCTCCAACCCCCTGCCATAGGCAGGGACACCTCCCACTAGAGCAGGTTGCTCAAGGCCTCATCCAGCCTGGCCTTAAACACCTCCAGGGAGGAAGCATCCACAACCTCCCTGGGCAACC
>WAAF01006477.1:57566-78796 GCA_013400475.1 Tricholaema leucomelas
ATGTCATGAGGTTGGCCTGGGCCCACCTCTCCAGCCTGTCCAGGTCCCTCTGGATGGCATCCCTGCCCTCCAGCAAATCAACTGTGCCACACAGCTTGGTGTCATATGTTCTATGTTCAGGTGTTCTATGCCTGACTCCAGAAGTGTTACAATTTCCTTAAATATTCAGGCTTTCTTGGCTGCAAACAGTGCTCAGGTGATAGTCTGAGACACATTCACAAAAACAAGGAGAGAGATTACTTCTGTGTCTAAGATTAAATATCTGTTTAAGTAGATTCTTAAATCTGGATCTTAGTCTTCAATGTATTTAATTGTCTTGGATTTTTCTCTCTCAAAAATATAAAAAGCAGCTATCCCTGGGCTCAAAGCTTTTATTAAATGCTGTATTGGGGAAACAGATTTCAAGTGAGGTCTTGCAGATCTGCACTTTTGTAAAAGGAAAGAGAGTGAGCATAAAAAATGTTTGGTTTTCCATTTGCAATCTATTACTTTTTCTATATGCTATCCATAATCTAAAGTGCTTGATACAAACAAAAATACTTCTTTGGATTATCATGTGGTATTGTGTGTATTATATAGGGGAGGAAAAGTGGGTTCGTGAACTGGACTCAGTGCTATAGAATCAATAGATAAGAAATAGTATTACAGTGTAATTCCCATTGAACAGCCAGGCCTGGTCTGAGGTAACCTACTGTATAAAATTTCTTCTTCCTTTTCCAAAAGGCAAATAGGACAGTTTTTGTTCTCTACTGTAAGCTCTCTTTAGCATGCTATCTAAAACCCTCTCTTTAGCAGAAATCCTCGCCCTGTTCAATTCACAGCAGACAGGAGTTCAGTCTTTATATTTGGATTCAAAGCAGTGGGGAATTGCATAAAGGAAATCCTACAATGCAGAGCATTCTCATTTGTTAAGCTCATTGATAGCTTGTAAAACAGCTGGTCCTGGTGGTACTGGTCCATCTTCTAATGGCTTTTTGTTGGCTTTTGCAGAATGCTGAGCAGAGCAGTTCTCATTTCCTTCTGTTGCTTTTGGATGTGGAAAAAAGCTCTGAAATGTGAACTGAAAAGTTTTTACTCTCTAAAAATAAATATACATTATATGCTTTTATTTTTTTCCATTAGATAGTGGAATCAGCTCATCTTTCAGCAGTCATGAGACTGAGATCTTGACCTCTTCCACATTGGTGGTATTATCTAAAATCTAATAAGTCTTCTAATTGGAGGTAATTGGTATAAGAGGGGAGATTTTACAGTTAAAGCTTGTTAGAACAAGTTGCCTAGAGACAGATTCTCTTTTCTTGAAAGGCTCCTAATCAAAGTGAAATAGCTTTCTCCCTGTGATATTGTTACTGAAGCAGAAAACAGGATCTCCTGCAGGAATTAATGCTTCATGTTCTTCATTGGGACTATGATTCCTATTACTACTAGCATGGCACAAAGCTCTACCCAGATCATAAAGCTGATCCCAACAGAGATTTCTCTGGTTTTGATATCAATAACATACTTCTCTTCTCCTGTCTCAGGCTGGCCTGGAGTGGACCACAAGCCTAAGGCTCCTGTCAGAGGTAGAATGAGCTGGAACAGCTCAATTAAAGAAATGAAAGCATTTGCTGCAGACTATTGAAGTAATAATAATCTTTCAAAGAAAATCCCCTTGAAACAAGAGCATCAATATAAGGAAAAAACATTCTTAAAAACTGATGTCAATGTGAAACTTTGTTGAACATATAAAACTCAGACAAGATAAAAATGAGATCTCCACATTGTCAGAGAAGAAATTAAAGGCACAGAGAAACTGAGAACAATATCATGGAGTAAACACATACATTCATTCTAGTAACAACAGTATTCTTGCTGACATTTTAATTTCCACTTAGTTTCTCAGCAAAGGGAACTTATATACCAAGTAGAACTTAAAACTACATAGCAGATCTCTAGTTCTCTTTAATGCTGTTTTCTCTTTTCAGTGCTATTGAAGTATTCTGTACCTTTGACTTAGATACTTTACATTCCTGAAGTATTTTTTCCCCTTTGAGCCCTTGGTACTAGTGTTTTTAAAAATCACTTCTGGGCTCTGTCAAAGTATTTGCACAGTCAGTTATTATGGCACAATGTGTGCATAGCACAATCCGAGTTTTGAACTTTTTCATTTCTGCATTTGAGTTCTGTATTGAGTCACATTTCTACTGCAGCACATGAGGAATTTCATGAGACAAGAGCTGCTGACTCCCAGCACTACTTGTGTATGGTCAAAACATGTATCACTATGGACTGAAGTCTATGCACTACTTGAGCAATGGGGCTGAGGAGAGTAGAAAACAGGTTAGTGGAAAGTCACTCTGCCAGTGGTTAATGGGTGCAATCATAGAATCAACCAGGTTGGAAGAGACCTCCAAGATCATCCAGTCCAACCTACCACACAGCCCTAGCCACTCAACTAGACCATGGCACTAAGTGCCTCATCCAGTCTTTTCTTGAGCACCTCTCGGGATGGCAACTCCACCACCTCCCTGGGCAGCCCATGCCAATGCCAAATCACTCTCTCTGTGAAGAACTTCCTCCTAACATCCAGCCTATACCTCCCCTGGAACAACTTGAGGCTGTGTCCCCTTGTTCTGTTGCTGGTTGTCTGGGAGAAGAGACCAACCCCTACCTGTCTACAACCTCCTTTCAGGTAGTTGTAGACAGCAGTGAAATCACCCTTGAGCCTCCTTTTCTCCAGGCTAAACAACTCCAGCTCCCTCACCCTCTCCTCACAGGGCTGTGTTCCAGGTTGCTCACCAGCTTTGTCACCCTTCTCTGGACACATTCCAGTATCTCAACATCTCTCTTGAATTGAGGGGCCCAGACCTGGACACGGCACTCAACCAATGTTGAGTACAATAAATTGTAGCTGATGTGAAAGTATGTTGTAAACTCTGACTATAGCAGAGCTAAGGGAGGATGTGATCATGGGAATATGGAGTGTGTCACTTAAATACAGAGTATGTATTTAGAAGTCTTCCAGTTTTCCAGATCCCTGTGAAAGATGATGCATAAAGAGTTGGCTGACAAGTGATACTGGACATTAACTTGAAGAGGTTTCCTCCTCCAACCTATATATTTTACTCCAAATAAACTGTATTAGATGTAACAACTGTGAGTTTCTAAAGGACAAAGGAAGGGATTGATGTAGTCTCATTTGTGTAAATGTTGTTGAGGTTAATCTGCACTAATCCTGTCCAGGCTAATGATATGCCAAAATTCAGTAGTGTGCTGTCTGGAGTGCTGCTTACTTATAGCAAATAATGAATTATAGTGTGGCAAGTAAAATTCAATTTATATAATAGGAAATGACTGCTGAGTGTGAAGTGAATTTTTTCTGTAAAGATACAGTAAAGAAAAGAGTGAATTATGACCCCAGAGGATCTATTTCTACTGCTCTGATGGTGCCCAGCATTAGTGCAGTTGTCATACTGAGTTCTTACTGCCCTCACTTGTGTAAGAAAAGAGAGCTATGATGGCTAGCAGAGGAACATCTGGCATAAAACCCTTTGGCACTTTAATCAGCAAAATGTTTCTCTTACCTTATAGATTGTTCAGCCAGGTGCTGACATGTCTCTCTGATGGCAGTTTCTCAAAATTTCTTTAAGCTTTGTGAGACTGCCTCTCAGGTCTTGCTCTGAATCGTGCTTAGGATCCCTGTAAGTTCAGCTCTTCCCTTGGAAATATATGTTTCACAGGATCACAGAATTAACCAGGTTGGAAAAGACCTTTGAGATCATCAAGTCCAATCTATCACCTAACATCTTCTAATTAACTGAACCATGGCACTAAATGCCTCATCCAGCCTCTTCTTAAACAGGCATGGTGACTCCACCACCTCCCCAGACAGCCCATTCCAATGGCAAATCACTCTTTTGGTGAAGAACTTATTCCTAACATTGAGCTTGAACTTGCCCTGGTGCAGTTTGAGACTGTGTCCTCTTGTTCTGTCATTGGATGCCTGGGACAAGAGACTGTCCCTCACCTGGCTTAAACCTCCCTTCAGGTAGTTGTAGAATTAGGTCTCCCTGAGCCTTCTCTTCTCCAATCTGAACACCTCCAGCTCCTTCAGCCATCCCTTGTAGGGCTGTGCTCCAGCCCCCTCACCAGCCTTGTTGCCCTTCTCTGGATGCATTCAAGCACCCCAACATCTTTCTTAAACTGAGGGGCCCAGAACTGGACACAGTACTGAAGGTGTGGCCTAACCAGCGCTGAGTACAGGGGCAAAAGGTCTTCCCTGGTCCTGCTGGCCACACTATTACTGATACAGACCAGGATGCCATTGGCCTTCTTGGCTGCCTGGGCACACTGCTGGCTCATGTTCAGTCGCCTATCAACCAGCACCCTCAGGTTCCTCTCTGCCTGCCCACTCTGCAGTCACTCTATCCCCAGCCTGTAGCACTGCATGGCGTTCTTGTGGCCAAAGTGCAGAAGGTGGCACTTGGCCTTGTTAAAGCTCATGGGATTGGACTGTGCACATCTACTCAGCCTGTCCAGGTCCCTCTGCAGAGCACTCCTACCTTCTAACAGATCGACACTTGCTCCCAACTTGGTGTCATCTGCTAACCTAGCGTGAATGGTTCCCTGAAACTGAGGTCACTAAAGTGACACTTGGACCTGATAAAATGAGACAGTTTGTCTTCGCTGACAATGCCTTCATTGACATGAACTTGTGTTTCTAATCATTCATGCTCAGTATTATTACTGTGGTACTTCCCCCCTTCCCCCCAAAAGTGTAAGGACTCCTTTGCTGCCTCTATTTCTTATCAAGAGTCCAGCACTGCCACCATCACAAAACATTCCAGCTTTTGAATTGCAGTGCTCTACTTGCCCATCTCTGTTTGAGATTTTGCAACCTTTTGGAAAAAATACTTGAGGCTCTTGGAGTGAAATGCACTCAAATAGTCAAGAACTAAATGACATCTTGCATTTCCAAATGAAGGCATCCTAGGGCTGAAGTGCTGTGTGCATCTTATTTCATCAGTGGAATCATACACTAGGTTAGGTTGGAAGGAATGATTATTTGACTTACTGCACAAAGTTGCATGGACAGCCACAAAAGAACTCTGATGCCAGATGTTACCTGAGTGTTTGGAACCATCCCTTGCTCAGAGAGTTAGTGCTAGGCCTATGCTCTGCCTTGGTCTAAGTTAATCTGTGTTTGGGGAATTGGACAATAGATCTTACATCACCTTTTTGTGTTTGTACACTGATCACTATGACTTGTAGCTTTACAGAAATTTACTCACCTGTTGTCTACAAGCAGAAACAGTCGATAGCTCTGGGGTTTTTGTTTGGTTAGTTTTTGGGGGGTGTTGGTTGTTTGTTTGGCTTTGGTTTGGTCTGGTTTTTTTTCTTCATTTATAACACATGTAACAGAGGATCTCCAGCTTCTCAGTATAGGTATTAAGACTGGCACTGCCTACAATACAAATCTTTCAGGACTATGCTTGGGCTTTTAAGAAGTTTTAAAAATGCACTTTGGTAGTGCCTGAATTGGAACCAGATTTCAAAACAAGGGAAAAAGTAATTGTTGCCAGCCTTGGTTTTCAGCTGAGGTCTTGAATTCCATGTTATCTGTCTTTTCCGGCACCCATTTCTAAACGTAACAAGTAGATGGCCAAGAGGTTTACCTTTGAGAAGTGACCCGTCAAGGATGCAAGTGCCATTGAGGAAGGACATTTGCTTTCTGGAGTATTTGCTGCAGCTGTGGGTAGAGGTAGGACTAAAGGCTGTCTTGTTTCAACAACTTTTCTCAGAAACAAAATGTATTTGGTCATTCAAAAAACAAAGTGAAATATGAGCAGCTGCTTTTAAAATACAACACTTGCTGGAAGTTCTTGCAAACTTCCTAGTGATTGCTCAGGGAACTTTAGAGAAAGTCCTAACCATTTAGTGGAGCTTTATCCATTTCTTATTGTACTGCATGGTGGGATAATTCCCCCTGAAGCTAGCTAAGAGATGATGACAGGTGATCAATTTTACCAAAGGCCCCTTTCTTTTCACCTTTTTTAGCAAGAAATTTCCCAGAGTTGAGTGTTTCACACAACTCTGCCTTCGTTACAGTGGAAATGTAATGAAGCCAAGGAAAGAAAAAGGCAAAAGATTTACAAGGGCTTCTTCCTTTCTGTGCTAGTTTGAAGCTAGCTAGAATGTTTTGGTGAGAAGAATTAGATTACAGGCTGTGAAAGGAAAAGAGTGGTGATGTCTACTTCNCTTTCTCACATCAAAGGATGTTTAAAGTAATATGAATGCTGCCAGATTTTTAATTATACACTATATAAAAAAAAAAGTTTTAATCCCAGTGTAATTGTTTCTAATGTGCCTTAGGAACTCTGAAAGGGGGGGGGGGGGGGGGTTAAGTCAAACCAAAAAACAAAAAAAAATTCAAANAATAACAAAAGAAAATTCAAACAAAAAAATCAAACCATCAAACCAAAACAACAAAGCAACCACCAAAATATCCCAAACCAACCAAACAAGAAGTAAACAAAACAAAACCCCTCACAAACCGAACAATAAGCTGCCTATGATTGGTTTGCCGACTGTGGATCAGCCTGTGATTTCTTTTCATGGACAGAAATGAAAGGATATCTGGAAATGTGGAACCCCTGTAGTGTCCATGGAAATAGAAAGTGTATTTTTCATTGGCTGCATTCCCAGGGAACAGCTTCATAAAAGGCACACATGAAACTTGCTGTTCATCTTAATTATTGCAGATGTGATTGCTCAAAGTGCTATTGAACTTTAGCACAATCTGTGCTCATAATTCTTGGGCACAACTCTGACCCCAGATGAAAGTGGTCTGTGAATGGTCAGCACTCACAGGCTTATTTCCAGACTAGTGTAGAAGTAACATATGTTTTCTTAACACTTCTTCTGTCTTTTCATTTGGAGCTATAAGTAACTGCAGATCTGAATCCAGATTCAGTTAGGTGATCAGATGCTGAGAAAAGATCCATATGAAAGTCCATGAAAATGTAGTTCTAGGGTAAAAAGATTCATCATAGATTTCTGTTTAGCATTTTCCTGCATGCATAACTGGCAGTTGCACCCTGGGGAAATAAAATATGCTCCACTGCTTTTATAAAGTGCATTCTTTTGTAAATTTTAATTTCAGATGCTGTCCATTTCATGAAGAGCATTTGTTATTGATTTTGGTAGATGATGTTGTTGTTTAGGAAATAAGGATCAGCATTCAGCGTGCTTTCAGTCCCATTCTTAGATCATTTCAACCTAGTGCAGCTTCTGGTGGAAAATAAGTATATCAGTAACACTAGAAAATATGTTGAGTCCCTCTATAATAAAACAAATGTATGGAACTCTCTCAGGCTGAAGCTCTCCCAAGAGCATTGTAGCTATGAATATCAAGGGTCAACATATTCACATGAGGGTATTTACATGCAATTTCTGTAGCAGCCCACTTGATATCTCCTTTGTATTCCTGCAAGCAGTGTGGAAATCAGATTCTGTACTAATGTGCTGATGATCATATGCCCTTACAACTGCAAGGCACACAGTCAAAGGTCATCCCAGTTAGTACTGAAAGTATCCTAAATGCACCTCAAATATGGTGTATCTCAATCACAAGAAGCTTCTGAAGAATACGTGATCCTGCTTAGGTATGGAATGTTGCCCTTGTAACGATGGTTGAAACTTGGCGATGAACTACACTTTGATATTAACAGGAAATAAATCATGCTCCATAGCAATAAATCTATATTACCAAACACACACACACACAAATGTTTTGATGCCTGCTGTGAAGAAAGAGGATGTTTAAGTTATGAAGATGTTTGAGTGGATTAGTTTGATGCAATCAAAACAGAAAGAAAAGGAAGTGCAGTAAAATCCCTGTCTTACTTTTAAAGACATAACCAACCTGACTGAGTTGAAAATAGAAGAATTCAAATAAATTCTTGATTTGCACAGAAGAATTACAGGATATTCTGGTTTTCAGCTGTAAAGAGAGACCAGCTGTTGTTTGACTTTTATAAATGTACTGTGATTCTCAAAGAATCAGACATCAAAAATTTGTTGCCATGTCTGTTACATTAGAAACTGAGTTGAACTTCAAATGGCAGAGGAGCTTCTAAATCAGAATTGATCTTTGACTGAATGGGAGACAGTTAAAACTGATCCATGTTAGTCAAAAGAAGTATTTTTTCCAGCAAGATTGTGTCTGTAATGGTTAGACCAAAATACATGTAGTAAGGGATCAAGTGGCTGAATTAGTTTTTCCTGTCAAAATATTCTGAGAGTATAAGCTGAACTGTAATCATTAAAAGTCATTTCCTCCTTATCGTTCATCAAAGTTAACATTCACTAGCCTGTGAATTATTTCCTAACTCCTTCCCTTTCCTTTCATGAACAGTTCCTTTGCACTTCTGTTCTTGCACAGCATAGAATGACAGTACTGGCAGATGACACCGGTGAGGTGCTAGATGAGTCTTCAAGCTGCCCACAGACTTTTACTTGTTTAGTCATATCTAATGAGAGTACACTGGCACTTGCTAAGTCTGAAAGCTTTGAGCAGCACTTGGTAAAGAAATCTGCTCAAGATGTGAAACAGATACTCCTGGCCAAGTGTTATGCTGGTTTTGCAAATTCATCTGTTGACAGAAGGGACATAAGGTTGAATTTTAAGTGAATAGATTGTATGGTTCCCCCAAACTGAGGACACAAATAGAAAGGAATTGTCCAGGGGTATTCTGGAGTTGTCTCCGTAGCCATTTTTGGCCAGGCACTAGGTCATGATGCTAAGCTTAGAAAGAGGAGCAAGCAGGTTTCAAAACTTGTTTCAAAGAAGAGTATTTTAATTTTTTTCAATTTCATTTCAAGTTACACCTTCAATGTTATCATTAAGCAAGAAGCTATTCTCCTCTAAATCTGATCATACTTGCCCTGTTCTTCCAAGAACTTGAGTTCATATTTATTTATCTTGTGCTGTTGTTCTGAGTTGTTTCTGAGCTTTCATTCTGATGATTACAGCATGTTTGTTTGATTTGGCTGTACAATATTAAATACATCCCTCTGGAGGAACAATATGTTTTCTTGTTGGCATAAATATTTTTTTTCCCTTTTAGAATTCATCATTTTAATGTGGTTAATGCTTACTAACTGTGAAGCACCAGGTTTGTTCAAGAAACTTAGCCTTGGAACAGCATGGTTCCAGCTAGACAGGACATATAGGGATAACACGGAATTGTTGTCTAGAAAGGAGGATAAGTTTTAAGTGGGATCAGAAATTAGCATTAAGAACAGGTCTTCTAGAAACACTGTTCATTAACCAAGGACATTTGAGATGATCCAAGTTCAAAATGAGTATTAGTGAGAGGTTTGATATGGGAAACAAAACTGTGCCTGAAGGAGGGGCGGCTCAAAGGGAAACAGTTGCAAATTCCCTTTCTCTTCCTATGTGGGATCAAGTTAAGCAAACACACATCACAGCATTTGCAAGAAGACCTTTAATTTGGGAGTGGGAGGATGTACTGCAATTCAGCAGCTCATAGGGAGATACTCAGAATGTCTGCTGAAAGGTCCTTTCTTCAGTCACTTTCATATGTATGCAGCAGCCACTGCTTGCTTGGATCTAGTCTGACTTACACAACCAAGTAGTTGTTGATACTAATGTGTGCTGGTGGTCTTCTCCAGACCTGGCTGACTTTTGGTATGCTGAATTTATCAGTTCCTGGGGATTGTCTCCAGAGCTGATCAGTTCTTGGGAAAACTTCACAACCCATTGTCTCAGTTGTACTCTTTGTCTCTTCAGTTTGCTGTCTTCTGGTAAGGGTTTCTCCAGCCAAACCTGTGTATGAAACCTATACAAAACTCATTTGCAGGTTCTCATGTGGAAGGGGCCTTTGTGGCAGGACCGTGTAAGAGGTGCAATATGTGCTTTGGGGCAAAAGGGAGCAGTTAATTGATGTTAAATTTTTGAGCAAGGCCAATTCTACCTCAGTCTTTCTGTTGCCTCGCTGTGTACAGCTGTGAGCATGGAGGACCACAAAGCATCATAAGAGCATAGTGGAGTGGGCGGCAACAGAAGGAGGCAGAGGAACATGGAGGGCAAGTCACAGGGACACACAGAGCTGGGCAGTCAGATGAGGTAGGTGAGAGTTTTCATGAGAAATGGAGACATGAGATGAAGGAGGTGAGAGTTTTCATGAGAAATGGAGACATTAGATGTGAGACAACCAGAAGAACAGAGTATCACTATTCTGTTTTGCCTGCTTTCCCTTAGATCCCAGTAAGAGTTTACCTTTTCTCACTGCTTGGTCAAAGAAAAAGGAAAAGGCTCTGGTTTATGGGAAGGGCCATTCTGATTGCTTCTGCCAGGTCACAAACTCAGTGTTTTCAGTGATCTGAGGCAGTCTTTATCCTGGAGCCAAGTTATTTCTGCTGCAGGATGCCTCAGGAGGCACTTTCCTGCCTTGTAGACAACATTCTCCCCACCTTGTAAACCACATGCATGCCTTGCTGTTGGCAATCTACAGCTGAGAGAGAGACATCTAAAATTCCCCCCAAGCCTCAGGTTCCACAGTCAGCTGCTTCTCTCCAGACCAACTTTATTTTTCTGTTTAGATCTTGCATTAATTTAAAACCTACCAACACTCAAAATCAAACTCTTATGCCTCAAATGTGTGTGGGCAAGAAACAGAGGGGTGTGAAACGTATGGCACAACTCCACAATCCCTTTTTTTTCTCCCAGGGTTCATTTTTCCTGACATTGCAGCATCACTTCCTGGCTGTACTTGTGAATAAACAATTACTGAAAGAACATGGCTGGACCACACGTGCGTATTTTCCACTCTTGTGTCGAGAAGCTGCGTGTCGGCTGGCGGCTATTTATTTTCACAAAAGTCAGTTGGGTTTGTTGTCATGTCTTTAGGGCACCATCTCTCGAGGTGCTGAGCCTTCTCAGCTTGCAGAGGCTGCAGGAAGAATTGGGAGGGGGAACCTGCTGTGCCTCACAGGTCTCAGGCCTTAGTTGGTATTATTCTGAAAGTTTTCCAGTGTTGATATTTGTTGTGTGATCTTGAGGAGTCAAAAGAAAAGGGCAGCAGGGGGTCTACCCAAGGGAAGGAACACTTTCCTTACCCAAACCATGGGATGTTCCTTTACAATTGAATTTGGAGTTATTAAACCATCAATTGGAAGTGTGATAGTTATATAAAGAGAAGAAAGAAAATTGAAACACATCTGGCTTGCTATAGATAATGCAGTGAGAGCAGATTTTCATATGAATGTATCTGATTCTTCTTGCAAAGGCAAAAGGCCACGTTCTGTATCTGTTGCTACAGATGAAATGGGAAAAGTGGCATTCAGCAGGCTGGTCTTTGCCTCCACAGCTGGGCACTGCACATCACAGAGGATCCTCCACTGCACAGGCTGCTATTGTGTGCTGGGGCACTTCCAAGTCTGACAGCACCATCTCTGCTACCCACTTATCACTGCAGCATCAGACCCAGCCAGGGGACACCTTCCACCTGCTTTGTGCTGTCTTAAACAGATGCTGACTGTAGAGGTACAGGTTAGGGCTGAGGGCTGTGCTTAGTCAATCTTCTGTCTTTTGTTGCCGTGGTTGAGCATGTATATAGAGGTGTCAACCAGACTATCAGGAAGTTTCATGGCTTGTCTTTTGAAATCCTTGAGGTTTTGCATCCTTTCAGAGGTCCTAGTCTTCCCCTGAAGTTCTGCTGACCACCCCAGAAACTTTGGTGTCTTTTGCCTTTATGAAACCTCTACCCTTCAAGCTTTCTAAGAGAGAAATTTGAGGACTGAGAAAGGACTTTATAAACCATCTCCTTCTCAAGCTGTGGAGTTGCTCCTTTATGACCTTCTCATTGTGCGATGCCTATGTGTTATTTATGAGCACTTGGCTGCTCGCTTCTACAAAATGAGTAACATTGTTGAAGCTGAAATGCAATTAGTTCTGTGGTGCTGCACAGAGTGAGGAAGGAGATGAGAGCTGTTGCACCGGGTTAGGCAGCTGTTAGGATCAAAGATGCAAGGCAGAAAAGGTCATTTAAAGAAATGGAAAGAAATATAAGTCTGGTTTGTTGGGGTTTTTTTTGCCAGGTTAAGGAAGCCACCTCTCTGGCTTAGGTGTTTAAGAGGAGGCTGGATGAGGCACTTAGTGCCACAGTTGAGTTAATAAGAAGGGTTAGGTAATAGATTGGACTTAATGATCCCAGAGATCTTTTCCAATCTGGTTAATTTTGTGATTCTGTGTACCAGATCAGTATCTGGCTCTAAGCATCTTGTAGCTCTACAGACCATTCAGCTCTATACAAATCCACTGAATGCTTGGGGTTTTCTTTTAGTAGTAGCAGGATTTGCCTCCAGCCTTTGAACAAAATACTTTCCCTATGAGAGGGGGGATAAATGAATAAAAATAGTTCAGTAAGAGCTACGCTAGAACAGATGTCTTCTAAACAAAAATACAACTCATTTTCCATCTGCTGGTTCCCAGTTCATGGGTGCTGTGAAAGAGAAAGAGAAGCACTGCTGTGTTTCAGGACAGTGTTTCAGAAGGGTGTGCCTCCTAGGCTAGAGACCTGAAAGATGGTCACTCACATACATGAACCTGGCATTCTTGTGATAAGGGTAATACAGCAACTGCTAAAACTGATCCTAATGAGTGAGGGCTTTCCTTTGCATTTCTTAGTGTTATATATGATCAATTCCCCACAGAATTCTGGGCATCTCATCCCTATGTAAAGCCTAAGGCTAAATAGCTTAATAGGATAAGTGCTTTATAAGGCAGCTCTGTAATGTTTTAGTTGTCTTCTTTCATTTTGGTAACAAGCATAAGAGAAGCTAATGTCCCAGTATACAGGGATTTGCAATCACCGTTAATGGAGATAATTCCCCTCATGGGGAACAATGTAAAATACCATCCCAAGAGCTAGAGCACTTTCCTAGCTTGCCTTTTTGTTTCCAATCACTACAGATTGGGTCTCTCTTGCTGAATTTTTTTGTGCTGTAGAGCAGAAAATAAATCTAGCTAAGAGAAGTGATTTTAAATCCTTAAGATAAAGGCTTGATGAAGGGCAATAAAGGAGTAATTCTGTGTGCCCCAAGGCAGCATCTATATGACTGAGGAAAATGAAATAAAATCCTGGCAGCCATTAGCAGTTTAGTGAGTTTTAAATGAGTCCTAAATTAGGAAGAGTGTTTTACCTTTTTCCCATTATCATCACTAACAGGGAAAATCTTGCTTGCCATTTGTTCTATTTTGATGGTAACAAATATTCAGACAAGATGCAAAAGAGCAACTGTCTTCAGTTGCACAGCATGTCTATGGTATACACGATATTCATAGATCTTAGTCTACTGCAAAGCAATTTGAGTTATTTTATGTCTGAGAGCGCCAGGTTGCAGAGCAGTGACAGGAGTTACCAGAGCTCATACTGCTGCCCCAGTATGAAGAGAAGTGCCGTTTCAATTCCACTTCATGCCATGAAGATCAATGGGTAGTACTTGTTCAGATATCTTCCTAGTGGTCATTCATGTGAATCTTGTCTTCACTACCATTAGTTTGATCTGATTTAGTAGGCCAAATCTATCTCTTTTCACCATTTAAACTCTAGGTAAGTGAAACTTACACAGACACAGTTTAATGAGAAGTCAGTAAGTGCTGCAAGAACCTGGTTTAGTTCCTGGAAGTATTTTTTTCCTTTCAGTTGGGAAAAAAAAAAATCTCTCTGTGGCTGAATGCCAAGTTACAAATGAAATATGTTGTAAGAACAAGAACATGCAGAGGAAGAAGAAGCAGCTTTTAAAAAAGTTGATTTAATGTTATTTCTTTTCTTTTAAAAATGCAGAAGCATCTTGCAGTGCTCTTAGAATCTGCTTTTCATGTCTTTCAAATGTACAGCAGTGGAGATTAATGCATTGGTTTGTTTTTTAATGAACCAAATCTTGGAACTGAGTTTAGACATTTACTGCAGACTCTTTTATTTAAATGCTTTCTTATTTATGGCAGCATGCTTGGAATGTTATACATAGCATTATCTGATTATTAACTCTTACAACAAAAAGGATTTTAGGATTAAATAAATTGCAAGCATTCCTTTTAAATTGCTGGAGCCAAAAGGGTTAGGAATGTTAGATTATCCAGATGCAGCCATTTCCCCTGCACAGCCCAGTGGCACTTTACAGGGGCTGTAGTGGCTAAGCTGGGGAGAAGTCACTGGAAGCAGCAACTGGATGTGGAGCTTGAATTGCATACCCTATGCTCACCACACAGGGTAGGTGATCAAACTGCTTCACAAGCAGCAGGTAGAGAGCGTGAATGGTAGCCTTGATTAAGTGCAACATAAGCTCCTTGCTGGGCATATATTTATTGTACTTTGAAGTCAGTCAGATTTGAACCTTTCATGCTTTCTTTGCTAGGCTGTGATGGGTGTGCCAAATTAGTTTAATGCATTGCTGAGTTAGAAGCAGCAGTATCGGCTGCTGTGATGTGCTAATGCAAGTGATTATTCCAGGAGCTGTTTGAGGGATGCACGTTTCTGTTTTGTGACTGGTCACAGTTGTTTGTTTGGTGCAGAAAAAGTGATGTTTTCTCTTTTCATCGACTGCAATATAGCAAGTAGAGAACTCAGGTAAATGAGTTGTGTAGAAGTACACATATGAGCAGTCTGGATTCAGCTGCCCATCAAACCTACATGTTCCCAAATCCATTTTTGGAAACCAATGTCCATGCTTTTAAGCATGTGGGGACTGACTTCAGTGGGACCTGAATTTATTCCCCTTCTCAAGCAGTTTATTGCTTTGCACCTTTATAATTGAAACTGGAAAGTTTTATGAGCTTGATACTGGCTTTGAGCCATCAGTAATCTTTCAGGCAGGGAAAAGTCATGGGATTAGATCTAAAAATTAAACATTTCCTTCCTGCTGTCACACCTGTTTCCATTGAAGAGTGTCAATTGCATAAAGAGCTGCTACCATTTACAGTCAGCTCTTCCTTGAAACTAGTAATTTTCTCTACGCTCCCCTCCAGCTTCCGCTAAAGTGTGTTCTTGTATTATGCAAACACGCTCTTGACTGGATGATCACTTCTTCACCTGATCTCTCACATTCATGTGTTATTCTATTTGCTGCACAGTGAGAAGTAGTTTATTCCATCTGCCTTTTTTTTCCCAAAGGGAAAAAAAAAATCCTATCCTTCATTTCTTTATACATCAAGAATGTAAGATTCAACCTCCTTGTTGCCAGGAACTTTGTTCACTGTTGAAGTGCTTTAGTTCCACCGCCTAGTTTTAACTTCATTCAGTGATTTGGCTGAGTGAACTGACTGACCCAATATTCTGCTTAGCATGACTCAACTGTGCCTACAGGCAGAGAAATTTTTTTTGTCTCAAAGTGTAATCAGGTAAAGTTTTATCTTGTTTTATTGACTTCAAATATAGCAGAATTCAATGTCATGTTAAACAGCATTTCTAAGTAAGGCTTCTGTGTTAATGAGAAAGGAAAAGGAACAGGAAGAGGGAGGACAGTAAATAATGAAGAGCAGAAGGAGAAGGTATCAGGTGAATCTGTCTCTCATGTCAGTGGGTAAATTGGGCACGTTTCAGTGAAATGGACAATGAGAACAAGAGATCTTGTGACTTTCTGGTCTGATCTGTAGACTTGAACAGTGATGTGACAGAAACACTGTAAGGCAGTGTGACTGGGTAGCAAGAGGTGGGAATGAGGAATCATGCCTATAGAGTGAAAGGTAAGGAGCAGGAGAGGAGGAACAGCAATGAAACATAGACTGAGATGGAGAAAAGAGCAGGGAGTGAGGGCATATGGAACAGCCCCAAACAGTGGATGCAAATCCCTCACAGAGCAGAGGCGTAAGCAAAGCCCCACCAGATCCACAGCCCTCTGGGACACTAGCTATGCTCAGGAGACCAAATGTGCCTTGCTTGACTGAGAGGAACCTAGTGAGTGCAATCCATGGCAAGGAGCCCACTGTGACTTGATTGTCAGACTGCACCTGAAATAAGGAATAAGACACTCTCCAAAGATACCAGCGAGCCTGCTGGCTGAAAGTACTTCTCTAGACGTGAGACGGTACCATTTAAAGATACGTTTTGTGATGTTGTGCTAATATCTTTCACAGAAGAGCAGGAGAAAGGGTTGGAATACTGTCTTTTGGAGTAGGCTTATTGCAAGGAAATTAGGGATCATGAGTAACAAATCCATTTGGCAGCAGAGCTTTTGATTTTACAACACATTCATAACACCTGGAATGCTTAGTACCTTGTTAACTAAATTAATATATGCTAAAACTGACAAAGCCTGAACAGTTATTAATCACATGCCAAACTGTCCAAGATCATGCTTTATTATCACTTCAGAAGCAGCTAAAACTAGATTGGGAAAGAAGCGTTGTTAAATGTCTAAATGCACTTACAACTGGTTGCAGTAAAGCCAAAGAATACTGAATCAGGAGTTGCTGCAATAAAGCAAGCCAACATCCCACAGACTTCGTTGCCTCACAGGCAGTGGAAGAGCTATATCAGGGTCAAAGTGGAAGTCACTTATCCTGAAGCTCTAAAAAGAGTCCTAAATGATTTGTGCTGAGCAATCACTGATAGTAGATTTATCCTGTAGCCTGTGCAGGTTGTTTCTAGCATGTCAGAGAAAAATGAAGCAAGACTGCAGCACGCAAGCAAGCAGACATGCATCTACACTTAGACTTCTCTACTTGTATTGTGCAGCTCATGCACCCATTGTGAGTGCTTTTCAGTCTCTAAGGTTCAGGGCTAACATTAAAGTACGGTTCTGCTGTCAGACACAGGTGATCCTTGACTTCTGTTGCAAGCCAACTTTTAGAGATGTTAATGTCATGGGATCATCTGATCCTGTCCAGAAGGAATGGGACAGTGTGTCAAAACCAAGCTGCGTTAGCATGTCCATTACAGAGTTGCTTTCCAATTTCTGTTCAAGTTCCCATAGCAGAGTCTCTTGTTCTAGAAGAATTGTCTAATGTGCAGTAATCAAAATTGATGTCATTGCTACTGACATAGTTATCAAAGACTATTAGGGACATCTAGTCCAAACCCCCTTGCCAGAGCAGGACCACTTGGATTATGTATTGTGTTCCTGCATGTAATATAAATAACACAAAAACTCCTCAGAAATGTTCAGAAATTGCATTTGACCTAAAAATTAAATCAGTAAGAGGATTGATTAATGTCAAACCATTCCTCTTCACCTGTGACCTGATGAAGAGATTGCACTTCTCAAAATCTGCTGCATCTTGCTTTGAATTAAAATAACTGAACTGGGAACCTGGTATACTGACTCCAGCACTAACAATGAACCTACAAGTAAAGAGCAGGAGTTCACAATGAATTAAATCTGATTTGTGTGAGTGATGCCAGTTAGCGCCTGTTTATAGAAAATAAAATTAAACTGGCTTGGGTTTATCTTTTATGAGGTTATAATGCAGCTAATTGAGGAATTATTGTCACAGTGATGGACTTCTTTGGGCTGCATGATATTTTTACTAGCAAAGCAGGGCAACAGAAAATAGAGAGAGTATATATTAAAAGGATTGAAGGCTGGCTAGTTGGCAGGTATAAACAGAATTATCACAGGGCAGGCAAGTTTGTAGAGAAATCCTAAACTGACTTGTTCTTACCATTGTGATAGGAGAAAGTTTTTTAACTTAATTTTCCAAGGAAATAAGGTTTTCTTTTATGTTCCCCACATTTGTTTGTGCTCTGCTCCTCTTAATAACTTTTTTACTTACTGGACAAATTTCAAGCGAATTGACAGAAGCTTCTGATCAGCAAGATGATTTCTAGGGAGATCACTGTAAGGACAGAGAGAGAGACAGAAGATGCTCTAGTTAGGAGAAGTGCAGCAGTATGAACATATGTACTCACATGCTACTAGGGAATCCACGTGGCTGAGAGACCTAATAGATTCTTGATCTTCAGAAAAAGCTTCCACTGTAGTTGAGGGGTGACCACACAAACCCAGATCTGTGGGAAGCTGGCCTGCACAGGTTGTGCTTCATAGGAACTACCAGCTATCCATGAAATTCTGGGGGAGAAAGAAAAAGTATGCCATTCATGTGTGCAGTTGGGTGGGCAGTCAGGAACAAAAAGAGTAGCCTGCTGATCCAAATAGCTTGGCAAGATTGGCATAGGTAAACAGGAGAAGTCCTAAGAGATACAGGTCACATTGTCATGGAGGGAGGAATATCATCCCCTCTTGTAGGTGTAGGGGTTAGCAGTGGTGTTGAGGAGTCTGCTGATTTCACCAAGTTGTGATGGCTTTTGCTTTGCTAGAAATGTGCTAATCCAAAATGCACATTTCTTGCAAAAAAAAAAAAATAACCATGAGTTCAAATGCAAGTTTGTACTCAGTCTCATGAAAAGATGAGTGGCACTATCACTGTTTCCAAGACACAGACGTGATATAGGACAGTGAAGCAGCCCAAGTTAAACATTAGACAAGAAGTACAGTTGGAGTTAAAACCAATATCATCTGTCACATGCAGTGGCCTTCTGCTTGGTTGTTTTGCCTTCCATATCTGTATGTTCCCATCTTTGAGTAGCAAACCAATCCATGTGAACATTAAAAAGCACCTTTCTTACATGAAATTTCCTAACAGCTTGGGGCAGTCAGCACCCCTGAGATACAATTATGTTCTGCTCTGTTGCTAACCCTTTCAGATTTTAATTATTTTGAAACCACATCTGTGACAGCATATACAAGAGCAACAGGGTAACAATAACAGTAAAGTTTGTTGTGGTTTTGGTACAAACTCTTTGGTTTGGAGTTTACAATTTATGTGTTCTGGAACTGGCTTATTGCCTCATAAAACAATGCAGCAGCCTTTTCTCATTTAGTTAGCCATTCATTTTTATTAGGGTGTTCTATAGAATGCCTGTGATAATATTATAAGGTGCAGAAGGTTCATTATTTCACAACAAGCAGCTAGCCAAGACCATTATTATTTTAGCAACAGCCAATCTTGCTATCGAAAGATAGTTTTGATTATAACCGTTTCCCCCCCCGCCTTTCTCCCTTTTTTGAACTAAAAGCAGAGATGTGCAATTGTTCCTTTTCAGACTGCCCCACAAACGTGTCATTTTCCTTAAATGGAAGGATTATAATGGCAAGAGATCAGTGATAATGCACTCCTGGAATAGAGCCATCCTCAAGAGAGCTTATAATACTATCCAGTCTTCCTAAGCTTTAAAATCTGCAGTTTGGACAGTGTATAGCTCTAACATGAAATCTAGTTCTGATTTTCCCCTACATTTACAATTCTTTGATGCTCAGTTATTGTTTGGGTTCTCCTCTCCCAGTCATGTTGCCATGACAACTGCCTTGCATAAAACCCAGTGCTCAGACAATACAGCCACTGCTTCAGAGAGGGGTTCCAGGCTCACAGAAGTTGAAATCATTGCTCAAAGAGATTACTGAAGATTAATGACTCTGCTGCGAGTGCCGTGGAGAGAATTTCTGACAATTATGGTAATTACATTAAAAATATATGCAAGGTGATGTGTTCTTTGAGTCAGGAGTGTTGACACCTGCTGGGACTGGTGGAGTGACTGCAAATCGGTAGTAAACACATCTGTGAGTATTATTCCTGCGTATAGTCTCTTTGTGCTAAATAGCTATGACATTTCATTAGCTATGGTGGTGGTTTTCATAGAATCATAGTCAGGGTTGGAAGGGACCACAAGGATCATCTAGTTCAAATCCCCCTGCCATGGGCAGAGACACCCTACCCTAGATCAGGATTTCCTTCCCCTGTTCACTGGTTGTGCGCTGAACATACTGACTGGAGCTTGCCACTGGGGCTGGAGCCAGTTGGCTTATCCTGGGCTGATGCTGTGTGACATGCTTGTTCAGCCTAAGGATCCCCTTGATGAGACCAGTGCTCCATTTCCTGCCACCAGCCTGCTATAATTTTGTGGGCACATTCCTAGTTGTAAGGAAGATGAATGGAGCTGCAAATTGCTTGTGCTGAATCATAAACCAGGGCTTGTTTCATGACACCATTAAGCACATGTCCCTAATGTAAAGCATATGCTGTGCTCTGCTCACCAGGAATAGAGTTAGCACAGGTTTAAGGTTAAGCGTGCTTCTGCATCCTGCACCGGTTTGAATATCTTAGCAGCTGTGAACCTCGCTGGGACAATGAATTAAATATGTTGATTATGTTTGCAAAAGGGTTAGCTGGTTTTGTATTCAGTAATAACAGCTCTAATATTATGTGCCACATTAGTTATAACCAGCTGTCATGCAGCAGGACTTAAAATTGCCTTAACAGGAACCAAAGAAAGGCATTGTGTCTCCCCCCAAAGGCAACAGTAAACAGTTAAGAGTTTGCCTTCCTCTGAAGGTGAGTTGTACCCCTCAGGACAGACTCCAAAATCCCATCTGTTTGAGAGCAGTGTATTACAACCTTCTGTTACTAAAATCAGAAGAAACACGTGTACTAGGAAAAGCCTAGCTTAGGAAAAAAATCTCCTGTATTCTAAGGGGATAAAAATATTAACTCAAACCAGATGCATAAAAGCTGGGGCCATCTTTGTTCACTACAGATCCTTCAAAATCTGTTTCATACTGGGGCTGTCTGCCACACAGGAACTCTGTGCCCACTGAGAAACCTGCAAGTACGAGGAATTAACAAAAACCTCATGAAGTGCCCACACTGTCAAGCAAAGAAGAAATACTTGCGGTCTGTAAGGGAACAATAATTCATTCTGAGATCTAAACCTGGTTTTTCAATTAGCTGTTTGTATGTTAACTTCCTCAAATCAGAAGCTTAGCCATCTGTTTCAGTTAGCCTTTGGCAGCAGTTTCATCACTGTAGGAACTAGAGGTAGGGGAATCAGTAGTCCTATTGGGTTTGCAGGGAATATGCCCAGGAGAATGAGTTTAGCATTAGGCCTCAGTGCTTAAATAAAGAGTGAATCTGCAAATTCACAACTATAGTGAAATGTAGTATTGCTCCTTGCATTTTGTTTCCATATCCAAGACATGAACCTCTTTGAGGTTCTCCTTTGATACAATGAAAACAGCAGTGATAAGAACAAATAAATTTGGGGCTGTGGATTTGCTAACCTGCCGTTCATGGTCGAACTAGTCCAGCCTCCTGCTTGTGGTGAGCTGTAGGCAAAAGCCTAAGAAGCGTTCAGGCAGCTGGCCCAGTGTGATGGTTTGGGTGTTCCCCG
>WAAF01006477.1:78858-109371 GCA_013400475.1 Tricholaema leucomelas
TCTCCCCAGCAGGCAAAGCTCCCCAGCGAAGAGAAGAAGCAAGTGACCTAATCTTTGTTTTGCCTTTCTTCTTTACACATCCCAGCAAGACTGTGAGGGAAGTAGACCTCACCATTGTTTTCATTTTACAGCCTATCATCTAGTTCTTCTCACCAAAACATGCTAGCTAGGCTCAAACTAGCACACCCAGCCTTTTCCATTGGGGTTATTTCATGTTAATTGGTACAAATTAGACCTACATAAAATGTATAATGTGTGTGTGCCTGTGCATAGAAATGTACTCCCTCAGTATTTATGGAATATAAAGCAATCCTTCATGTCTAAGGCTAGGGTGGACATTTCTGTCTCATTGAGGAGGCAGCCTTATTTCATTCTGCAGCTGCTATTTAAACACTACAGGATCTCTTTTTAATCTTAGGCAAAGTTCAAAAAGAGATGTTTTAAACATCTGCTAACTATTATGGGCCGTGCCTGATAGTAGAGGTAATAAATTATAGCCAAGAAGAGAATCGAATGTCTTAACGGCGTTTTTGTTCATTGCTTCAAAGTCTGTCCTCTTTCAGTATTATCTGCTCTCTTTTTTAGCATGGTAGTCAACATGCCTGCATAGAAGATTGTTCTGTGGGTGAGGTGGGTGGGATCACAGTGAAATGATGGTGACACCCTCTGTTTTAAGTAGGGGAAAACCAACAAACAGTTTGGCTTCTCTTTTCCAGAGCAGAGAGAAATCAGAATCAATCACAAAAACACAGCCTCTGTGCTGCATGCCAAAAACAAGATGGGTGGTTCTAGGAGAATATGGGAGAGAGGGCATTTTAGTTTCCTCCAAAGGGGAGATAACAGATCAGTTTTCTCATTTGTCATGGAAACCTTTTGTCAACCCAGTAACAATGACGTCAAGGTGGCAGTGGCACTGAGACAGGATTAGTTAATATAGCACACACCTGTTGAACTGCCAGAGGGGAAGGTATGTTGGCTTTTACATTTTCCATCTCCAATTCTAAACATGTTTGGAGTAAGGTTTGAAAAGTGTTATTCGAGTTCCAAAGCAGTTTTGTCTGAGCTCTAGCAGGTGAGCAGGTGGTGCAGGAGCCATGAGAAAAAACAGCTAGAAGTCATTTGCTCAAGCAATGCCTTTCTCCGAACCATCCTATTTTGGGAATGCTTTTAGAGGGTAGTGAGAGTAGACTTGTACCTCAGAATTCCTTCAGGGTGTTTGCTTCGCTTGAGAGTGAAGGTTTTGCTGCATTTACTAAAGGAGCTTTTCAAAAACAGTTTTATTAAAAGGGAAAACCAAATCCCTATTTATTATGCCACATCTGTAATTGCAGATGTATAGCAATAAGCTTAGTCCGTTGCTGGAATTACTGCTTTCTTGCCAGTTTTTCTAGCAATGTTTAATGGTGTTGAGTGGCTACATTTTCTTTGCTGTAAAGTAGGATTAGTTTGCTTTCCATTTCAGTATTGGTTTTGAGACTAACTTCCTATTTTTAGTAATTTTTTAAAAAATAAGCTTACTTCTTTTCACAAGAAAAATGTGTTAGCAGGGAAAGCAGTTCAGTTTTTGCTGGACTGTTCACGTTTGTTAGCAAAATCGTAGCTGATGTGTTTGCAGAAGGCTTTGAATCAGTTAAAGAATTGCACTATGTCAATAGCTGGTGCAGTTACTGTTACCATGGCTAAACCATGAATTTACATCAGTTGCAGTTCTTGTTGATTATGACACATAATTCTAATAAATTAAAGCTTGCCCTTGCTATTGCTAAACAATATGCATGAAATTGAGTGTTTTCTATCATGTAATTTGTGAGAGGGGAAGAAAAGTCTGTGTTATGGATGATGGTCCAGATTTTAGTGGGTTGCAAAGCAAATGATATGTGGTGATCAGCGAAGGGAAATGGAGTCACCCAATGTAACTGAAATTTACTGCAAGAACAGGAAAAGAATGTATGTAATGGAACCAGCAAGTCCTAGGTATTTTTGTAAGTGAGAACCATCTGGGATTGTAATTTTCACCAATAACCAATGAATTATTGTTCAGTTGATAAACCATGGCATCCTAATAGAGACAGATTATGTCAAATGTCTGCCAAGTTTAAAGGAGTTTAAAAAAATAAAACTGAGTGATAGGTATTTTTTTTTTTGTCCTTTGGAAGTTTAAATTGCCCTTCTTGTGAAAAAAAAAACTAAGTTTAACTACATTACAACTATTGCCATTGTGGTGAGTACACAGAAATACTCTGAAAATCGACAAGGAACTGTAATTCTCTTTAGCTTCAGTTTGGAAAGCTTGCTCTCCACTACATTTTTAACTCCTTACTGGTGTTTTCAGCCTAAAAAAAAAGATATTTTATGTTATCTAAAGTCTCTGTAGTATGATTTGCTTTTATTTGGGGACTTAGTGGCTGGAAGACAAGGAAAAGGCTTGTTGACATTCTTGAAATGAGACTTTTAAAATGAGTTCTGACTGCCACTGATAGGGAAACAGAAATGACAAAATGTATAGTCTGGTTCTGAAGGTGGTCTTTTTGCCTTCATCATCCATAACGATAAGCTGTGACTCTGGTCTCTAAAACAGTAGTCACCACATGCTTGGTGTAATGCAAAGAGAATAAACAGACACTGAGGAATAGAGCTAAGTGGGTTTTTTTTATTTCTCCGTGACCCACATCCCTCTCTCCAAATACAAAATAGGATCCTGCTCTGTACAGATATAGAATGAAGTCATCCAATGTTCTCACCACATGCTTAAATGCTTCTTCATTTTCATGGACTGCTTCTTGTTTTACCCTGAGTGCAAGTACTCACATCAGTCCTGAGTCTCAAAAGAACACAATTCACAATTTAAGCACTGTTGGTTGTTACTGAGCTTGTGTGTACCTGTGGATGCCCTCCTGAATTAAACCTACAGTTTGTCTTGCATCAAACTGTCTAAGTTGAAGGAGGGAGCATGTAAAAGACATTTGCTAGGGTTCTGACATACCCATTTGCCTCTCTACTTTTATTTCTGGCTTTCTATTGCAAATCATCCAAATAATCTAAATCATGCAATCCAGGGACTTTTTTTTTGCAGAGGATAAAAAATTTGGGGAAAAAAAAAAAAAAACAACATTATCCTGATTTCATTTTGCAGTCATCTGCTTTTCTTAAAGCCTATCTAGTTGCAAAGTGGCTGGAAAGGCTGTGCTACTCCAGCTTTTCACTTTTCAAGACCAGCAAACTTCAGAATATTTTGAAAAAAATCTAGATTTGGCCATTTCAGCACTCGCCCTCTCCAACATTTGCCACTGAAAGCAGGTTATCTGCAACCCCAGGGAAGTGACCCATCTCAAAGGACTGCCACATCTTATGCTCCTCATCCTCAACATCTGCAGCCCACCTCTCAGGGTACAGGAACCACAACTGTCCCCTGCTGCTCCTGCTTTTGGTAATGAGCAGCCCAACTTCACAAGGGCAGTGGGGCAGGCTGTCACTGGGGAGTCCAGAAGCTTCTCATCAAAGGAAAGGAGCAGGCAGCTCTCTGGCTGTAGCTGAGCACTGGTCAAAAACCTCTGTGTATCTGCCAAGAATGAGCCTGCCTCCAAATAGTTTCCCCATTTCCTCTGTTTTCTGCAAGGGCTTTTAAACTGGTTTTGTGTTTTCTCCCTGCCTCAATGGCACATCTTAGTGACAAAAATGCTTCTGATATAGGAGAAAGGAGAATTCATTTATCTGCATAGGAGAAAGGAGAATTCATTTATCTGCACCTTGGATCAATCCAGACATGAGTTATGGTACAATACAGAGCAGTGTGATAAAGAGTCCCCTTTTTTGGCTGTGGGGACAGTAAGAGGAATCAGAAAGAAGGAAACAGGGCAGGCTGTAATAAGTCATGTATGTGCTCTTAATAGCCAGTGCTTGGCAAGGCCTTGTGTGCAAACCCTTAGAGGGAAAGAAAAATGTTTTGCACTGTGTTTTCATCATTTACTTTCAGAAATTTATCATTGAAGGAGCCACAAGCTCATAATTGTAGTGTAACATGTAGTGATGCAACAGTAAATCTCCTTTTCGTACAGTAAAGTTCATCCTCTTGTAGCTCAGGCGTGTTTTCCTTCCACTTAGGACTCATTCAGGCAACCAGAGCATTTCAGCAGTTTTCCCTTAGATTGAGTAGGGGTTAATGAGGTTTGAACAGAGAGCTCTGCTACTGTATTTTTTGGGATAGAGGAAATTGCTTAGTTATTATTTGTCATTAGACTTCTCATCTAAAATATGCTCTCTCATGAAGGGAAACAGATGCTTATGCAAAGAATCTCACAGCATAGATGAAGAAACAAGAAAAAGGATTTACTAACACAAAGAAATTCTGTGACTGGAAAAGGAGATACTTAGCCAAGGAAGTGTCTTGTTGGCTGTTGAGGTTAAGTAGGTGTAATGAATATAATGTTAATGCTGTGCAATGACATGTATGGAGGATAGGCTGTGGGTGTTAAGAGTGACAGTAAATGGAGTTTAAGAAAAGTGCAGCAAAGGTTTATAACTTCTTTCTTCACTCTAAGGTTCTCCACTATGTGGTCTAGGAAACTTATCTCAAAGTGAATCAAGGTTTTGTGTGGGAATTGCTTGGCTTCATTAAAAGCATGAACCAGCACTGAAGGCTGTTTAACAAACTGTTTAGTTACCACTGCTGGTATTCACCGTCTTTGTTTGTCCACCTCCATGCCTTTCTTTCGTCATCCCTTCTCTGTCCCTGCAGCCCCAGTTCTGCCACAGCCCCGTGCTTTTACCAAGCCTCTAGTGCTTTGTGTGTGGGCTTTGGTTGTCCCTCTCATCTGTATCTAGGGTGGACAAAATCCTTTGCTCTTCCAACTGAAACAAAGTGAGTCACACCCACTGCCAAACTGTATGAATTCACTGTCTTTTTGCAATAGGATTTCTTATACAGCTTATCCTTATTTCCCAGTTACTAGCAGAAACCCCAAATGAAGTTCCCTTGAGCACATATCTTTACATCTACCAATTAAGGATAAGAAAGAGGTTTAGCCTAGGATTTTCAGAAGAAACTCAAAGGAAGTAAATGTTAAGTTCACGCTGAACTTCACTAACTTCAGGCTCTGTCTTTCCTCCATGCTTCTGAAATCCCCTGCAGTAACTCTTTAATTGAGCAGCCCTGAACACATCCTCCACATGGCTTTAAAGACTCACTGAATATGATAATGTCAAATTTGAAGTGCACTTAGATCTCACACTGAAAATTTTACACTTGACTACCAACAGTTTTTGTTTCTCCTGGACACTGTTGCATTTTGCATTGTCGGTGTCCCCGAGGATGTTTTAAGTTCAGGTCATATCACTTTCCTCTGTATGCATTGTGTGCAAAAGAGAAACATTTTAGGAGACAACACATGAATGAGTTTTTCTGGTACACATAGACATCTGTCTTTGAAAATTGAAGCCTCTGTATTGATTGAACTGAGTCTAGCAAGAACAGAAATGAACGTATGCCTCTGGGATCCATTTACATGTAACAGTGATTGCACAGGCCAGGGTATTTCATCTGAAGTGTCTTCAGTGAAAGGAATTAAGCAGGAGCTGAGAATGTGCTTATCAATAGACCTCATTACTCTGCTCATCCTTTGCTAAATGGACATAGCAAGTTCTTTCAGTCTTTTACTTGTTTGTGCTGAACTTCACTGATCCGTATTTAGCTCTCCCTGATAATGTGATATGATGGCAAATGTAAATGAAAAAGTCAGTGAACATTTCAGTTGAAACAAAGCAAGTCAGATGAAGCCTGAAACTCTTTGGATTTATACTCTTGTTTGAAATCAAATTTACTACCTCCTGACAAACTAAACCAAAACACAATTTAAAAAAACATCTAACAATTTTTTAACTACAGTTAAAGAAGCAAATTTTATGGGAGGAGTGTCCTCTCTGTATGCTGCAGTCAACTCTCTCAAAGAGGGAGGCCAAGGATGATAAAATTAAAACCTGCAGCTGCTAGTTCCTTTGGGAAGTGGCGTTACAGTAGTACAAGTCTTTCATTTTACCAAGGGAAGCATGTGACTGCAGCCAAGGGTCTTCCAGTGCTATTTTAGGTAAGCTGATCTGCCTAAAGGCCATTGTAATCTCTTGCACTGCTCAGGTTTTAAGTGGTATTTTTGTTTCATAATGCTGTTTCTGTGTCCACTAAAAACATCTGCTTAGACGTGCCAGGCTCGATCGTGCACCCTGTTACATCACTTGGCAAATGAGGTCACCTCAAGTAAATAGCTGCATTATGGAGAGGAGAATGAAAGCCCCCGGATTTAGATGTTAGGGCTGAAGCTGCAACCCATAATAATGGCTGAAGATCACACAGCCATGCTGAAAAGGCTCAGTGGGTGCAATGGAGAAGGCAAGCAAGAGGGAGGACTCAAACACAAGTAATGATCTCCCTCAAGATCTTTTTGGCACTGACTTGAGGGTAAGGGCATGGACCAGTTGGGACAGTACTTCAATCAGAGTTCTTATGCAGCCTACTTGCAGTAGCAGTAGCCTATTTTTATGTGGTGATTAATAGAAACAGTGAGCTGCAGCATATCATTAGGATGAGACTTCAATATAACAACCAGTAAAGTACAAAGCATTAAAGCAAATGGACAGAGGGAGAAGAGCCTGTGGGGTTACCTGGCTGCCCCCACTACTACCAGACTAACTGCAAGCACCTCACCCAGCTAGCATCCAGATTTTAGATGGCTGCCCCAGACTCTCTAAAGTGTGATTTAAATTTACCAGAAGCATTATTACTCTAAATTGACGAAAATTCATGAACTGCATTAGGTGCAACAGACGTAGGCACTGGATAGCCAGGTGGCAGTGAGGCCAGCCATGTACCCACTGTGCTTCTAGGGCACAGAAATGCCCTCAGTTGTCACACATTCAGCTTGAAGCTTTCGTGGCACTCAGCAACATCTAATCAGCAGGAGTAGGGAGGTGATTGTCCCCTTGTACTCAGCTCTGGTGAGGCTACAGCTTGAGTCTTGTGTTCAGTTTTGGGCACCTTATTGCTAGAGCAAGTGCAGAGGAAGGCAGGAAAGCTGGTGAAGGGATTGGAGAATAATGCTTATGAGGAGCAACTGAGGCTGTTTAGTTTGAAAAAGAGGAGGCTGAGGAGACACCTCATTGCTGTCTACAGCTGCCTGAAAGGACATTGTGGAGAGGCTGGTGTTGGTCTCTTGTCAGAGGCAATTAGTGATAGAACAAGAGGAAGTGGCCTCAAGCTGTGAGTGGGTAGGTTTGGACTAGATATTAGGAAACATGTTTTCACAGAAAGAGTTGTCAGGCACTGGAATGGGCTGCCCAGAGAGGTGGTTGAGTCACCAACCCTGGATGTATTTAAAAGTCATTTGAATGTGGTGCTTGGGGATATGGTTTAGGGTGCATCTTGTAGAGCAGAGCTATCAGTTGGACTTGGTGATCCTAAGGGGCTTTTCCAACCTGAAAGTTTCTGTGGATTCTGTGACAGTCATGTCAATAACATGCCCTGTTTTATCTAGTTTGTACTAAATCCCTCTGAAAATTCCCACTCTGAAGTGTGGCACCTGCAAGTGGAAAAGGAGTGGGAAAATATATCCACTGGCACCAGGTCTTCCTTTGGCAACTTGGGGATGAACATCCACTCACTGTCATCATTCCTTTCAATGACTTTTCTGTCGTTGGGCAGGCATTTCCCTTTGAGCTCTATTAGACCAATCTACTACTGAAAAACATTTCAAGCAACTTACCCAAATCCACCTCTGAGTTAGTTTTGGGCCTAAAGCCTTGATTTATAGTAACAAGACCTAGAGACCAGCAATAGAAAAGAAAAATAGCAACTATTAAACCAAGGAAATTACTTGGAAAAGGAGAGGGATGCCAAGCTAACCTCTCTAGAAGTGGCAGAAGAAAGTCAGTCTTACAGGACCATGTGGCTTATAGTTCAAATAATCTCCTCCAATTAAAAATTAAGCCAATTTTATCTCAAACATCTGTTCTGTGAATTCAGCAATTTGGGGAAAAAAAAACCATCAGGGGATACTTTAAATCCTTCATCATGTTTTAGTTTCTCTGTTCAGATCCTACCCATTTTGAGGAGTTAATATCCCAGAAGGGAGAGTGTTATGGTTTCCTATGATGCTCTCAAGCATCAGTGCAGGCTTTTACATTTCTCTAGGCTGGGCTGCCTTCCATGCCTCCTTGGTGACTTCATGGCATCCATGCCTCCTTCAGATACCCAGCCTTAATTGCAAAGGTGCATGCGCTTTAGGAGAACCCAGTGCACCTAGAAGTGAGTTATCAGCAGAGAGTCTACAGTGCACAGGCATCACAGCAGCTGGGCTGAGACACAGGGAGGCAGATCTTCCCATCAGCTCTGCATGCTGCTTGCAACAGTGCTGGGAGCTGAGCATGGCTGTCCACTGAAGAGGCTATCTAATGTAATGCAATTGGGCTTGTAGGTATCTAAAACACAGTGGGATTTAGCCACTAAATCTTGATCCCTGCATGCTAGCAGAGGTAGAGAGGAGAGTGTAAGTTTATCCTTTTTCTGCCTTTGCACGCTCACTTTTTACAGTGGTATCATAACAGGAAAACACAACTTTGAAGCAATCTACAACTTCTTATCTTGGAAATGATGCCTTTTTATTTGACAAGGGTGGGAGGAGGCCAGTTGCGGATATTGTTTGAAATTCTATCACTTTCTGTACCTCCATTAAAAGTGTAACTGTGCAGACAGCAACATTATTTGTCTAAATTAATTACCTAATTTACAAAGGAAATATAATCTGGGGATATGTGTATTGAGCAAATTTGATCCAGCGCACAAAATGAGATTCACTTTGTTCTAAAGCATCCTGAGAGTGATCTTATTGTGCTTTTTCTCCTGAATATCAGTTGCATCCTTCCCAAGAGAACACCAGAGATTCCTTCCCTGGTTGGTGTGAGACATTGTTCCCAGTTCTCCACATAACTGTTTTTATTTCAGTGTAATTTAAAAGAAGTGACTAATCTGATTTCTTGATGGTGACATCAAGGAAGCTGATGACAAGCAAATAGTGGGGAGTTATGCTCAGCCGAGAACACTGTCTGACCATAGAATCATAGAATCACAGAATGGTTTAGGTTGGAAGGGACCCCAAGGATTATCCAGCTCCAACCCCCTGCCATAGGCAGGGACACCTCCCACTAGAGCAGGTTGCTCAAGGCCTCATCCAGCCTGGCCTTAAACGCCTCCAGGGAGGAAGCATCCACAACCTCCCTGGGCAACCTGTGCCAGTGTCTTACCACCCTCACTGTAAAGAACTTCCTCCTAACATCCAGTCTAAATCTCCCCTCTTCCAGCTTAAACCCATTCCCCCTCGTCCTGACATTACCAGACCTTGTCAATAGTCCCTCCCCAGCCTTCCTGTAGGCTCCCTTCAGATACTGGAAAGCCACTCTAAGGTCTCCTCGAAGCCTTCTCTTCTCCAGGCTGCAGAGCCCCAACTCTCTCAGCCTGTCCTCATAGCAGAGCTGCTGCAGCCCTCTGATCATCTTCGTGGCTCTCCTCTGGACCCGCTCCAGCAGTTCCATGTCCTTCTTGTATTGGGGGCTCCAGAACTGCACACAGTACTCCAGGTGGGGTCTGAGGAGAGCAGAGTAAAGGGGGAGAATCCCCTCCCTTGCCCTGCTGGCCACACTGCTCTTGCTGCAGCCCAGCACAGGGTTGCTGTCTGGGCTGCATGTGCACACTGCCGGCTCATGTTGAGCTTTTCGTCAACCCAGACCCCCAGGTCCTTCTCCTCAGGGCTACTCTCAGCCATTCACCACCCAGCCTGTATCTGTGCCTGGGATTGCACCGACCCAGGTGCAGGACCTTACACTTGGCCTTGTTAAATGTCATGAGGTTGGCCTGGGCCCACCTCTCCATCCTGTCCAGGTCCCTCTGGATGGCATCCCTGCCCTCCAGCAAGTCAACTGTGCCACACAGTGATGTTAGAATAGGACTGCTGGAAGATTATTTCATTCCTCACTTCTCAAAACTCTGACTTAAAGGCAGATGTGTGTGATGCTCCCTCTTTGCCTTTGCCAAGAGTGCTTGCCTCTTGTCCTTCTAAAGGTTCTGTTGGATTTGAATTCTCATTCTCCAGTGGTACCAGGCATGTGATGCAGACAATTGGGTTTCTATTGTAAGCTTGTCAGATCGTAGAATCATAGAATTGTTAAGGTTGGAAATTACCTCTAAGGTCATCAAGTCCAACCATCAGCCCAACCACCATGCCCACTAAACCATGTCTTAAAGTGCCATGTCTACGCATATTTTTAAGACCTTCAGGGATGGTAACTGAGGTTGGTAACCACCTCCCTGGATTTAGATGTGTAGATCTTTCTATTGTGAACACTTTTGCTGTCCTCTTTGTACCTGGGGATGTTTCACAAAGCCCCTGACTACATGATCAGGTCTTGTGTACTTTCTAGCAGTGTTGTGGGAGTTGATGTCTGATAAATCATCTCTTGACTGAAACCCTTGACCTCCTGGGTCAAAATTGTCTGCTTTGCTCAGGCTGTGCTGGACATATGGAAGAAAACAACTGGTCAGTACTCATTTCAGTGTTTCCTTGTGCTTTTATTAACCCTGGGCAAGTTCAAAACGTTTAGTGACTGTGAAATACAGCAGGTGGGTGATGACCTTGGAAGGTTTCAGCCATCTGTCTTTCTCACCTTCTGCAACACTGGTAGCAAAAGGGTTTGGCTGGCTGTGTCACTGGTTGTATCTGCTCTATTTTGCGCTTCTCTGGGGAAGGGCAAGGAATGGAATTTGGGTACAGCTTCCTGAGCCAATTGCCATGACAAAACCTTCAGTCTTGCAGGATCAAACACAGACTGATGATCTCGTTCAGTTTGTTGGACGAAACAAAGTGAGTCTGGTCAGATTATCTTCAAAAGCATTCTTTATAGTTGGACATACTCCTTAATTTGGATTGACTTTAGTCTTAATTTCTGGAAAAGAAGGCTTGAGAAACCAGATAGCTCCATTCAAGCCATTCTGCAGATAACAGCACATGCCAGAGTCCAAAATCCAACACAATCAGGATATGGTTAATAGGGACACCAGAAAGAGATGATGGACAGGAAAAGTCTGTGCTATTTCAGACCATAACACCAGATTCCCTTTTCATTCCCATATTTATATGTCTCATGTGCCCATCTCTGTCTCTTCTTTCTCCTGCAGAATAACTTACCGTGCCTTGATTTATAGGATGCTGTGCATCCAAATGGCTCTGTTGCTGTCTCACTGAGAAGAGTAAAGCTGGTACATTTGGGCTACAGGTCTCTCACCAGGGTCCCAGACATGTATTTGACTGATTAATCAATTATAAAGACACCTCCTAATGAATCATAGAATCACAGAATGGTTTAGGTTGGAAGGGACCTCAAGGATCATCCAGCTCCAACCCCCTGCCATAGGCAGGGACACCTCCCACTAGAGCAGGTTGCTCAAGGCCTCATCCAGCCTGGCCTTAAATGCCTCCAGGGACAAAGCATCCACAACCTCCCTGGGCAACCTGTTCCAGTGTCTTACCACCCTCACTGTAAAGAACTTCCTCCTAACATCCAGTCTAAATCTCCCCTCTTCCAGCTTAAACCCATTCCCCCTCGTCCTGACATTACTAGACCTTGTCAATAGTCCCTCCCCAGCCTTCCTGTAGGCTCCCTTCAGATACTGGAAAGCCACTCTAAGGTCTCCTGGAAGCCTTCTCTTCTCCAGGCTGCAGAGCCCCAACTCTCTCAGCCTGTCCTCATAGCAGAGGTGCTCCAGCCCTCTGATCATCTTCGTGGCTCTCCTCTGGACCCTCTCCAGCAGTTCCATGTCCTTCTTGTGCTGGGGGCTCCAGAACTGCACACAGTACTCCAGGTGGGGTCTGACGAGAGCAGAGTAAAGGGGGAGAATCACCTCCCTTGCCCTGCTGGCCACACTTCTCTTGATGCAGCCCAGCACATGGTTGGCTGGAAGCTCAAGGAGTTCCTCTTTTTTGGTCAGACAAAACAGAAAGAGCAGGAAAGCACCAACTCCACCTTAATAGAAGATGGGTAGAGGAGCCTGAGTACCACAGAAGGCTCAGAGATAAGCTGGGTAGTCTCCACTGATTTTTTGGTTTTGAATTCAAACAATTCTGCTGACTAATAGGTTACATCTGGTTCAGCTCCTAGCTCCTGAAATACAGTCAGTCCATCTGTATGCAAACATCTCTGCAATAAAGCATTCACCAGAACTGCCAGAGCTCTCAGTTCAGTGCCCTTTAGAGCCGTAAAAGCTTTACTAGGAGGAGGGACATAGGTGACTTAGTGTTCACACTCCAGAGACTGTTACAAAGTCAAAACTAAAGCAGTTCTTCTGTATTGGAATTCTTCAAAGGCTTTGTCTGATTTTTATCCCTCTCTCCAAGCTCCCAGTAAGAAGAAAATCTCCACAAAATCACAGAAGTTTTCACAAAGGAGATTCTGGGGGCTGGTAAGCTTTCTTGTGCCTGTCCCCCAGCTAGAGTGACAGCTCCTGCATCAGTGCAGGCAGAATCAATTTCTAAGTGGTCTTACTCACTTTTTTTTAGACCTTTTGATAAGAATGCAAATGCCATTTTTCCTCCCACTGCCTCGCTTACCCTGTTGAAATAGGCTGCTTATGGTGACTAAATGCTTCTATCCAGCGCTGGCTTTCATCCAAAATCAAGTGGGCAGAGAGCTTGAGAGCAATGGAAAACTAGTAATTTATATCAGGACACAGTGCCACACCATGCAGAATTCTTTGCTTTGTTTAAACTAGCAGAGCTCTGTGTTCCTTTGAATATATGTAAATTACCATTTAGTGTGGATTTTCACAACAGCCTTGGCATATTTCAAAACACTCCAGCTACTCTGAGCAGCTCTTCTGACCCCGATAGGTTTGTTTTCCATTGCTGATTCTTCAACTGAAAATGAGATGTTGGCTTCAGATTTTTACTGCAGAGGAACCAACTTCTTACCTTTCTGAAATATACTGGAGTTTACCTGCACCTGCAGGTGCTGTGCACTGCTGATTCTGCTTCTGAATATGATTTTATGATTGAAAAATAAACTTAACACTCTAGGAACAGGAAAAGGGAGATGAGATAAATATGAACAAACGATACTGCAATTTTAAGAACAGGATGCACTGGATAATTTAACATAGTGGGGTTGAGTGTGATTCTTTACTGAGCAGCCCCCCGTGGAGAAGGACTTAGGAGTCCTGGTGGACAGCAAGTTATCCATGGGACAGCAATGTGCCCTTGTGGCCAAGAAGGCCAATGGGATCCTGGAGTGCCTTAAGAATAGTGTGTCCAGCAGATCAAGGCAGATTCTCCTCCGCCTCTACTCTTACTGAGTGATTCCTCACCTGGAATATTACATCCAGTTCTGGGTTCCCCAGTTCAGGAGGGACAAGGATTTGCTTGAGAGATACAAATGGAGGACTACAGGGATGGATAGAGGACTAGTGCATATGCCTTATGAGGGAAAGGCTGAGAGACCAGGGGCTTTTTATTCTGGAGAAGAGAAGACTATGAGAGGGTATCTAATAAATGTTTATAAATATATGAGGGCTGGGTGTCAAGAAGGAAGGTACAGCCTCTTCTCACTGCCCTGTGATAGGACATGGGGCAATGGATGTAAAGGTACAGCCTCTTCTCACTGCCCTGTGATAGGACATGGGGCAACGGATGTAAAGGTACAGCCTCTCCTCACTGCCCTGTGATGGGACATGGGGCAATGGATGTAAACTACAGCACAGGAACTTTCACCTCAACATGAGCAAGAACTTCTTTAAGGGCCACAAAGAACTGGAACAGGCTCCCCAGAGAGGTCGTGGATTCTCCTTCTCTGGAGACTTCCAAGGCCTGTCTGGATGCATTCCTGTGCAACTTGCACTAGATTATATAGTCCTGCTCTGGCAGGAGGGTTGGACTTGATGACCTCCAGACATCTCTTCCATCCTGTGAACTTGTGACAATATATTCTTTAATACTTTACTATTGAATGAGAAGATACTCATGAGTTTTGTACTGACAGAGCATCTTTGGCAGTTTTGAGCCCACAAGCCAGACAATTGACAGTCTCTAGGCTTTGGCAAAGGTCAGACAGCTTGAGTGTACTGCCTTTTCACAGTGCAATATTGAAGAGAATTGAAGCAGAGGTGGGAGATGGGTACAACATGCTGGTATGTTATTCTGTTCTGTTTTACTGTTCGCAGTATCACAGTATCACAGCATTACCAAGGTTGGAAGAGACCTCATAGATCATCAAGTCCAACCTGTTACCACAGAGCTCAAGGCTAGACCATGGCACCAAGTGCCACGTCCAATCCTGCCTTGAACAGCTCCAGGGACGGCGACTCCACCACCTCCCTGGGCAGCCCATTCCAGTAGCCAATGACTCTCTCAGTGAAGAACTTTCTCCTCACCTCAAGCCTAAATTTCCCCTGGCGTAGCTTGAGGCTGTGTCCTCTTGTTCTGGTGCTGGCTGCCTGAGAGAAGAAAAGAACCTCCTCCTGGCTACAACCACCCCTCAGGTAGTTGTAGACAGCAATAAGGTCTCCCCTGAACCTCCTTTTCTCCAGGCTAAACAATCCCAGCTCCCTCAGCCTCTCCTCGTAGGGCTTGTGCTCGAGGCCTCTCACCAGCCTCGTTGCCCTTCTCTGGACACATTCAAGCATCTCCATGTTCTTCCTAAATTGAGGGGCCCAGGACTGGACACAGTACTCAAGGTGTGGCCTAACCAGTGCAGAGTACAGGAGCAGAATGAACTCCCTGCTCCTGCTGGCCACACCATTCTTGATACAGGCCAGGATGTCATTGGCTCTCTTGGCCACCTGTTCACTTGTGAGAAGGGCCTGACCAAGCTATAGGCATATTTGGTAATGGAGAACTCCAGATACAGCTGATCTATCTACTTCACTTGGCAGTGACAATGCCTGGCAATGAGATTGCTGGCCATTCCTCAGCATCCAGCCTGGGGATTTCCCTACAGCACTGAGCCAAAGTAATCACTCAGGTACATGCAGCATCTGCCCAAGGGCTGTTTGAGAGGAGACAAAACTTCAAAGCTTTGGCTGTGGTCCAGCTTATAGGGTCTCCCATGAGTGTCAAACGTAGCTCTGTGGCAGAACAGGTAACCATGTCATCTCTGTTTAGTGCCTTCACATTTCATAGCCCACAATGTGGTTTGTGAGTCTCTAGCAAACTGAAACTTTTAATTACGAAAGGATTTGAACATTAATTATGGCATTGTGCCACAGGAGAGAAGACCAAGCACACCAGTGTTTTGTGTGCACCTTTGTAGAAATAGACAACTGACACCCTGCTACATTTGCTAGGGCAGCTCCTATTTATTCAGTTCTGCTGATACAACCATAACAGTATTACTGTTACCAGTTCTCTGCCTCTTAGAGCTTGGGTTCATCTTTTAGAACCACTGTGAAAGCCATAATGATTTTGTTATCCTTACAGCTACCCATTTGAGAAGTTCCTGAGGAATCCTTCTCCAGGCAGCCATCTCCCACATCCCTGCTCAACCTGTTAGAGAGCTATTAATTTCTAATTTCCTTTCAACTGAAGTGAATTTATTACAGGTTTGATCTCTTTTAGAGGGAAGGAAGGAGTGCCTGTGACCTGTTAGGTCTTTGTCATCATCAGTCTAATGATAAATACGCCTCTGGTGTTCAGCCTTGCTTCCTCTGGCTGCTGCTTTATGGCTGGAAACTAAAGAAATGTAGCAGTGGCCATGCACCCATACTGTGATTCAGAAAATACCATCTCATGGTAATCCTCCACTAACTGGTACCTGCTGGTCCCTGGAGCTAAGATGGCTCCTGCACTTGGAGCAGGCTGGATGCCCCTGCAGTGGGATGTGTCCATGCCTGGGATCATTTTGATGGTTTGCACTTCACCTTCCCATAGCTGACGGACACTCAGCTGGGTGTTCCCAGAAAAAAAGAAGCCTCATGTAAGTCATGACAGCACTTGTTCACCAGCACCAGCGTCTGCTCATATTAGTGCTCAGAGGTAAGCAATATCCTGCAGTAGAGAGGGGAGTTTTCTATGTCTGTACAGCTGGCTCCCTGCCTGCACTGGTGACAATAGGGCAAGGCTCTTTTCTTGCTCAGGTTTGGTCTCTTTTAGAACATCCTGATGAAAACACACACTGAAGGGGCAGTGATAGTTTCTAGCCAGAAGGAAGTGAATGCAGAAAATGGGAGATGGTTTGCTGGTGGCATGCATCATGGAGACAGGCTGGGGCTCCTGCTAGCTTCTCTCAGGACATACAGCACATCTGCACTGGTCTGCTTAGCTCCCTCCTGCTTCTTCATTACGTTTTGCCATTTGCTTCTACCATTTCTTTTCTTTCTGATTTTGAGGCTAATGCTCTTGCTATGTAATTCATTGGATTTGTCTCTCTGTCAGATTTTTCAGTTGTGCCTTGTGCTTCACAAAGGCATGTTGCATTCTCATTTTTATCTTAATGTCTCTCCCTAGTCGTGTTGTACCCTACACAGATTAAACTGCTGTCTGGGTTTTAAATATATCCAGCCAGTGGATTTAATGGTGGGGGTTTTTTTAATCACAGGAATAATAAAAGTGAACATTACATGTTAAAATATAAAGCTGTTTACCTGTGAAGTTCAACCTTAAGGGCATTCTCTATTTTCTTTCTCTCTCCAAACCAAATGCAGTATGCATAAGAAACCAGCAGTCCATCTATATTCCAGTTTGCAAGCTGCAAGGTAGAGAAGCATGATGTACTTCTCTGAGACTGGAAAATTACTCTCTAAAAACAATTTAATTAACTAATAGCTTGAGGGATCACTTCATAGGTGAAAGGATTTCTGTCATCGGGCATCAGATGTATTTGCATTATTCCTCAGTGGCTTACAAACTGTATATGTATTACTATAATATAAGCTTTCTAAAGAGATTATTTTGCTGTGGGTTAATTTGGTGAGTAAATGTTCTTTGTGGCATAGTGGTATCTAAGACACAGAGCAGACATGGCAAATACTTGGAAATCCTTGGGCAAAAAGAAGGAGCTCCTTTTCTGTTCTTTATATGACTGGTATCTAAAAAGGAGCAGCGGGCCCCAACCTGAGCTAACTGCTTGCACCGGCACCTGAGAAATGCAATCTGCTTAATTCTTCCTGCCAAAGAACGGCTCTTTCCCTGAAAATATGGGATTTTAGTACCAGCTCCAGCCAGTGAGCTGGAGCATGGGGAAGCCCTGCTCCATGTATCCATCCAGAGGATGCTGGAGGAGTGGGTGATATTAATTCACATGGCTTCCAAGGAGCCAAGGGAAGTTGGATCACACTCTCCCACATCAAAGATAAACTTCTAAAGTCCAAGAGGAGGGTGTGAATATCTCCCCTGTCGAGGAAGAACTTGATCACTCCAGGTGTGGAGCAGTTCCTAGGAGGGATGATTACTGCCAATTCTCATTATATTCAAAAGCAGTATTTTAAATGAATCAGAGGAAACAGAAACTCAGGGCAAGGTGGTACCTGAGAGTCACGGAGCACACCTGCCTCCTCTGGGATAATATTTGCAGGTGCTACCCTAGTGGAAGCAGCTGTTATATCACAGCTGTTGTATCACAGATGTTTAATTATTTGAAAAGGGATTGCAAAGTCCTGTGATAAATCTAGTTTTAGGTTAGCTGCCCCTCAGCCTGCAGGAGCACCAAGCTGCTCAGGGCAATACTTCCCAGGCTGGTGCTCCCTTGGAAGTGCCTTGTTAGCCTCAAACCTTCCCAAGGACTGTCTTCAGCAGGCCTTTTTACCTGGACTATTTCAGGGCTCTTTTCATCTTTCCTGCTTAAGCAGTAACAGTTATTTCTCTTTCAAAAATCAACTTGAACCACCTGAAGAAAAAAAATTAACTATTCTGGAACATCTGCCCATGTCGTTGGAAACGATGGGTCTTGGGATTGCTGTCAGAATCAGCTCCTTCATGCCCAGAGACCGGACAGCGTATTTAGAAAAGCAGTTTGAAGACAAGGAAGAATTGCTTCTTGCCAGCAAAGGAGCTTGCTGTGTGATGGCAAAGACGGACACCTAGTGGTACCCGCGTGTAGGGCTTTGCGTTTTACCTCTGGAAGACAAGCAGATACAGCAGAATGTTTGTTCCCATGTTTTCCTTCAAATGAAGGAGAGATTCGATTATTTCCAGAAGAAATAAAATTTAATTGGCAAGGGATAGTGAAAGATTTAGGGGAAATCATCATGTTGGGTAAGATTTGACAGGGTATTTACCAAGAAGTCATGGCAGGGTTGGGGGGGGGGTTTGTGTCTTAAATATTGCATTACTATACCAGATAAAAAGATTTTTTTTTCCCCTGCTCCTGAATTAGTCCATAGCAAAGAAATCTCATTAAACATTGTAGCAATAACTTATCCTTACCATACCAGTGAATGTTTGTACTCTGGTTATGGGGAGGTTACATTAGCATGATGAATGGTGGCTTTGCTGATGAACTACAGAGTTAGGTACTAAACTCATCTCTTGTGTGCTTTGATCAACCCACTGAGCTCTTTCTGCCAGGATTAGTGTGAGCACTCTGGATGAATAGCCTCAAACAGCTGCCATGGTTTGTTTTGTTTGTTTTTTTTCCTTATTTATTTACAAATAACCTTTCAGAGAACTATTTCCTTCTTCTTCCCCAAATCTAGCATTTCGTCTACGGCAGAGACACAGGACAGGTGAGAACCAGTCCTTGTCCACTGACCCCTTTCTGTAATTATAAATATCACCTTTGTGAATGGGATTTCTTTCACACCTGCATCATGCACACAAACCACTATGCCACTGAGTGGAGAGACAGGCTATTCCCGTGGGAGTGGGCACTGAGGGCTGCCTGGGCTGTGAAAGTGGATTTTGAGATTGTCCCTGCTGAAGAGAGGAGTCTGCTCTCCTCAAGGGCTCCCCTATTCAAGCTGATAAACAGATGCTACTTCTTAGTGATTTCACAGAGATACTGACAGATTTCTCCCCATTTAGTTGGATTTAGAATCATGGAATGGTTTAGGTTGGAAGGGACCTCAAGGATCACCCAGCTCCAACCCCCTGCCATAGGCAGGGACACCTCCCACTAGAGCAGGTTGCTCAAGGCCTCAAACAGCTTTAGAAGCTGTTCTTTTAAAAACACTTCATAATAGGTTTGTGTTTAGCTCCACACCTTATAGAAATAGGGAGATTTATGGTATTACACTGTTTTAAATTAGCTTATTTAGTATTCTTTAATAACATTAAATCAGTAGACTACTTTCTATTGAATTTGACAGTGGAATAAGGACCTCAAAGACTCTTGCATGTTTCAGAGGTAAAAAGAGGGCCCCTAATGTCAGGCAGACAGCAAGACATCCATGCTGCAGAGGAGCATTAAAAAAGATTCCTCACAGCAGGAAAACTTAGATTTATGCTCATACCTTATTAGACACCAAGAATCAGCCTCCAGGATCCAAATCTGTGAGCAAACAAGCTTCATTAGCTGTGCTGCTTGTGCAATCACTAGTTCTGTTTTGATTTGCTGTGTACACAACCGCCTATATATCCGGCCTCTGGTTGTATAGAGGCTGTGATTAAACAGAGACTGGTGCTGTGCATCCAGCGCTGCAGGGTGAGAGGCTGAAGGAAAGCAGCAGGTTGCCAGCGCTCAGTACGGAAGTAAGACGATACATTTATTCTTAGGTACAAATCCTGGAAGTCAGCATATAATCAATCACTCTATGTTTACATATTTACACCTCTGTTTTCCATCAGAGAGCATGGGAGGAGCTTTTTTGATCTGCTCGGTCAGGATTCCCTAGTCTCCCAAGAGGTCCCTAGAGTAAGTTTGGGAAGATGAAGGAATGTTTCTTGTCATGCAAAGAAAATTGTAGCTGTTTCCTCACTGCACTGGTGGCATGTGGGAATGTGTCTTAACTCATGCCGTAGAGGGGTGAACTGAAATTTGTTCTGCCTTGAGGGCAGCCTGGGCTACTGCCAGTCTGGGAAGTCACCCTAGAAACTAAAGCAAAGGAAAAGTGCAATGTTTCTGATGGACACCCACAGCTAGAAAATTCACCCCTGGCTGGCATTCAAAAGGTTACTGGGTGGGTAGCTTTGATTTCTCACTTCAGCCCAGCAGAATCAATAAGAAGTAAAGGAAACCAGGGCCACAACACGTTGAACTTTGACAAAAGAAATGATTAACTTGGCTTCTAAGGAATACAAGTCTTGTCTTTGCCAGTGTAAATATGATGCAAAGATGATTGCCTTTATCCAGTCCTCTCTAACTTCCACCCCTGTTCTCTTTTTTTTTTTTTTTTTCCTTTTATGTTGAACCTGAGCAGCTGTCTGGAGGGTGTGAACTAACCGTGGTGCTCCAGGACTTCACAGCGGGCCACAGCAGCGAGCTGAGCATTCAGGTGGGGCAGACGGTGGAGCTGCTGGAGAGGCCGAGCGAAAGGCCAGGCTGGTGTTTGGTCCGGACCACAGAGCGGAGCCCACCTCAGGAGGGTCTGGTCCCCAGCAGCGCTCTTTGCATTTCCCATTCCCGCAGCAGTGTGGAGATGGATTGCTTCTTCCCTTCAGGAAAAGGTAGGCAACAGTCCGGCAGGTTTCAGATTCTTTCAGATTTCCCCTTTTGTATCATGTAAGTGCAAAGCTGCTTGGGCTGCCCTGGTAGTCAGTGTGGGTAGGGCTGTCCAGTCGTCAGCGAACTTCGTTACCAGATCTCTGTGAGCTGGCACAGCAACAGCCTAACTCCATTTCCATGAATCAATGTTTGTGCGTGTGCGTCCTTTGCTGTGTGGCACTCATTATTGTCTTGAGATTCTGGGTAAAAAGAAGACCTTTAAGCAGCAAAGGAACTTGGTTAAGTGCCTAAAAGCCTAAAGGGAGGGAAAGTCATGCTGTGTATATACTCAGGATGCCCCCAATTGTGGATTTGTTGTTTTATGAGTGCCACGGTGCAGACTAATACGTGGTCTCTTAGTACATCCCTGCTGCCTTTCCATTACTGCAAACGTGCCACCAGTGACTTCTAGTGCATTCTGTTGACTCGTGAACTGGAGACACCGTGTGTAGTAGCACAGCACAGTAGGGAAAACATCCTTCACAATTAGTGCTCAAAAAAATACATCCCTGATATTATCGTGGTAGTTTGGGCTTCACCCACAATGAATGGTGAAATAGTGTTTGTCTCTGTGGTGTCTGTGGCCTACTTAGCTGATGTTCTGTTCTCAGCGATGTGTGTCCTGCAGCAAGGCATAGGAGATGCTCCAGACTGATAGATCAGAACTGGCTTAGGGCAGTGTGGCCAGAGCGGGTCTCTCTGTGGCTGTGTCCCTGCTTTGGGCCACACACAATGCAGGTAAAATCCAAGGAGAAAAGGCCCCTGTTTCCCACACCCAAATACAAGCCCACAACATGAACTGTCTTTTTAATATCTCTTTTCCCATCTGCATCAAGGGAAACAGAATTTGATCCGTTCCTGTTTGAGTGAGTTGAGCTTGGTGGCTTTGTTTGTTTTGAGAAAAAGCTTGACACTGGGCTTTTGGCTGTCCTCTCTCCCAGCCTGCACTCCCACTGCGGAGGCCAGGAGTGGGGCACACCCCAGGACAGAGCAGTGTGGTAGGGCCAGAGTCCACAATCAGTTTTCCTTAAAGAGCTGTCTGAGCCAAAGCTGGGGGAGGAGAGTGCAGATTTTCCTCTTGGACTCGATCCCCTCAGCAGATCTCAATCAGGTGCTTTCCCTTGCTCTGCTTTGCAAAAGGGAGGAGGTGAAGTCAGTGCTGGCTGTCAGCTCTGTCTGCAGTGCAAACTCCAAACTCGTCACGCGCTTCTTAGACCTGCTGCTGTCTCTCCTCCCTGCCTCATGCCCAGATCCCTGCTTTGCCTCTGCTGCCTCAGGAGCCTGTCCTGGTCCTCAGCTGTCCTTTGAGAATAATGCAGTTCCTTATAAGCAAAATAAATTTGTGAGTAAACAGAAAGGTAAAGCTAAAAAAAAATCAGCCTGGTCTGTGTAAGAGCAATCACTGCCTGGCATGACTCACAGGAAACCAGAGACGTGTTTTCTGGGTGCATGGTCCAGTATTTGGACTTGAGTTCTCTGCTGAAGGACATTGAGACACTACTCAAACCTCACTGAAGTGTCGTTCTAGGTTGAAGAGTTTCTATTCAAATGAAGCAAAGCAAAAATTTTGCAGGAGTAGGTTGTGAAAACAGAGGCAGGAAATCCTGAGGAGGATGGAGACAGAGTGGTGCAGAGGCTAAGGGCTGACAAGGGACATATGGACTCTGCTTTCAGCATGACTGTGTGAGCTTCAGGGCACAACTGCAATGAAGGTATGGAGCAACAGTGGACCAGAGATGACTGGTACCTGAAAGCCATCAGGCTGTGTCAGCACAGCACCACGCCTGTGCTAGCACACCTTGCCTGCCTGTGGGACAGGTTATTTCACTTAACACACTGCTGCTGCTTCCAGGTTGGAGCTGGCTCTTGTCCCATCATCTCCAAACAGGTACAGAGTGAGTCTGGGGCTGGCTGGCTCCAGCCTTGTATGTATAGCCTTTATTTTCTTAGATCTCTTCCTCACCCAGCCTCGTTTTTCTTCTTGCACATACCAAAGCTGTATTAGGGAGCCTCAGTATTAATGGAATCTCCAGAACTGCTTCTAGAAATAATAAAAATAATGACCCAATCCACAGTTTTGGCCAGAGTACAGCGAATAGGTTCTGTGTCTAATCAGTCTTCCCTCTTTTTGGAAAACAGGAAACTGTTTAAACTGAATGAACAGATGCTGGGAATAAAGACAGGGGGGCAAGTTTAAAATGGAAAATGAAGTAGCCAATGGAAGAGCCTGCTAATCTCATGAGAAGCTGGGAGAGTTAGCGTTTTAAATGGCTTCTGACTATACAGATATGTATCCTTCTCTACTTCCAGTAGCTTTAGGCATGAGCTGGACTTGGAGTCTCTTGGTCCAGGCTTCCAAAATTTGTGGTCTTTCTCTATAACCCAGAACAAAGGCTGATGCATTTTCTATCATTATCAAATGGTGTCCAACTGCCTGTTTCAATTGTGTGAACACGCACAACTGCAGAAGAGCAGGTTAATGACCGAACTTTGTTCATAATTACCAAGGCACAAAATTCTTTGCTGTTACAAGTACTGTAATTTCAAGAACAGAAAGTCTCTATACTCAAATCTGAATGTTTCTAATAATAGAATTTTCCATCTATGATAGAAACATTCAGACTTTTGACAGGTATTAAAACACAGTCACATCTGCTTAGTGGGAAATGGCAAATTATTGTGTTCATTTCTATTATAAGTTATGGTGGACTATAAACGTAAATCATGTGGCTCACAGAAGCTACCTGCCATCCCTATGATGAAAGAGTAAAGAAAGGTAATATGTCAGGCACCACCTGAACAGATGATGGCTTGAAAGATTTGATCACCACAACATTCTGCAGAACTTCAGTGCAAGTGCTCATCAAACCAAAAAACAAATCCTTCTGAACAGCCTCCCTGAAAGCCACTGGAAATGCAAAATAAGACTTCACAACTGAGCACGTGCTCTGGCTCTTCCTCACATTTTTACACTATTCCTTTGAAAGCAGGTAGTGAATTAACATAAAATATTGCAGAAGCCAAAGACAACACTTCCTACCTTTTGTAATGAAATATCTGTACAGGTTTCTCTTGTTGATTTTAGTAAGAGTGCAGAGGCTTTTCAGGTCTCCCAGCCTTCCGTCTGACTGCTGGCTCTGTTCCTTTGGAGGATACACATTTGATTTTTTCCTGACTTGACTACAGCTCAGAGCCCAAGCATGGTTCTGCCTGTCCTTCCTTTCCGATGATCTGACATTGCTTGCAATTATCCTCTGTGAAAAGGCTAACAGATTTCTGGGATTCACCTTTCACAAGTGATTTACAGATGGCTGAGTAGGAGGAACTCATCTGCAGGCATGTTAGTCTATTCAGAATTTGTGGGATGGGTTGGGTTTTTTCTGACTAGCTTTCTTAAAAAGGAAAAAGAAAAACCTGTGACATTAGGAATGAGTCTCTGTTTGAACTATCCCACATGGCTAATGAGAGGAAAGCAATCTCTTTTCCTTTATGATTGAGCTCTGAGATACTAAGCTATACATTTTAAATTGAGAAAGAAATCCATATGGATTGAAAGCATCTTAATGACCTAGCCAGTATTCATTAAGCACACTATGACAAACATATTCCTGGTGTCAGCCTGTTAGCTTTGACCAATTCCAAATTTCAGGAAACATTTAGGTGAAATCTTGATCCTAAAACTCTTGTCTTATGATTCTCTACCCAGCATTTTTCTTGTAAATCAAAGTCACAATGTAATCCACAGAGTAACAGAGGCTAGTTCTTGCAACTTGGAGTATCTTTAAGCAACTTCCATCACCAAAGGAAAAAAAAAACCATCAAAAGAAGTATAGGGTTTTGCAGAGCTTGTTTTGCACTGACAGTATGTGAAAGGATCCCGTTCAGGGCCCCAAGCCAGGTCCTGCCTACGAGATGCTTGTGTCTGGCACATACCTCTGGAACAAAGGAGGAATATTTTTTTTTTAAGGTGCTATGCAAGCATCTCACTGCACAGGCAGATAGCCATATGACAGCAGGGCTTTGGGGGCAGTGGTGGATCCTTATGAAAAAGCAGACTAGGAAAGAGTTTGGTCTCTTCCAGCTGAAAAGAGAACATAGGTCTCACAAGCTGTATGTTAACAGGATGAGCATCTCGCCTGCACTTCTCAGCTGGGCCACACTGGCTCTGCGTCATCAGCTGGGAGAGCACTAAACTTTGGGCAGGAGGGACAGAAGTTTCAGTGCTGCTCAGGAGGCAGTTTGTACATTTAGGGGGTTGCCTACTTGATCTCACAGCCAGACAGACCCTGTGGCTGGTAGGTATGATGGCAGCCCTGTGGCTGGTAGGTATTATGGCAGACTAGGCTGTGGAAGAAAGAAACAAATTAAAGATGTGGTGCCCAAAGATGGTGAAGCTAATCTGGCTCTTACTGGCGTTGGAAGTCTCTTTAGTTCCTGATCTCAGAAAAGTGATCTACATAGGGAAAACCAAAAGTGTTTCTTCCCACATCTCTCCTTTTAAGAACATCTTGGATTTTAGTGGGGGGAAAGAGCTTGGGATGCTTTTTTTGCATCCCTGTTCCTGTGGAGTATTGAATTGCGATCTGCATTGGCTCACACACTGTTGTGTTTTAAACAGTCTCTGTTATGAAACATACCCAATGCTAATGATTCCTGATGTCCTGGGGGAGCTCTGTGACGACAATTCAGAAGTTTTAGAGCACTGTATTAAGCCTGCAGTTGTCCTTATAGTGTCTGAAAATTTCTTTTTGTTTTTGAAAGTCTTAATTAAGAGCAGTCAATTACAATGTTTATAAGGCTCTGAACTAAAGGAAACATTTCATTAGGTAACACTGTCAATTTAGCTGGCACATAAACAGGTCATGGGGTTTCTACTGAGCAAACAGTGTTCAGGCTCCCATTGTCAATATAAATATGCAATATTTAAATAAAAAAACAAACCCTCACCTCTGTCCCTAATACTGTTCCAACAAGAGTGTTCAGAGTCAAAATTTCATAGTACAGGCTAGTGTTCAAGACAGGTCACATGGACCCCTCCTGCTGGCATTTAGTGTCCTGTGGCAGCCGCATCCAAATTCAGGATGTGTCTTATGTAGAAAAATCACATCAGGAAAGGTTTTTGCTGCATTTTCACTCCTTTTCAACTATGATAGAGCAGCTGGAAACAAGTTGACTAACCAGCGTGGTGTTACACAGCGGCTCAATATGGGCTGGGACCAAGGGCTGCTGCGATCCAGCTTGGGACTGCTGCTCAACCTCAGGATAAAAGTGTGGCTCCATGTAGTCATGAAAGGAATAGGAAGAGAAAGATTAAATAACTCAAACCCACTTTGCTATTTCAGTCAGATCACCCTTTTCCATTTTTTTACCTGTTTCACTTCGCTCATCAAACAATGGCTTTGCCTTCACTTGCACAGCCATCTCAGATTCTCCCCGGCGTATCACTCCTTCCTGCCTCAGTAGGCAGTGTCTGTCTCAGTGCTGGAAAGCTAGTGAGGCCTCACTCTCCTACTTACCCATCTCTTTTGTTCCCAAACCTCTGTGCTTTCTCCTACTTCATAGTCATCCTGTAGAAGAACTCAGAAACCCATGAAGTACTGATTCTTAGCATTGTCCATGCTTACAGCTTGTCCTGGACTCCATTAACTCCAAAATAATTAAACATTAACAAATGTTTAGTGATAGTTGGCGATGTGTGTGATGAGATCTGATTTTTCTTGTTTCTAAGAAGTAAGCCAAGTTGAGCCAGAGAGGATGAGCCTTACCTGTGTAGGAGTCTTTATCTCGTGACTGTCACTCTCCCAGGCCTTTTATATGTTGGGTACATCAGTGCATCAAGAGCAAAAAACTATGCTGACAAACCCTTGCAAAGTCAGTCCCTAGAGGCACCATCAGCCCAAACACCACACGAGTGACTAGATAAGCTGGGCATGACCAGACCAAAGATGACAAATACCTGGCCTCCACCATCAGGCACAAAAGCTGGAAGTCATGGATGCACATTGTATGTGACTGTTGGAGCCATGTTCAGATGACTTGTTAAACATCCACATATTTCTGACATAATATTTCAAATTCATTATTTTTCCTTGCATTCAGTACAGCCTCACTGGATATTTAAAGCCAGATGCAGCCACGTGAGCCATAAGCAACTCTTTCTAGTGGGAGGTGTTCCTGCCTATGGCAAGTGGTTGGAGCTAGATGATCTTTGTGGTCCCTTCCGACCTAAATCAGTCTATGATTCTATGTGGACTTGTTTAGGATATAGCAGCCACCAGTAAAGTCTGTTATACTTACTGCTTCAGCTGCTTTGTTATCTAATCAAAGCAAAAGGCCTCCAGTGCTCTACCTGGAGCTTTATTTTTGTGGAGAAGTACGATTTTGATGAATGCTTTGATAAAACAGGAAGGGCTATTTTGGGGGAAGTTGCTTTGCTTTTGTACAGTGGATTTTTATTATTTTAAACACAGAAGTCTTTGTTTAAAACAGAGAATGTCTGTAAATTTTCTTGTTTGCCTTTGCTTTCCCTTCTGACAGAGGGTAAAACTTTATCCACCTAGTACCCTGTCAGCTTAACCCCAAATGTCACTGGACAATGTCCACTGAAAAAAGTAGTGGGGGGAGGGATGAGGGCAGAAGAAGGAGAAACTAAGGAGTTAAAATGCTTTGGCCAACTATGCTTATCAAGAATGCAGAAGGGTTCAGCACCAGATCTGGGAGGGAAACTGGGGGGAACCTCAGCCATGGTACCCACAGTGCTGTTATCTGCCTGTACTGTGATCACACACGGTCTGACCAGGATTAGACCATCGGTGCTATAACGGTTGGACATGTCACTGTTTCCTGGACCTGATTCTCCAGTGTGGGACCAATCTGCCTGCTTTGCCTCCTGCTTCTTCCATTCTTATCATAGGTCACCTTTGCTGCATGTGTACCAAGAGCAACTTGGAGAGTACAGCAAACAGGCAGAGTACAGGATGAAACTGGGCAGAATTCAGTAGCTGATATTGCATAAAGGTCAGGGCACCTGAGAGAAAGGTCCCTTCTGGCATTGCAGTCTCTGACAGCTTCATCATTGTGCAACTCCTGCTCAGTTTTCTAATGCATATCTTACAGCACCTTTGAGACCTTTGCTTAATGTGGCTGGGAGACTTTCAGAGAATAGAGTTTCCTGGTAGCAGATATGATATTGATCACCTGTATCTTGTCATTAACATACTGGCATCATCATCCCAGGCTGTGCCTGAGTATGGGATAGAATTGCTGCCTATTGAAATAATAAATGATTCTGATTTCAGCATCACACTAGTCAAGGCCAGCTTAAAAATGAGAGGAAAACTGGCAGAGAAGCCTTAGTAGTGGTCAAATGGGAAAGCATCGATGAAACATGTAAGGCAGGATGTTGGATGTTTCCAAACTCTATGTGAAGCTGTGAGCACAGAAACATTCACATTTCACAAGGGTTAAAGGCTAGATTCTGTGGAAGGAAGCGATGGCAATGGTGTATTGCTGCTGTGCAGGCTCCTGTCAATGCTGCACAGAGTGGTGCTCATGAGATGTCTATTTCCAAAATGAAACATCTTCTCTCTCGAGATAAAGGTCATTTGTCTCTTTTAGATATGCTCGTGGGCTTGTTGGAGAGGGTGTCTTTGGAAGAAGGTACTGAAACTTGCTGCAGCACTTCTGTTTCGTGGAGAGATGGTGGTTTGATTAGGTCCAGGGCTGGATGGTGGAGCTTAGCAGACAGTTGCCCCAGCAGACTCGATGTCCCTGTCAAAGACCAGAGATCTAGGGAGTGGGAGGAAGGGGAAGAGGGATTGCAGCTCTAAAAAGCCTTTCTCTTATGGCCTCTCTGGACCTCTTTTTTTTTTTCTCTCTTCATTTGCTTTATATCTGTCTGAGGTTGAGAGTAATTTTAAGATGAGGCAGAGAAGGAGACAGAATCGCAGAATATAACTGGTTGGAAGAGACCTCAAAGACCATCCAGTTCAACTCTCGATCCAGAACTGAAGGGTCAACACTAAACCATGTCCCTAAGTGCCAGATCCATATGGTGCTTGAACACCCCAAGAATGGTGGTTCCACCACTGGCTTAGGCAGACCATTGAAATGTTTGATAACCCTTTCAGAGAAGAAGTTTCCTAATATCCAGCCTGAACCTCCCCTGGTGCAGCTTGTAACCATTTCCTCTAGTCTCATTGCTTGTCATCAAGAAGAAGAGGCTGGCCTCCTACTCACTGCAGTCCCCCTTCAGGTAGTTGTAGAGAGTGATGAGGTCTCCCCTCAGCCTCCTCTTTTCAGACTAAACAACGCCAGTTCCCTCAGACACTCCTTACAGGTCATGTTCTTCAGGCCCTTCACAAGCCTCACTGCCCTTCTGTGGACATGCTCCAGTAACTCAATATCCTTCCTGCAGTGAGGGGCCAAGAACTGAATGCAATGCTCAAGGTGAGACATAGCCATGTGTTCTCCCAGCTCTTTGACATTTCTTGAAGAGTCTCACATCCTGCTGAAGTTCTCTTGTGAAGTCATTGTCAAGCATTTCCATGCTTCTCCACAGGGCAAAACAAAAATGTTAAAAAGTAACACAGGCCTTGTCTGTGTTAGACTCAGGACTGCATTTCTTCATACAGCTTCAGTGGACAGCCAGGGTCATAAATTCTCCATGCCTTCCTGACTCTCATGCTTGCCTTTCCAGCCTTCCTTCCTAGTGAGACAGTGTCCTGAAATAATACGAACTGTGCAGCGTCCCATATGGTTTGGAAAGGCCAGAGGCATCTTCCATACACAGAACCCTAAGACAGGGACAGCCTGTCCTGCCCATTCTGCAGCTCTCCCAGTGAACCCAGCACATGGTCTTTCACAAAATGGCTCAGCTTAGCCTTCCTTTGCATTAGCAGAGTCAGAGAAGAGAAAGGGTCCTTTGAAGAGACTCTACAAAAAGTACTTATTGAGTCCAAGCAATAGTTGATGTACTGCAAAAGGACTCAAGCTGTGGTACTGAGCTTCAAAAGACCCATTGAGGTCAGGTATTATCCAAGGCTCTCTGCATCCAGGAGAGGCACATACTGGAAATGGTCTGAATATGGTACCTGTTTCATTAACTGCATAGGAACCTTATAGATGCCTTCTGTTCCTCCTCCTCTTTGGAGATGTGGTACCTCAGTGCATTGCAGACAGCAGAGTAAGCAGGCAGAGTGGAGAGTTCAGTTAGCAGCATGAGATTTCATGCTAGCTCTGACAAGAAGCCAGCACCCATAACATCTCTGCATCTCTGCTCCACATGAAAAACATGTAGCTCAGAAGAGAGGTATAAAAATAGCTCCTTGAGCAAAATCTATTTCCTCTGTCTTTATTCATGTGTCTTGAAACACATGTAGTGTGGTGGGAAGGGGGAGTTGTTCTGTAGTGTTTGGCCCATCAAGCTAACAGGAAGGTCATCCTGAAAGGGCAACAGGAGCATGTGGATGGCTTGTGTCTAGTGCTTCCTCTGAGGCCAGACTAAATTTAGCAGAATCACAGATGGACATTGGACCATAATCCATCTGGGACTGCAGAGGAAAGAGTGGGATCAGAGTTGTTGGACTGGGTTTTTTGACGTGTAACCAGTTTCAGTGAGCCATCAGTCATGTTCTTCGTGGTTTTCTGCCTTGCCCAATATGCTGTAACTTACTGTTTTCCCTGAAATGTTCGAAGTTTAGGCACAAAGGAAAAACAAAGTGCAGGTTCTGGGTTCGTGTCTGACATCCCCACTAATTTAACGTCAGGCGACGGATGAACTTTTTAATAGCATCATCACAATGGTTGAATAGCTAACTGGTACTTGTAGAACAGAATAGAATAGAATCAACCAGG
>WAAF01006480.1:0-60300 GCA_013400475.1 Tricholaema leucomelas
GGTTTCTGGGAGAGGTATTGTGTTTCTGTTTATGTTTAACTTGTATATAGCTGTATATATGTAAATATCTGCTTATATATTGTGCTAAGCTGTAAATATAAAGTGTCATTTCTTAATTTTCAGCCAGCTGAGTCTAGTCTGGGGCGGGGGGGGTGGAGCTGGTAACACCCAAACCACCACAGTAAGGTACACAGTGCTCTGAATGATGGAAGTTTTAATAGGCTGGACTCTTCTTGCTCTCAATTCATCTTCTCATCAATTTACTTTTAGGCTGTACTGAAGTTTCAGTAAGCGACAGTACTGTAACAGCCAGTTCTTTCCACAGCTGCTTGTGTTTCTCGTCTAATGCACAAGCAGAGTTTGACAGAATGCAGATGTACAGAAACCTGGCCTCCATAGATGTACTTGATAGCAGATGGTTCAGGAAAAGCTTCACAGTACAAGTGTGCACCCATGATTGTTCCACTGAGCAGTGCTCATTTCATGTAGATGCACACACACCACATTTTCTGTAGCTTATTTGAGGAAAGAAATTTAATCACTTTCCGGCTTTAGAGAATTTGGCTCCAACTTGAGTATCACAGACAAGGTTCCCTCTGTCATTTTCTCCAAGATGAGAAGTGATTAGAAGTATCACATGTTTCTCATTACCTGCAACAGTTGCTAAGACCTCTGTATATGCCAGACACTACCAGTTACACTGGAATATCAATGAAAAAAAATTAACAGAAGATCTCAGGGGCAAAAGTTCAGGGACCTACTAAACTTCCATTCATTCTTTAATAGAATCTGTCTTGGCAATACATCAGGTAGTCAATACAAAAGACCTGTTATGTGACAGAATTATTTGGCCTGATGAGTTGCCAAAGAGAATCACAGGATACCACAGCAGTAGAAAGAGCATTCTCACAGGGCAGTCGGCAGTACGATGGCAAGTAAGTGCTAGCTAATGATATGCAAACAGGTACAAATACTGTCGTCAATACCTGGAATCCAATTGGTCTTTCACACTGAGGCAGAAACATATTTTATGCATTTTCCAGGGCACTGAGCTGAACTGTACTGGTTGTACTCAACAGTGTTCTCATGAGAAAGGAGGAGAAAAAGAATAACACCAATAAAATGCATAGCCACAAATAAGATTTGCCAACCCAATAATGAGAAGTCCAAATTGATAGCAGGCTTCTAAAGCTTCATATATCTAAGACAGACAAGAAAAATATTCATTGCTTTCAACAGGGAGTCAAATTAAACAAAGTATTTAACTGCATTGTCAGTCGAACTCTTGAATTTCTATGCCAGAGTGAAAACTTTAGACAAACATTTAACCTACTTCTCCTGAAATTCAGAAACAGTGAAAGGCAAGAGCATATCATTACTATGAGATGTTTCAATATGCCTGAGTGTCTTCACTTAGAGACACACATTCCAGTCAGGTACTCCCTCTCACACACAGGGTTCTTTGTGCTGAAATCACATGAGTCTCAGAGACTCAGGTTACAGCCCTATCACGCAGTTAAGCAAAACACTGGAATCAGGCATAGATGTGTGTGAGCAATTCTTTCTGGAAAGTTTGTGTATTCTGCAGAAGATTGCTATTTTCCCTATAAAGTAGCAGCAGCACCTTCAACTGCTGTATGAGTTCTGAGAAGCATTATCAATCAGAACTGGTACGTTTCAAATGTTTAAATTCTGTACCTAGTCCCATTTCAACACAGGCTTTTGTAGCATTTTAATGTCTTGACATTTAGCAGCTAAAATCCAGCTAAGGGGATGCAAGTGCTATTACTGGTAGCTAATGGATATTCCTCTCTACCTCAATTGCTGAACTACATTTTGAATAAAGGGCTCAATTCCCAAAAGGAACAACCTCCTTTCATTACTGTCCAATGCTTAGACTAAAAGAATCATCTCTGCGAGTGGTAAATAGGGGAAATGTTCATGTTTCCATTTCTAGGTTCCCACTTATTAGAGGACAAAGGTATTGCATAATATTTAATTTATGCAGCCCACATCAGGTCCTATATCTGCTATGGTCCACTACCATCCCTTCTTATTCCCATTTTAAAACCAGCATCTATTCAGAACATTTTTTTTTTTTTAAATACACTTAAACACTGTGTAGAAGCAGAAGAAAGCTTTGGGGTTTTTTTTGAGCTATCCCACTCAAGATGTACAATTAATTCCCAGCTGTGCTATTCTGTTTGTACATTGTGTCCACCTCAGTTACTTGTGCCACATGCTGCTGCACTCCAGCTGCTTTTGACTGAGGACTGTGGGACATGTAAGCAGATCAGCACTGGTTTTGACTCAGCTGTGTACCAAAGCAGAGAAGACATCAGCTGGCCTACCTACTTCAATGTGCAACCCTTGCTCCAGAACCGAGAGAACATAAACTGTAGCTGACTACCAGACAGAAATCACATCCTTGCTCAGTTTTCAGACTTTTCTCAGCAACAAAAATCCACTTATTAATTACACTTTCACAGAGAGAGATAGCTGCACAATGCAGCTTAGCACTGCATTTAGCATAACTCGTGCAAGATTATCATCACCTGCATGTCACTGTATCTGAGCATCATCTTAAGAAAGGTTAAAAATCACAGTTCTGGAAAGGCATGTGCTCCAGTCACCACTGCTTGGAATTGTAGATACCAATCCTACTAAGGGTGGCTTTGACAAAAGCAGCACTCTGAAGACTGTCTTCAAAGCATTGCTCTTCTGCCACACGCATGTAAGTTGGCAAAACTGCCACAATGACAGAATGCAAAGTATTCTCATTCAACAACTGTTGAGCACATCACTGCTGCTGGAGATTCATTTCAAAGTTATGAGGATGAGTCACCCATTTTCTGAAATCTCTCTAGATAACAGCATGCTAATCAATGACAGACACTCTCAAACCCTCCTTCAATGCCCTTTCTGTTCTTCCATGCATATGGAGTAGAATACACAAGTCAGAGCCTGAAGTCAGAGTCTTTGAAATTACTTTTTTTTTTTTAACCCTCCAGTGCAAGCCACACTCTTAGTCTCATCCTAGCAAGGATTCTATGGGAACTTGATTTGTTCAGGTCACATGTTCAAAAGTGGTCATCTGGGAGACCACCCACACCATTTGAAATGCCTCTAGAGTCACTAGTCAGTATTTGGACTACTGGAGAAATGGTATTATGTCAATTGGCACTTTACTAACAAAAATAATTTTCTCTTAAGTAAAAACATTATGAAGCCAAACAGCAACTTCTCTCCCAGTACCAGAATAATAATATATACAGTAGCCCTTACTTAACATATTACAAGACTGCATTTCTAGCATGTTACACAGTTTATGTTGTCTGGGATGATTTCATTAACATTTGTGCATCTTTCTCTGTCCTCATTTTAATCCATTACAGCTCCAGTATATCAACAACAATAGAATTCACTATTAGCCCAGAATTTAATTACTCAGCTAAAAAAGATTTCTTTCAAGATGCTGCCTTTATTTGCAATAATAATTTGCACAGAAGTGCTGCATAACCTACATGTTTGCCAAGTTGAAGATCCAGAAGTAGGCTCAGCAACCAGTTTAACATTTCATTGCAATCTAACAACGTGCTAATTAATAGCTAAGCAGAAAGCTTCTAATAAGTAGACCAGATATTATTTACATACATACTTGGTATTTTTAAAAGCTGATGACTTACAGCATATAGAATGGTGAAAATAAATCAAAGTAATTTCATGCCATACAATTTACTACAATGGTCATCACAAAAGAATAATTAACCTCCAGTCAAAATGCTCTTGTACGAGAGTATCATCAGCATTAGGCCAGCCAAAGTAGTGGCAAATACCAAATTTTATGGGCATCATTGCATATAGAACTTGTATTACCAAACTCTTTTCCTTACCCATGCATGAAATCTAAAGATTTATATTAAAACAAAAAGCTTATATAGAATGTCAGTGGACTATTTCTCGTTTCCTTCAGTTACTTCTGTATTCTCTCTATACTCTGGTCAACAGAAATCTCTGGGTTTATAGAAAAGAGGAATAAAGCCCATTACTTATTCATTGCTCCAGGGAAAGGAAAAAAGTAAAAAAGAAAAGCCAAAATAAACCCCAGAATATGGCTTGGCAAGAACACAAGGCACAACTGAATGACAAGCACTTCTGTCAAAGATCTTGGCAGTGTCCTGGTCACATATGATATTTATCTACATACATGACTTATCTAAAAGCCTCCCAAGTTCAAATCATGTCACTCTCTCTTTAAAAGGAACCTGAGCAAATATGTTTTGTAGTCTTAGTGTTTCCATGTGAGGTTTATAGAGTTACTGATCTCATCTGCTCTACCAACAGTCACTGCACTTTATGGTTATATGGACATTTAATTGATAAAGGAATTGTCAGTGAAGAAATTTAATCATTAACATCAAGCAGCAGTATACTTGCCAACACTGGAGATGGATAAAGAGCATATATAAGCATGGCATGGGAACACCTTTTAACAGGTTTACTTGGCATATGTTGCTACCTTTACAGCTGCTTGCTACAAACAAACTTTACTTGCAATGATAACTAAAGGGATTACGATAGGCTATTCAAAAAGTTTAAGTTATGTAACTTAAATTCAGTCTCTCATGTGAACACTGAAAGGTTATATTCTCCTGGTAGAGAATGGGATCATTCTTTAAGAATGTTCATACTCCAAGAAAGCACTCCACTTGATTATGAACCACCTACAGATTAAAATTATTTCAAGAATGATTTTTGCTTTCAATATATTATTCCAGTTGACAAGAAGAAAAACAAGCCTTACAATTTCAAGTTACTAGGCAATAGCTTGGGTTATTCAGTTATGCAACTGCAACATTTTCATCTTAAAAAAAAAAAAAATCAAGGACAGTAAGTTTCCAAACAGCCAAGCATCAGCTATGCTTGCAAGGTTAGGTTAAGGGCACCAGAATGCACATTGTATAGCAAGGCATTCTCATGTCAGATATTTTGGACTCTCTTTTTCATTCAAACATTAATTCCAGTGCTTCAGGGAAAGGCCCTCCAGAAGCAGAGCCTGTGCCTGTGACAGTGCCTTTGGTGTTTGCAATAAAAGACAAACTTGCCAAAGCTCTCTTCAGGAAAGCTCTAAGCTTGAGCAGTGTTTTCATCTTCCAGACTGCTAACACTAAAACCGCAGGCTCTTGGAATTTTTGTGTTTCTGTACCTATGAGGGTGACTAAGAACTCTTACCCTCTCATATCCTCCTCCTCAATCCACCTGGGACAAAACACAGAGGGTAGAAACAAAACAGAAAGAACCCCACCTTGAGCATTGTAGAGTGGAAGTGTAACAGCAGGTCATGTCAGCTAACATTTCCCACAACTTCAGTGCAATTCTGCCAATTTATTCTGTGGCATCAATTCCTTTAAAAGTGTTTGTTTCCAGATTTCCATCAGTTATTCTTAATTCCTCTCAACTAGTTTTCTGCTCACTGGGGACATAAGTGACAGACAGAAAAGAAAATACATAAAAATGAGCTTCCCATCACTTTTTACCACTCAGTTCTGGATTTATTTTAAAAAAGCCATGTAGATGCCTGCTCACATTAGCACAGCTCTTCATTGTGCAAATGAATCATATTTCCTCTCTTTACTTTTTTTTAATAGATCAGTGTTATAAGTCCTTTTCTTCTATTACAAAAATTCTACCTAGAGTAAGGAAGGACTCCATGAAAAATCACTGGTGATCAGGAGAAAAAAATACCCCATGACCCTGTCCTGGCCATTGCAGATGCCACTCTTTCCACTCACTGATTCAAAGGAGCCACATGTTTAACTGTTGCTACACCTACATACATATCATAATCCTTAAACAAATCTGGCAGCAAACCAAAACTGCACCAGTGGTTGAGTAAAAAATTTCCTTGATAATGTATTAGTATATAAAAGCACGTTCTTTTCCTCTCCTACAGGGCATTTCTCTTTTTTAACCAAGTGCTTAAAGGCACACTGCTCTTATTCAACTTAAGAGTATTGTGAGACAGCGTTTTCAGAAGCAGTGGTGTGATTCAGGCCATGCAGTTTGACTCAGTTTGAAAGCAAAGCCAATTTGAAGAACCATAGATAAAGGTAAAAAGCATTAGCTTTCCTGGCTGTCAGCTTGCAGTACGTTGAAAGACAACATTGCTTAAAACCATAACTCAGTTGTTTATCAATTCACATTTAAGTTTGTGGTGTTCTCCAAGCAAAGGTATCAAAAAGGTCTTTTTCAGCACAGACATTTGAAGAATGAAGCACCTTCAGCAACAGCACCCAATAAATATCTGAAATTCTAAATGCAGTCAGTGAAGAACCCAAGGGATCTGTGCAAACTGTCTTTATCAAGCTGAAGCAAAGGAATAATGATAGAAGATGGTAAAGTGATTTCTGATGTTTATATCTTTAAATAATTTTATTCAAATTAAAAGCTTTGTTGCTTTTAAGCCACTGGTTTAATCTGCTGGCCACAAAAAAAAGAAACAATCATAACCATGACAGAATTAACATACCACCTAGGGCTGCAGAAAGCCTTAAGCTAAGCAAAAGGAAATTCTCCATGTGTGTCAAGTCCCCACTTCTCAGGAATACTGCAGTATCATTTTGTGGTATTTGATTGTTTAAAATAGTGCAAATTTCTACATTCCATACAATTATATTTCTCTACTTGATTTCTCTTACTGAGCAACAGACACAGGATGGGCATACTCTGGATGTGCAGGGGCAAATCAAGCTGTCCATCTAAACAGGCTAGAGAATCACATTCCAGTTCTGAATACATAGCTCTTCACATCTGCTAGAGCATTAAAAAAAAAAAACCCAAACAACCAACCCATACCTTTTTCATCAGCTCCTTGACTAGGTATGCTACTAAAATTGTATGAATGGAAAACAAAATTTAAGACAAGCAAACAGCCTGTCATTAGGAAGGAGCTGACAGATGTTAGTTTGTCTACTACATAAATAAACATTTCCAACATCAAAACAATTTTCCAGCAATGGCTAGAAGACTTTGCCAATCCAAAAATAATTATCAGCAGTGCTGTTCCACACCAGCAATAATACCTTGCTCCCTAAACAAACCACAAAAAAACGGGTGCCAGAAGGTGAACTGCTTCCTCATCCTTAAAGTGAGGTTCAAAACCAAACCTCTCTCACATGGATTTATAGATGTACAGAGAAAGATTGTTCCTGCTGAAGGTTGTACAAGGCAGTAGCTGCAAACCTCAGGAATATTTTCCTTTCGAATTCAGACAGACATAAGAACACATGAAAGATGTAAAAAGCTTTCACGCCATGATTCTGTTTTAACCTCTTTAGAGGTCAAGCTACCCCCTGCTGATTATTTTCCTGCAATGCAAAGCTGTGCTATGTTATACTGACCCAATGGTCCATATTAACATACCAAAAATTTGCATTGCTAATCACCCAGGGACAGGATGGCAACACTACTTAAAACATTAATTCTACCATAAAATCATCTTAGATTTACCCAAACAGATTTGCTAGAGATCTGCTAAAGGTACATAATGGTGGAGGTTGCCATGGCAACACAGCAAAACTACACACTTTGCCATGACAACCAGGCCTCCCTGGAATACTAATGAGTGCCCATGGCAACATGAAGCTAAAGACAAGATGTCTGGAGACCAAATATTTCATGTATCATTTATAACAAAAGCTATAAATATATTTGTACATTTCCTGTGCGAGATTTGGTGAGTTTTGGAACCCTGCAATATGTTAGATATGCAGCAATATTGCAATGTGCAAAAATTATGTAGCTGTAGTATAAATGGAAATCGCTATTTCAAGGCAATCTTATGACTGAACTTCAATTCCACAAACAGCTGAAAAATATCTGTGGTTAACACACCTAAAGTTTGCATCATCTTGCACATAAACACTGTTGTCAGCCCACGATGTAACAGAATTATCTGTACACAATGCTTGCTGTATTCTGTATCCACCAAAAAAGTGCTGTTCTTAACCTGTGCAGAATACAGTAGTTAGCATGTAGTTAGTCTCCATATGGCAACTACTGCTATTCATGTTGCAAGGACAGAAAGCATTGCTTTGCTATTTCAGAAAAGGCTCACAACAAGACATGTTACTTTATAGGAATGTTCCAGCAACAGAGTGCAGGAGCAGTGTTTTTCACTTATTTGTTTATAGAAAAAGGATCCACTGTTGATAGTTATATATCAGAACAAAATGTTGCTATTAGAAGTGATAAAATCATCAGTCAAGTGACATCTGGTGCAAGCTGGTTTGTTTTAAATACTCTCCAAGGATGAATTTCAGAACGCTTTCTAGATACTTCCAATAGTCAACATCTAAGACATTTCCAAGTACCCTATCAACAACCACCTAGAATTTAAAAAGAAGTAGCACCAGATGAAAAGCAAGTGCTACTTGTCCCAGAAGTAATATAACTGATAAGTCACATCAAGAAATACCAAAATTTTAGACGACCATCCAGGGATCTCAAGTGTCAGGATTCTGCTCATACTAGCAGCATAGAAACCAGAGGTATTTATGTCTTCTAATATACGTTTATTCATGGCTTGTTTGCTTTTATAACCTAGGCCTCTCTTGCATGCAACTCTCCTCAAAAAACATAAAAATCAGGTAACTATTAGATATAAGATTTAGTTCCTTCAGTCCCTCAACATCCATGATGTGTTTATTAGCCATCCTCCAGGTAAAAATATATCAGTTGTTGGCTCTCCTAAATGACAAAGCACTGAGTTCAGCAATAAGGGATTAAAAAAGTGTGCTTTGTGTCAGATAATTCATGACAGTCTCAGGGTTGTAGGGCTTCTCAGGTGCCAGATTCTCACTGCTTCTGAGTGACTGCAACAACTGATGCTATCCAGTGGTAAAAACTCCGTATCACCATCCCTTCAGCAAATCTCAAGCCTAGAAGAAGTTACCTTCCTGACCAAGATTAGATGCATCAGTTATACTCACCCATTTTCTAAACTATTTTGATCTTGCAGAGGCCTGAAAGAACCACAAAAATGCATACTTCTGAACCTTACGAGATAGGATACCAAAAGAATTAACCATAGAATCAGTCAGGGTTGGAAGGGACCACAAGCATCATCTAGTTCCAACCCACTATGGGCAGAGACACTCCACCCTAGATCACACAGGCCACAGTCTCATCCACCCTGGCCTTAAACACCTCCACAGATGGGACCTCAACCACCTCCCTGGGCAACCCATTCCAGACTCTCACCACCCTCATGGTGAAGAACTTCCTCCTTATGTCCAGTGTGAATCTCCCCACATCCAGCTTTGTTCTATTCCCCCTAGTCCTGTCGCTCCCTGATATCCTATGAAGTCCCTCCCCAGCTTTGTTATCTCACAGCTGCAACCCAAACAAGGCTCTCTCCAGTTTGCTCAAGGAACATCAAACATAGGTAAGCTGGAAAGACTTTATTAAACTGAAGCCAAAGTGTTAACAGAATAAATATATCTTAGTAGTAGCATAACCTGTAATACAAATGTAACTTGGACCAATACAGAATCAGCCAGGGTTAGAAGGGATCACAAGGATCACCCAGTTCCAACTCCCCCACCATGAGCAGGGACACCCTACCCTAGATCAGGCTGGCCACAGCTTCATCCAGCCTGGACTTAAACACCTCCAGGGATGGGGCCTCAACCACCTCCCTGGGCAACCCATTCCAGGCTCTCACCACTCTCATGCCAAACAACTTCCTTCTCATGTCCAATCTGAATCTACCCATCTCCAGCTTTGCTCCATAGAGAGAGGAATATCTGGCAAATCCCTTTTCTGCTTCCAAGCACTGCTGGCTGTGGCCACAACAGACTGAATACACACAACATTAAATCACCATAATCACATTCAGTAGCACAAGCAGCGGTTATAATCATAAGAGTTTTCAGTGAATTGCAGAAACATATTAACTGGCATGTTTGGAGAGACCAAGGAAAAGGCACGGGATGAAATAACAAAATGAAAGCAGGCTGCAGCCTGGTATTCAATTGGAGACATATTTCAGTATCACAGAACTTAGCAACTCACAGGAAAAAAAAATGTGTTTCATAAGGCTTTAGTTAACATAGACCAAGTCACAAATAATTTTTTTTTTTAATGTAAACTGCAGTTTAACACACTGCAAATTAACAAACTGCATCATGGTGGACCTTCAGGCAGCAAAGTTTTCTGCAGAGGAACAGGGTTTGCATTATTTTTGTGACCAGGCACAGTATTATTAAGTTTTGTTGGTCTTTCTGTTGTTTTTTAGGGTTTTTTTTCCTGGGTTGTTCTTTGTTTTGTTTTATATTTTGCTAGGTTGGTTTGGGGTTTTGTCGTTGTCATTTCTAGCTGCTTTGTTGGCTTGTTCTGATTTTGTTGTTTTTCTCTTCAACTACCACGAGGGCAGTGGAACGCTGAAACAGTGTTCCAGGGAGGTGGGTGGGGCTCCATCCCTGTAGATATTCAAAGTAAGGCTTGACAGAGCTCTGGGCAGCCTGATCTAGTTAAGAATGCCTCTGCTTGCTGCAGAGAGGGTTGGACTAGACAACCTTTGGAAAGCCCTTCTAACCCAGACCATTCTGTGATGCTAGGATTCTATGACACTCTTGAGCTGCACCAGATTATGATCCTGTTATGGCAGAGGGGTTGGACTCTATGATCTCTGGAGGTCCTTCCCAACCCCTAACATTCTATTATCTTCTGACACTCAATATATGCAAATCACACAACCCCACGTGCTGTCCATTTCAGTTTTCACCTGTGAAAAATGTTATGAGCTAATCTGAAAACCCATTTGAGTCATCTACATATAGGATACACACATATAAGAGCAGTCTCACACATGTGGGATGCACAATATGACTATTGTAGAACAGTGGTCTGTAGAGTTCTCTGCATTACCATAGAAAACACAAGGACATGTCTCATACAAGGACAGGCAGCACTGCTAAAGACAATAGTCAGGAAAGCAAGGCAAGCTAAGAATATTGACAAGATATCACCTCCTAAATACACAATGAGAGTGTTCTAGTAATTCCTCTCTATGTAACTGAGATAATTTAACAAAGGTCTTGTTTCCTGAACATTTGTTTGGGGGAAGTCCCACAAGCATCATCTAAGAAATAGACATTCAGATATGTCCCAGTCAGTTTGGAGTATATTAGAGCCTTAAATCTTCTTAATTTTTCCCACTATTGCTTATTTCATGTTTCCTTGTGAAAAAAATTACACCTTTCTGCATTTCCTTTTTTAAAACCCCCTCCATTCAGTTAATATACTTCTCTCCAATGACCTCTTATTTCCTCCCTTACTACGGGTATTGAATAGCTGTCTTGCTTCAGAGACCAGTCATAAATGTGAATGATGGTACTTGAACCTGCTAAATTGATTAAATGCTGAAAGGAGGGATCAATTATCAGAGAAAGGCAAGCTAGGAGAGCCATACATAACACGGCAGACAGAACAAAGGGCTAGTACTGCTTCTTCTTAGGCACAATCTGTACCACACACAAGAAAAGCAAAGAAATAATTAGAAATGCTGTCTTTGCTACAGCTACAAGTATCCATCTCAGACTAAGAAAATAGTGCCAGAGCAACACACATGTACAAATTTGTTTTCTAGAAAGAGAGAAAGGACCTGCAGGCTTGAGCAGCAGATGAGCTGTGGTGTTTCCAATGTTTCATTCAACACTTATCTACCCTATTAATGATGCATTTCCAATGAAAGTCATTCAGTTAACGTTCTTGTTTAAATGCAGGCAAAGAAAAGCATAGGAGACAACACGAAGCTACAATCTGAGTGCAGAGTTACTCAGTTCAGCAAAGCCCTTCAGCATAATATATGGGAATACTTCTCAGAAATATATACTTGAAGTAGACCAAGAATCACCTTGCTTTTTGTGCTAGTTTGAGCCTAGCTAGAATGTTTTGGTGAGAAGGAGTAGATAATAGGCTATGATATAAAAACAATGATGATGTCTACTTGGCTCACAGTCTTGCTGAGATGTGTAAAGAAGAAAAGCAAAACAAAATATAAGGTCACTTCACTTGGCACTTCGCTCTGGGCTTTGCTCTTGGCTCTTTGCCTGCTGGGGAGCTGGGGCTGTTGGCTAAACCCCATCTTGCTTTCTAACCTCACCCTCCATTTGCTTTGAATGATTCACCTTGCTTCTTAATCCCCCTGGCCAAACCTCCATTCTTCCTTGGGACTGGGGTAAGGTTGAGAGGGGTAGGGGGAAGGTGAGGGGGTGGTTGAGAGCCCCTCCTGGGGACTCAGGTTTCTGGGAGGGGAGTTGTGTTTCTGTATTACCTTTTTTACCTTGTATATTTCTGCCTATAACTGTATATACTGTAAATATCTGCTTGTATATTGTGCTAGCTGTAAATACAAGCTTCATTCAAGTTTCCAGAGCCGGCTGAGTCTAGTCTGGGTGATTTCTAAAGTGGGGGGAGCGGGGGACACCCAAACCATCACACTTTTTAAACAAAATATTCTGTGAACCAAGAACAAAATTTTAGGAGCAAAATTTTGTCCCCTCTGAACCACCTTGCATAAAGTTGAAAATATGCCTGTTTAAACGAGATATGCATCTAAATATGCAGGTGTCTAAAGTTGAAAGAGTACAGTCAGGCCCCACAATCCTACTCAAGCAGCACAGGGAGGATTTACCATGCCAAGGTATCTGCAGGCGTGAGGCCTCGGCGCCATCTACTGGCCATACCAACGCTCTACTACCATCTCTCTGCGAGCAAGTGTGCTAAGCTACCCGTGGAAAGATTCACTAGCGAAATGTCTGGATGTGGGCAAAGTGTTTTCTAATTAACCAGAGTGCGACTGAAAAAACTGAGGCCCGTCGCCCGCATGTGAAAGGCCTGTCAGTTATGTATTTAAAACACATCGTTAGACAGTAACTCAGGACCTCGGTAGTGCAAAAATTCTAAGAGGAGATGGCAACAGTTTATTGTTCTGTTCCAACTGTTTTCACTTGTTTAACCAAGGATGGCTTCCCCTATACTTCTCATTAATTTAATCAACACCACCAGCTTCAGAGGGGCTGTGGGTAGTATGACAAGAAAGGATCACAGGATGTTAGGGGTTGGAAGGGACCCAAAGAGACCATCGAGTCCAACCCCGCTGCCAGAGCAGGACAATACAATCTAACACAGTTCACAGAGGAACACAGCCAGACAGGCCTTGAAAGTCTCCAGAGAAGGAGACTCCACAACCTCTCTGGGGAGCCTGTTCCAGTGCTCTGTGACCCTTAGAGTAAAGAAGTTCCCCCTTGTGTTGAGGCAGAACCTCTGTTGAGCTGCCACTTACACCTATTTCTCCTTGTTCTGGTCACATAAGAACATATCCAGGAGGGTCCCAAATGTCTTCAGTGAAGGAAACTCCAGCTTCTCTGGCCAGCCTTCAGATACTTACAAACATTTATGAAATCTCCTCCAAGCCTTCTTTTCTCCAGACTAAAAAGCCCCAGGTCCCTCAGCCCTCTCCTCATAAGCCATGCCCTCCTGTCCCACTCCACTCTGCCCTGATCAGGTCATATCTAGAATATTGTGTCCAGTTCTGGGCCCTTCACTTCAAGAGAGACCTCATAAGACTGCTTGAAAGCATTCAGCACAGAGCCACAAAGGGAGTGGTAATATCTCTCTTATGAGGAAAGGCCGAGGGATCTGGGTGTCTTTAGCTCGCAGAAGAAGCTGAGGGGTGACCTCATTCATGTTTACAAAGATGTGGGGGGTGAGTGTTGAGAGGCTGGAGCCAGGCTCTTTTCAGTGACATCTAATGATAGGAGAAGTGTCAATAGGTGCAAGGGAAAACTCTTTCACTGTGAGGGTGACAAAGCCTCAGAGCAGGCTGCCCAGAGAAGCTGGAGTTTCCTTCACTGAAGACATTTGGGACCCTCCTGGATATGTTCTTATGTGACCAGTTCCAGGTGATCCTGCTCTGGCAGAGGGTTGGACTAGAGGTCCCTCCCAACCCCTAACATTCTGTAGTTCAGAACCACAGTACCATTATAAACATTAACTGACATAGATGGGAGAAAAAGAAGACATTTCATACTCTAAAACCATTCTACCGTTTCCTCTGCTCCTGACATATAATGAGTCAATTGTCATGCAAGTTATAAAAAGAGAAAGTCTCATATAATCTTGAAACTACTACTGCTACAACACTACCACTGGAATTGTTAACACAACCCACCCACCAGTAGCTTCAGGACTTGGGCCTATTTGCTTTTTCTTAGTATGTGTCTCCTGGCTCCAGACTATTTATTAGATGAGCATCTGGCACCACCATCATACAGAGAACAGTCTGCTGTGCAGCATCACATAGTATGAGGGATATTTAACAACATTACAACTGCCCTATGCCACTATAGATGCATGCCATATGGTCTGTTATGCTATTACAAACATTACGGAGCAGGTGTTGGTAGCATGTACTGACAAATCCAATTCAGAGCCTTGTGAAGAGGCATAGAGGTGGATCATTTTATTTTTAACATGTCTAAAAATGGAATGAGTTTGTGCCACATGCTACATACTTCATGAACAAGTTATAACATATAGTCAGATAGAGGGAGAAACAGTGAAATGAGGACCTGTAAACACAAGTGAGGAAATTAAAATTTGTCCATTAGTTTTTCCTTAAGATTCAAAAACACTGCCCAAGAGTGATGATAGTCACTGCTTCTAGCAGATATGCAGGAAATAAAAATAGCTTCCTTTCTCCCTCCACTCCCAAAAATGGCCTGAGTCATGGAACATAACTTATAGGAAGCAGTTAAGCAGTAAAGACGGTAAGAGGATGCTTCAATACTGACAGAACACAGAAAAAGATACTCAGAGGTGAAAGTGTTATAAAAGAATAAACCAAGGAATAAGTACGGTTTCTGGAGCACAAAGGACAGGTACCCATTTAATTCACAGACAAAATTTGGATCTTTACACAAAGTTATACACACACACACCAAAAAAATTGGAAATAATTCCTTTTATCCAAGCATTATTCTAATATAAGGAAACCTTAAACAATTTCAGTATGTGTATTCTCAACCCACACCGGCACTGGTAACACAGGGCAGTATATTTTTCAGCCATGTGCAATAAAGCAAAGCTTTAAGAGAAGCCCTGCTGCATAGTTTCTCACTCACTGGTCTGTGCATACACAATGGTCTTGTGCTTTTCAGAAGCACCCAGCCTGCAGCACACACTAAGAAAACTCTCCAGGCGTGCAGCAATTCCAGTCATCTTGGTTTGCATCGAGCATTACTGAACATTTGCAGGAAGGCGAAACAAGGCATGCCCTGCAGGCCTGCTGCTTCCTACAAGTACTGAACTTAACACACAAAACAACTATAAATAGACACTTTCTCAGAAAGCAGAGAGCTCGAACACATACGCCTGCTGGAGTCAAAAGCTCTACGTAAGGCACAAGAGCCAACAGGACAATTCACCGGATTTGACAATCTGACCATCCAGCCTGCTAACCAATTTAAAGCTCTTGATCGTTGTCAGGAATACTACAAGTTCATCTCAGAACTTTCCGTGGTTTTGAGAAGACAAACTGCTGAAAACCAGCATAAAAGACTCACGCAAACAGGTTTTACTTAGGCCATTAAAGATTGCAACAAACTAAACACACCTTCTCCCGATTTTCTTTGTTGTTGCTGTTGGGGGGTGGTGTGGTGTTTGTTTGCTCCCTCCCTAGTAATGGTAACGGTAAATCACCATAGGCAAGTGGATTAAATGAGTAATTTATTTTACTAATCAGGCCAGCTGAAAAGGGCTAATTGACTGGTTTCAGTGAAGGTTAAAAATATATTGCCTCAGGTCATTATGCTGTAAGCTTTGCTGCTGAGATCACGCAGACACATATCAAGACAGCAGAACAGAACTGAAGGTATAAAAGCACAAGAATAGGTGATTAGTGTTAATACCTTAAAATCAGGTCCAAATTCCTACTACTGTGAAAGTGTTTCTGCTGACTCCCATTCTCCAAGAGCCTTCTCATTTCCTGAAGTCAGATGTCACCAGACAAAGCTCTGCAACATAATTATTCTCAAATAGGGTTTTAAACTACAAACGCCATTCAGCGAGGAACACCAGGCACTGGTTTAGTCTGACACTTTAAAGTACCAAGGTACCTATGCTAAGAAATTCAGCAACAATACTCTCTGCCTTCAGGTCCTCTGGTTGACTAAAACATCATCTTACTGCACTGTATGCCCCCTATGAAGTGCAGTGAATTGGTTACTGGTTTCATGCAGTCACAGGTGGAATGCATGCAAAATGAGCTTAGCAGGACAGCCACCCTTTACTACTACTGGCATTTGTACTGCTGCCAGTAAGAGCAGTAGAGATCCAGAATGCTTCCTTAAGTAACTCAGCTGTTTATTTCCTAGGTATTTTTGCAATGTGCAGGTTCCTGAAGGAGTATCTATGAGAAACTTGTACAAAAATCTCTTAGGAAGCTTTTGTGCACTTACTAATAGGTCTCATTCTGATAAGATAATCATAATGTGACAAGTTTCCTGCAGAGAACAACTAGGATACACTCTGTAGTGATGACTTCAGAGCATACACTTGTGTTTACAAAATCATTTCAAAATTAGTGTTAAATGCCACTTCTAGCAAAATCGATTTTTCTGGATTATGACACTGGTGTAATTTGTAGCCCTCACAAGATGTGAACATGTTATCATGTGTATCAGCTGACAGGTACTTCACATACAAGTATTAAATTCAACCATATCCATTATGAAAAGGATCTTTGGCTCTTTATTTCACAATTCTATTGGCCTTCTTACACTACAGCAGGCTGGTTTGTTTTGTAATGTTACTGCAAAACAGCAACTGTTAGTCCCCAGGCTAATAGTCAAGACATTAAACACTCTGCAAAGAGATCTATATTTTACACTCAAGAGGTGAAGGATCTGTGCCTTCAGATTTCTGGGAAATCAGGAAAGATGCAGTTCCACCCATCAGAAAGGAGATCCCTCTTGACCTTTCTCCAGTGTAACTTCTACCTTCTCCCAGCACCCAGCAGACTCACTGCAAGCCTTTTAAACCCATTGAAGAGTAACTCCCCACCCCTATTCCAGAAAAAAAAGAAACAAGCAACCAACTTTCTGCTAATTTTTTTTTCCTGTGACCTATACCAGCCAGCAAGTGCCAAGGTGGCACAAGGGCATTAGGCCAGAAGCACAAAATCCTCCCTTTGGCATGGTCTTCTGAGTCATCAGTGACTTCTGAGAAGCTTTCAGCCGCATACTGCTTTTTAAAAAAACAAAACCACAGTCAGACGAAAGCAATCCAGACACGCATCAAAAACCCAACCAAACACACAAACTTCACTCATTTAACGTCAGACTGAAGTGGAGCATTAGCAGGTAGCTCCTACCTCACCAGTCAAGGCACCCATGGAAACTGAATGCAAGCTCTGCTCATTTTGTGCTGGAAACCATACACGTTCAATCTATATCACACACAAACCCATAAAGACCATCAAGCTGCACTGTTCCGAGTGCACTCAGAGCTCAGCAACACTAAGGTAAGCAACAGCCTAAGATGTGTGAAGTCAAATTAAAGAATTTTTTTAAAAAACCAAACTACCCACCCACCTTTAAAAGAAATAACAAAGAGCTAAAGCTCTGATCCAGCAAGATACCAGGGATGCACCAAGGTTCAATCCACTGGGGTATAGGCACGTTCAGACATCAACTGGGTGAAAGGCATCTGGAGATGTCCAAAACTGATCTCTCTAGGGAATAAACCTGTTACAGATGTTGCAGCAATTCCACTCTGGTAGATTTTTTTTTCATTATTTTATCATAGTATCAGAGGAAAAAACATGACCAGATATTAATGCATAGTAAATTCTTCAATTTCCTTAGCATGTTTGAACAACAAAAAGCGTTTCTGTCCAATAGTTATGCTTGGGAACTACACTACAGTTCAACACTGAATGCATCCATAGATCATAGAAACATAGATCTATAGGTTAAGTTTCACATGTGTAATATTAGTACCTTAAATATTTCATTAGCTTTCTGTTTAATAAAAGTAATGTGCACATCAGAAAATGCAATCAGGTCCTTCTACAAAAGGAGTGGCACAAAAAAATTATACGTGAACTTATTTTCATACTACATGTAAATCAATGACTGAAACACTTGAATATTGGAGTTTTAAATATATATGAAACAGGTCATAACAATTAACTTCATTGTTCGTAACCACCACCCTCATACGTTTTCACCCCTGCAGAGACAAGTCTAAGGCAGCTATTTGGATGCAATGCTGTAGTTTTAAAACATTGCTTTTATCTATAACTTACTGTACAAGGAAATCACAGAGGAAAGTGTTTTTCTTCCCCATTCTTTTCTGAAAGGATCACATGACATTTGTATATCAACTTCCAACAAAGACATCTTTTAAGAACAAATAACACAAAGCTACCCTTCTCCCCATGCTCTTATCAAGAGAGCTCAGGTTTTGACACAAGTGAAAGCAAACACACTACTCAGTACAAGACTGAATAACAGACTAATTTTAAGACTGAACTGGTAGAAATTGGAAATAAAACCAAAAGAACACACCCCTGCTTTTTTCATATGATGTAGCTCTTCCCCTGTGGTTTCCAAGATGCTGTAATTTTAATGAAGATGATGCCTAGCAAATTTCTAGTGCTACATAGTAAAGAAATTCAGCTTATGGATAAAGAGCTAGCAAAATATTTTAAATCAGGCTTTTAGAGGGCTTCCAGGCCAGTAATAAGGGGGGGGGGGGGAATGACAGAAATACAAAAAGCATGTTTAGCAGTCCTGCTGTGTTAAGCATTACTCAAGTTAGCATGTTTGTTAAAACCCTAAGGCCTTACCGATTTGTAGTACAGCACTTAAATGAGGCTTCTAAATCCAAATTTAAGGACATTAGAGTCAAGATTTTTGACCAAGAATCTGCAGAGGTACCCATTAGTTCAAAAGAAAGGCTACAACTGCAATTAAAACCAATCATTTAGCCAAGTCATTTTGGCATCACCTTGATCTATTAGGTAGATCTAGTATGGACTTGTCTTATACAAATTGGCCATGTAAGTTTTCAACAGCAAACAGCTGGGTGACTGAATGAACTAGTCAAACTGAATTTGCCAGAGGCAGAAACTCTAAGTTCATCTCAAATTACAACAAAAACTAAACCTAATAGGCATGAAGAACCTCTTGTCCTTTCTAAAACCAGGTACAAAAAGCAACAAATGTTAGTATTTTAAAAAACACCTTTGGTTACTGAAAGTTTTTAGAGTTGCTACTTTTCTTCTTGTCAAAGGGACACATATAAACAGACTAATAAAAATCTCATTTATTAGTGTATTAATTAAAAAGGATGGACCTAGTTTTGGTAATGTTCCCAACACATTCAGAATTCAATGCATTATATTATTAGATGAGTACAAAATGGATTGTAACTGCACTGTTGATCACCCTATTCAATGGGCATTTATCTTAAAATAAACTAATAAACATCACAGTCTTTTTTCTTTTAGTCTTTCCATGCATTTAAAGCATAGTTTTAAACTTAATCTTTATTTGTATGGTTATACTAAATCTTTATTTGTATGGTTATACTATGAATGGTGTAAATGCACATTATTAATTTTCTAATGGCTCAGTAGCTCAGAAGGCAAACAGCACCCTGGGCTGCATCAAAAGAAGCCAGCAGATAGAGAGAAAGGTGATTCTGCCACTTTGCTCTAGTGAGACCTCACTTGGAGTACTGTGTCCAGCCCTGGAGCCCTCGACATAGACCTGATGCAGAAGGTCCAGAGAAGGGCCATAAAAATGATCAAGAGCATGGAGGCTCCTACAGGGACAAGTTGATGGGGATGAGGTTGTTCAGCCTGAAGAAGTTTCCAGGGAGAACCAATAGCAGCCTTCCAGTACCTGAAGGGGGCTAAAAGGAGGCTGCAGAGGGACTGTTCACAAAGGCTCAAGTAGGACAAGGGGCAATGATTTGAAATTAGGGAAGAGTAGATTTAGATTGAATTTTAGGAACAAGTTCTTCACCATGAGGGTGGTGGAACACTGGAACAAGTTGTCCAGGGAGGTAGTTAAGGCCCCATCCCTGATGATACTCAAGGTCAGGCTCAACAAGACTCTGAGCAACCTGACCTAGTGGAGGACATCCTTGCTCACTGCAAAGGGTTTGGACTGGATGACCTTTGGAAGTCCCTTCCAACCTAAACCATTCTATGATTCTGCGTTTCCTGGCCTACCCATTTAGTATAAAATGCATTACGTTTTATTGCTCTTATCATAAGCATATATACTGCCTTTACATACATAAATATGTAATCCATACTCTAGGGTAACACACACTCTAATTGCTACTTCTTTCAACAGGGAAGAAAAAAAAAAAAAAAAAAATCTTTCCAACCAGATTTTTGTGTACATCAAAAAAATAGGCAAGTCAAATTACAGAAGACAAAGTGCTCAGAGCCTATGCCATGGGAGAAGATCGTATTACTTTGAAGTCATAATGCAACTCTTCAGATATAAAATCTATTTTGGACAAAAACAAAACCAATGTGATAAACTGCAGGTCCTTCAAACAAGTTTTCACAACAGTCTACAACAGGCATAAGGAAAATCTCATATTGGACAGGCTTCCCAGCTCACTAATAATTAACCACTGTTTAACCAAATATCTCACTGTAATAAATATGCAAAACCTCATGCCAGTCTAATTGCTCTCTAAATAAAAACTGAGTTCTTCAGTTGTCAGTAGAAGGCTGACAACTGGTCTCTCACCTAGAAATAAATGAAATGTGCCTATCCCCTATCCTGTCATGCTGCATACTTGTTTCACAGTAAGGCACACGGTCCTAAAAATTCTTTAGCATAAAGTGAAGAAAAAACAAACAAAACTCTTTAATTCTTAAATGTGCTTTGCATCTTTGAACATGACCTCTGAGCTGTCTCTATTTTTGGTAAACTTTAACAAGTTTGGCACAAGAACTTTTATGAGCATGTGACACAATTAAGCAAGCCATTTTGTGAACAGTGGGACTTAACCCTGCCTGCTCGCCACCCCCACTGAGATTCTTTGCTGTGTAGCAATATAGCTACCTTCACACTACAGTGGATAAACTGGAAATGTGAATTTGTGTGCTCACTTATTTTCAAGAAGCTTGTAGAAAACTAACTTTGAACTGTTTTTGCTCTGTCAAATTTCATCAAAAGCAGTCAAGAACATTAAAATGTCTTGGGTATGAGTAAGGAGAGGCTGACAGAAAGGATTACTGTGCAGGAAAGCCCAGCTAAAAAGTACATTCTCTCATCAAAAACATTCTGTCAGCTCCTTGCAGTTATATATTTAATAGGTCATACAGTAACACACTCAGCTATCCCCGTAAGATTATGTTCTGTTAGCAGAGCTACCACAGGCAGTTTTCAGGCTCAGGCTACTTCCCATTCTTGGCTCTGTTCACAGTTTCCCCTCTCACTTCTTGCACCTGGCAGCTCCCGCCAGAGTCCTGACCAGTCAGCACAGGCTGCTAAAACGAGAAATAGGACAGCAAGTCATGACAATTGCATCTTGTGTGATCCCCTCTCTCCCTCAGTTTTCATAAGTTGTTTTGACTGTGGCTCCTGCCTTCCCAACCAAGCTGATGACAGCAGCCAGATGAACGAGAGGAGGCTGTGGGAAACTACAAATCAGCTGTAAGCAGCTACAGGTGAGGTTCACGACTTTCCTCCATTGACCACTTCACAGAAGAGTTGACAGCTTCAGGTTCTATGGGGCAACTAGGCATCTAACTATGCCCTGCATATCATATTCCATACATTAGACCAATCCATACATTGGTTTAGCATCAGGTTTGGGGCTGAATCAATTAACTGTAAGATAGAAATTAAATAATAGTTCTCCTTTGACTAAATACAGAAGTTTCAATAGCTACTAATCACACCCTTCCTCCAATACCTTCACTACTTTCCCAAAACACAGCAGCCGTGAAAACTGTTTATACTTCAGAGGCAAGTGCATACAATAGGTATAGAGCTTGTTTTCAACACTGCAGGGAAATAATTACCCTGAACTTTCTACCTCCCACCTGCAGTTCCTCCCCAAAAGAAACAATTGAAAGGCTAAACAGTGATTTATATGAATGACTGAATGTTTGCACTGTGATTCAGCCACCTACAGAGTGCACCCATGAAACATTTTTTTCTGCATCCTTAATGTCCAACAAAACTCATAGCAACAAACAACAATAAAAGGAACTTGTAATTTCCTAGTCTTGAAGCTGTTTAACCTGCTACCTTTGGAATCGTTTATGCTTTAGGGGAACAAAAACTAATAATAAGGGGAGAAAAGGTTAAGTTCTTTCCATTTATTCTCATCTGGAGAGATTTTATAATAAAAATACGGTAGAGGATTTTTCACACCTACAATACTTAAACCAAACTTTGGGTTTAAGACTTCAATTACATTTTCTACATCTAACACTGAATCTTCCAGGAAGTCTGTGATTCACCATTTTAACACGGCCACTAATTTCTGGCTACATTCCTGTTCTGAAGGACAAGTCATCAGGTGCTACAGACCAACAGAAAGCACATATATCCTCAAATACTCTCCTGAAATACAAAAGCAAGAAAACAAGTATGATATTAGCACGAATTGGGTAGAAGTACTTTTAAACTACTATTCTTGTCAGGGAGTAAATAGAGATGTTTTTACTGAAGGATGCTGCAGTGAAGAATAAAACGTGACCTGAAATCCAGTAATCTCAGTGTAAAATTAATCATCCACTCATGGCTCTAAATAATTAATCAAGTTTAAAAAACCAAACAAACCTAAACTGCTGCATTTATCCTGCATTTTTTACATGTTTTCCCCTAAAGATGGTTCTGCAAGAACGTGTGTGGCTCTGCAGTAGATAATCCACACTTCCCTTTTTATAGGCAAGCAATCATGTTAATTAAATGTACTCATAATAATATAGCTAATCTTTCCAGATAAAATGAGCCTACAAATAAAACAGCAAACCAAAGTACAATGTACACGTTTTTCTTAGATCATAAAATCTTCAGAGTACGAAACTCTCACACAGGTTCTCAAACAACTTATTCTATGCCTTATCCTTGGGAACCTCATAGTTCTGCAAGACATGGCTTTTGGCTTACAGTTTATGAACATTATCAACAGAATCCAAAATTCCCTCTCAAATGCCTCTCTCAACTGTATTCCCACTTGCTCACTTTCTCAGAAGTGCAAACCCCAACATTCTGTGACTAAAGAGAACCATATTAGCCCAAATTACCTAATAGGGGAGCCTGTCTTGACAAAAACACATGTAGCATTGATGCGTACCACTTGCAGCTCACAAAATGCCTTTTTGCTGCAGCTATTGGAGGGATCTCTCAATATTGTTTGGACTTAGGTTAAACTAGATTAAAAATAGGTATGAACTGAAAAGATTCAAACACAGTCAAAACATGTTAAAATCAGAAGTTTTACATCTTAAGATAAAATAGGTGTTGCTATCTTTACATTTTTATATGAAAATTACTTTGCATTTCTGAATTAAGGAACTTTTGTATGAGTACTTCCCATACTTTAAGCTTCTGTGTCCTCTGGAGCAAGTCTCTTTCTGGTTTTATTATATTCTCAAGCTGGGGATAATCCTCTTCACAGGAAAAAAAAAATAGAGGAAAGAACATTAAAAAAAAAAATCTACAGCATTTCAAAAGGAAACAGGGTCTCATATTTCTGCTCTTACTTCAAAATACACTGCAGAATTGAAAATCATCAAAATTTACATCAAAAGCTACAGATTGCAACTTCCTCTTTAGTAGGTCAGATGACCAAATATTTTTCTTTTTTTCTTTTTTTTTTTTCAAGTCAGTATTCATTAGTGAGTGTGCAGATCTTTCTCCATCTCGTTTGAATAATCAGACTCCTTACTCACTGCAGAAACACAAAATTGTAGAATTATTTGGGTCAGAAAGGAATTCCTAAGGTCCTCTAGCAAAACACCCCTGCTGTGAGCAACGCCATCCTCTGCTAGATCAGGTTGCTCAGAGCCTTGTCCAGCCTGACCTTGAATGCCTCTCCAGGGATGTGGCCTCAACTACCTCCCTGGGCAACCTGTTCCAATGTATCACAGTATCACCAAGGTTGGAAGAGACCTCACAGATCATCAAGCCCAACCCTTTACCACAGAGCTCAAGGCTAGACCATGGCACCAAGTGCCACGTCCAACCTTGCCTTGAACAGCCCCAGGGACGGCGACTCCACCACCTCCCTGGGCAGCCCATTCCAGTGGCCAATGACTCTCTCAGTGAAGAACTTTCTCCTCACCTCGAGCCTAAACTTCCCCCGGCGCAGCCTGAGGCTGTGTCCTCTCGTTCTGGCGCTGGCCACCTNTTTCCATCACTCTCATGACTATTAATTGGCCAGAGCCTCCTCTTCTCCAGGCTGCACAGCCCCAACTCCCTCAGCCTCTGCACGTAGCCCAGGTGTTCCAGACCTCCAAACATTTTTCTAGACCCTCTCCATCAGGTCCACATCCTTCCTGTGTCCCAAGACTCAAGAGCTGAATGCAGTACTCAGATGAGGTCTCACAAGAGCAAGATGTCAGAATTCTTCCCTATCTATTTGTTCATGAACAAAGTGCTTGAGATTTGCCAGTATTGGCATGACTGGTGTTTTTTGTTTGGTGAAACTACTGAAATATTACGAAGATAAAAGGAAACCCTTTACTTTGTTTCTCCTTTCCTGATGGCACAGAGTAAAACCACTTATTTTGAGTAAATGAAAGAGTTTTGGAAACACTCTGGAGAAAAATGTACGAGATACTAGACACTGAAAATAGATTAGCAATTTGTATTTTCATTATTGCACAAAGCTCTCAACTACAGAACCTTCCCTCACGCACAAAAGACTAAATAAAAGCACTTCTAACTATTCTGTAAAGAGGAGTGGAAAGGGCGAGAAGTCTTAGAAAAGAGCTGCAGTTGTCCAGGTGTGCATACAGGAAAAGGTCAATTTATGAAAAAGGATTAAAATCTTCCTAGATCCAAGTCCATCTGCAACAAAGGTCACAATTACCTGATCGTGAATTCTTAACATTCAAGTTGAATGCAATTTATAACTCAGGAACAATTAGGAGTAGTGTATGTTTATAGATTTAAAATGCACACTTTCATTCAGCCATATCCAACAACGTCTAGAACTACACATCCCGGACCCAAGTCCTTCTGTTCATGTCTTCACTACAAGAAGTTACAAGACAAAACAAAACCAAATGAAAACAGAACAAAACAAAAAAAAAAAGCAAATAACAAAACAAAACATGGAACACCCCTCACACAAACCAAACAAAAAACCCAACCAACAAAAACACACCAGAAAACCCCCATACTAGATAACAGTCAAGGCGAAGTTCAGTCATAAAGCAAAAAAAAATAATTTTCTTAAAGTAACTCTGGAAATTTGGAATCAGATTTGTAAGTTTCCCTTCTGCCCACCAGGATTTGTTTAGTTGACCATATTTTAATCTGAAGGGGAAGCCAAAACTTGCTTCATCTCTGCTCCATATCCTATATCAGACTGGCTCTCAGTGCTGACTGTTGAGACACAAGGAGAGAGAGAGATGGAAGGGTGAAAGCTCCCCCCCATCCTATCCTCCATCTCTAGGATTTTCCTTCTTTTATGTTGGAGTTACCTGGAAGATTCCTCAGTAACATCACATCCAATGTGTTTGTCTTTTCTAAGGAACTGTTAGACTCATTTGCATTTGCTTCAGACACTATTTAAGCATCAGTGAACATGGCTGTACTTGCCATGTGGAAGTTTAAGTACTGTAAGGTCTGTAACAGGCCTATCACACAAGGAAAATCACACTGGGGGTAAATCTGACACTAGTTTCTCTTTCAGTTTCTTTCAAGGCATCTCGGAATACTGTCTAGACTTTTCTTACCCAAGCACATTCAGTGCATCAGGGTAGTGGTAAACTACATGACACATCACAATTCACATGTAAAATGTTCTACTTTCTTTCCCACACTCTCTTTACCACAAGAGAAACTAATTGTGGTTTCTGTTTTAAATCTGAGTGTCAATGAAAACACATTAAGTGTAGTAGCTTCCCCGAAAAGATTACCTCATGCTTTGGTGCGGCGGCTGTAAGGATGCTTTATGGGAAGACACACCCAGAACCTTTATTGGGCATGGGGAAAGAAGAATGAGAAACAAGTACATTCAGCTCTGGGTTGAAATCAGATGTCAGATCAAAGCAATCCACACTATCCACCTTTGCAATGGCTTCAGTACATCTTCAATGCAATACATTCTAAACATCTACTCTACACCAGTTTTGGTTTGGCAGTTTCTTGTACATTGTAGTCAGTGCTTATCTACACAGACATGGCTTTGGAGAAACAAAACATTTATCGCTCAATCAGAAAAAAACGTGAAGCAAGACCTATATTCTATCTGTCTTACATTCTCCACTTATTTTGAACTTATGTTACTTGAAACCCAGGTTTCCATCAGCACCAAGAAGCAGTCTATTTTGCAAATGTGGTGGGTTTTCCTTCTCTTTCCACTGCTTTAGGGCAGCTGTTACAAACACGGACTTGAAGCCAATAGTCATGTACTTTTCTGGCTTATTTCCATGTGCCGCACCTAGAGCACTCCAGGATCATACCATTTTTTAAAAATGCAAATTTTCAAGGACTAAGAGAATATTCTTTTCTCTTTCCCCTCTCCTAAAAACCTAACCTTTCTCAATCAAAGTCCATCTGCTAATCCTGAAGTGTTTCACCACGGCTGACAGCCTATCTCAACACACAGAGAGTTAAATTTTAGATTTCACAGACATGTGCTAAAAATGAGGAAAAGATAAAATATTCTACACCATATTTTCATAGACATAGAGATCTGAATTATAGTGCTGTCTTAGAGAGGAAAAGAAGTTGCTACTCCCAGTATCACCGAATTAGAACTAAATCTGAAATTGCAAAGTGATCAAAACACCTCATTTCCACAAGAATATCTGACAATCAGTAGCTCTGGAATAGAATCATAAATGAAGTTTGATCTTGTACATATGTTGGCTACTATTTCAATAGTATGATATACAGAAGAAAACCCCACAATGTCAATGATGTCAGGAACCAAGTCACGCACAAATAGTGTCATGACTTGCACAGGTCTCTAAAGATTCAAAGTCTTAGGCTTGGTAGGTGCCATCTGGACAATGTGAACATTGTCGAACACGTGTGCCAGAAGACTAAGGTCCAGCACACAAGCAGGATCTAACGTGAGGTAATGTCCTCAATAGTTGTGCTCAGAAGTCTGATATTTCTCCTACCCACTGTAGTTCTCAGGCTCACTCACACCAGTGAGGTCCTGCTTGCTTCCTCTGCACCCTGTTTTATGACAGAAACCTTGTAATTGTTTAGTCTTTAGCTTTGTTTCTAACAGTGCTTTTTCACGGCCATTTAACATAGGCAATTCCTTCAGCACTGCACTTCCCTACACTCTCTGAAGTCCCATGCCTGTGGCTGACTCTTTCCTGTGCCTATCTCTAACTAGTCTAGCACGAGCATCCACAAACTACTCAAAAATCCCTGTAAGCACCTGAAAAAAAGTTCTGTTACAGATGAGAGGCCCTCATGCAGAGACACACAGCTTATACCTAGGAACCTTTGGACTTTGCAAAGTTTTCTGTAACAGCCTAAGATATCTATTGTTAAGAAAATATAAATTTGATCTCTCTCTAAATATTTTTCACTTTAAAGCAAGAACTTTGTTTTAGGACAATCTCTGATCACAGGATTTTACAGTAGACAAATCCCATGCAAGATCACTCTCAGCCAGGCAGCGTGATGAATTTGGCACTAAGAATAAGGTCTACACTAACAACAATAATCTCAAAATCCTTCTGAGGAATGAAAACAAGAGTATGTGATCTAAACAGTGTTTTGAGAGACAAGAAGTACAGACTGAACCATAGTCATGAGAGTGGGAATGTTAGAGGATGTACCCGAGTTGTTTGTGACCATGAACTTCATTGGTTTTAGGCTGCTGTAGTTTGAGCCCTAAGGTACTCTGGAGCAATGTGTTTAGAACATAACTGATGTTCAGCATGTCCCAAGAGCAGTAGAATATCTGCCAAAACCAGTGCAGTCCTAGACAGTTTGCAATTCCTACCAAAACCATAAAGACCATGAAGAGACCAGGAAAATGCATAGAATGAAAAAGCATTTGTTTACATCTGATATTTGCTAGTAAGTGTGAGGTAGAAGTAGATAAGTAGTAAGAAAAGAAAAAATGCCTATATTTAAAATGCATACATTTAAAGATTTCCAAACCAGAAACTGGATGTAAGACCCCAAACATTACATACATTCTGAAATTCAAGACTTACTTTTACTTGTTCACCTAATTAACAACAGGAGAAAAATTATTTGCATATAATTGTAAATAGAGAAGCTTCTGCTAGTAGTAAAATACTTCAGAAAAAAACATGTTTCTTCCATTTCAAAGCCCTTCACTACAGTTTAGTGAAGATTAATATTACAATGTTACCCTTTTCAATTTATTTTTCTACTGAGCATGCAATTTTCTATTCAGCTAATCATTTAAGGATGATTATGAAACAAGAATATACACATCACTGAGTCTCAATTGAAGAGTGTGATGCTCATTTTTTATTAGAAGTTAGCCATGTCAAAGAAATTAAAGCAGATTAATGGGGTTTTACTGCTGACTAGCATCAAAACAAGATTAGTTTTCATACAGGTTTTCCGCCTACCCACACCAGGATGTGGCAGGGGATGGGGAAAAGAAAAATTAGTGCAGTATATTCCTACAGTAATTATTATTTATAGTAATTGTTATTTAAATATAAGCTACAATCCTTCATAAAGAATAACCCTAAAGTTTAAATACAAATTTCAAAATTCTTTTATCATATTAATATATACTATTAAAAGACTGAGTACTGTATTGGTAGCAATTTCTTTGCTCTTAACAGGTTTAACTGTTAGTGAACGGAATAAATGTCTGGATCTGTTTTCAAACTGAACTCATTTTTTACAGCAAGCATTCATAGAATCAACCACGTTGGAAGAGACCTCCAAGATTAGCCAGACCAACCTAGCACCCAGCCCTAGCCAGTTAGCTAGACCATGGCACTAAGTGCCTCATTCAGACTTTTCCTCAACACCTCCAGGGAGAGGGACTCCACCATCTCCCCGGGCAGCCCATTCCAATGGCAAATCACTCTCTCTGGGAAGAACTTCCTCCAAACATCCAGCCTATGCCTTCCCCCCGGCATAACTTGACACTGTGTCCCCTTGTTTTGTAGCTGGTTGCCTGAGAGATCAACCCCCACCTGGCTACAGCCTCCCTTCAGGCAGCTGTAGAAAGCAATGAGGTCACCCCTGAGCTTCCTCTTCTCCAGGCTAAACAATCTCAGCTCCCTCAGACTCTCTTCATAGGGCTGTGTTCCAGGCCTCTCACCAGCTTCATCGCCCTTCTTTGGACTCATTTCAGTATCTCAACATCTCATTCTTTCCATCTTTACTAAAAGCATTTGCTCATCCTTACATAGCCATGCAGTTTTGTCCTCCCAAACCACCAAGTATCAGCATGACTGAAACAATAGAGACACTGATATTTGTTACAAACTAATAATTAACTGGAAGAGTTACTAAAAATAGCAAAGAACACATTCTGCAAAATGGAAAAGTTTCTGTATTTGCTGTTATCAGGATATCATAAAGCTCCAGCCAGGCTTTGAGGGAAATCAGTAGTTTAGATGGATGAAAGCCCTACCAGCACACAATAAGCTTTCTGACCCAGAGAATAATCAGCCATGTGGTGCATATGAGAGTCTGCCAGGAAAGCAGAAGAAACATCATGACAAGGGACAAACATCTACCCACCCTTGTAAACAGGGGAGATCACAAATGAAATGGCTAGCAAGTTGTTAGAGACAACTATATTGACAAACTCAAGTTAAACAGCAAGGGCTTTCCTTCCATCAGGGGAGGTGCAAGCCATCTACATGTTGGTAGATGTTTCTGGAGGAACTGCAGTCCTTAAGGCACTGCTCACAGTCAGTGAGCAGTCTAAAGTTCTATATCCTCATTTCATGTTGGATTGCCTAGTTGCAGAGCACACAGTGATAAATACAAAATAAATAATGCAAAGATAAATGTTTTTGCTGCCATGTGCTAAGGGTTGTACATCCAAGTGTTTTGAGTGCATAATTGAAAATCACAAAGAGTACAAAAAAAACCCAAACAAACAAAAACCACCAACCCCCCCCCCCAAAAAAAAACACAAACAAAACAAAACCAAAACCAAAAAGTTTTCCTGAACTTCTGTGCCAAAAAAAAAATAGGATTTTAGGAAAATCTGTGAAGAGTTGTCTCGGGTTTGCCACCCACAAAAAGACTTCAGATCATACAGCAGTCCCAGGAAGCACAGAGCTCACTCCTGCAATGTTCAGGAGATGCCTCAAACCAGTCAAGATCTCAGAAGAGAAAGGGAATGCTAGTTTTCACTATCTGGTTTTCTTTTTTGGAAGGAGATTCAGTGGGCTTGAGAAGGTAAGACTGTAATTTACTCTACTAGGACAAGCCAGCATCCATAATCACCTTCAAGATTTCTATCGACATCAGCAAGGCCAAGCTTTGTTTGGTATGGTTCATTAAATATAAGGTGACTGGCTTTCTGTTCCAGATTAATTATAACCACAACCAAACACATTTAAGTATACAGGAGGAATAGTAACAACTATATCACAAGCAGTAAAAATGAACAATAAATCTTCCACGCAACCATGGAAGACAGAATCTGTATGGGTATGCCAAAACCAGCATCTGATCACTGAGGACCTAACAGAAGTGCTAGTAGAGAGCATACTGAGAACTGATGAAGGGATCACTGATGAGGAGGAAAGACTGCATGATGAATTAGTCTTCTACTCCATCTCTCTCATGTTTCAGAGTCCACACTCCATGGATCCCCTCCTTCCTTCACTAACACACTCCAGTAGTCTAGGCTGAAATTCCTGAAAGGTGGCTGCCAAAAATACAGGCCAGCAGGACAAAGATGAACAGCTGGAATCAGAGTTTCATGCACCAATACAACTATGCTAGAAATTATCTGGCTACTGAGACCTCCCACCAATACTATTGCCCAAGTGACCTAGCTACAGGGACTGACTGGTTACCTGTTCTCTTTGTTTCAGGTCTCTCTGACACTTTTTTCCCAGTCATTATTATGTGGATCTCACACACATTTTTTTTTAATATAGAAAAATATGTATGTATTACCACTTATTTTTCTAAATATTTCAACTCTAGAATTCCAGCAGCTCTGAAAAGTTGCTCTGCATTATCTTTTCTCCAATCTAATCTTATAAGTAGACATGGATTAAAATAGATAAATGAAAAATCTGTCAATCTTCAATACTGACATGACTATTTTCCCTGGTCCTTATTACCACTTAAATTAGTATCATACAATGGTATTATACAGACTTAAGGTCTGCTATTACAAGGAGCTGCACTTCTTCTGACAGCATCTATGAGAAGACAAACCATCAACAGCTCTGCACACACAAGGGACAGAGCCAATTCCACTCCCTCAGCTGCACAGACTGTGCTACAGTATAGAGAAAGTAGAGAAAGACATGAATTAGTGAGTCACTGTGATGAGTGTGGATGACAATGACTTATGGTTGTAATTCCATTAAATAGGCAACATTTTTATAGAAGTATCACTGAGAATGAAGAGAATTGTACTCTGTTTCAGCCTGTGGAATCAATCACATATAGCTGCAGTCATACATTTCCTTTTCTTCCTCTATTTAGACAGATTGTACAAAACTTTATTACTATTTCTTAGCCGTTCCACTGTTGTTACTTTAACTGAATGTGCTACATGAAACTCGGTATGTGTGAACACATCTGAGGGAAGCTCAAACTTGTTCATACATTATACTTAAAAATACACGACTTATATCAGTGCTTTCCTGATAGTTTGGAGCTCCACTGCACAGTACCACACACCAAAACCCTGGCAAGGATACTCACACAGAGTGACTAGTACAGCTGGATTTGTTATACTTACACCAGCAACAACTGACAAAAACAACAAAGAAGTTTCACATACTAAACCAAAACATTCAAGTAGTTTAATTACATGAGAATTTGATTTTTTTTTCCCAGATATTAGCATCCTTCATGTAGAAAGCTTAACATGTTTATCGTGCTAAACTGCCAAAATCATCTGCACTGCAGGCAACTGACCAAAAAAAAAGGGCAGCTGTTGAAATTACAGGTGTCCAAGACAATTACTTCAACTTTCATGGAGCAATCTTCTTGTTCCTTAAATGTCACAGTCCAGTTAAATATACCATGCAGATGACTAAATAGAATTATCATCCTTATGACTCTTCTACTACAATATATTGTTTTTGTTAACTGTAGTAAAAGCAGAGCAGAAAATAAATATTTAACATGAGATGCACAAGCTTAAATGGAATTTGCTGTAACTTATTACTACCTTTCTACACAGAGTTTCCTTAAGTAAACATTGCCTATCATGGATATGCAAAACAGGTTGCTTTGCTTGGAGCTTCTTCTCCCTGGTATGTAAGCTTCACGATAATCACATTTGGTACCTTCCTTCCTCCCCCCTGCCACCCCCAAATGACAACATACTGGAGCAGTGTGAGCTAATGATCTTCTTACATGATTTTCAATCTACAGATCACAAGTGCATATTATATTTTCTTTTGTTTGAGTTTGATCAAGGGAATACTGGTTGGCAACATCATGTTCTTTGTCAAGTTCTTTAGAAGGATGGACACATTAAAGACAAGGGAAAGACTGCAAAGAAGATACATGCATTTCATTATAGTGATTGAAAGAAATGCAACACAAGTCCTTAATCTCTTCAGAGCCATGTTGTTACCTACTTGCACTAATATAACATGTAATTCTAAACTAATAAGAATCCAGTACAACTCATTTGCAGAACAAAGGGCACTTCAGCACTTCATCTTGAAAGCAGTTTAAATTTATCAAAAGCAGTCAAATCCAAGAGACAACAACGACAACAATTTGGTTGTTTCTATCCTGTATAGCCAAAACGGTGACACTGCAACCACTCTGGTACCAAAAGAAATACAGCACAATCATTCAACATCATTCACTTGAGGAAATGGAGCCACACAGACAAGCAGCAAGATTAAAGCGGCCAATCAGAGGCAAGGTAAGTCAGGTTTTGAGAGAACACGACCTAGAATGAGAATTCTCCTACAGAAAAGCTGTTCCTTCAGCTGTATCATAGACTTTCTGAAGGGCATGGGAATGTTAACAACATATGAAAACACTAGCATTCCAGCAATATTGGCATTCAAATTACTAATCAACCACAATTCATCATTATCATCAAAAACTGGGAGCTGGATCATTGTCCAAAAAAGACACAGACATATTTGTCATTATAAGCAACATAAAATACAACTATCTTCTCCTGCTTGAGCCCAAAGGACTGATTTCCACTGGGAGCTGCTAGTGGTGATGGAGACAGGCAGGAGGAATGTTAACAATCTTCCCCTTTTGACCCACATGAAGACTGAGATCACAAAGCAGCTTTGCAGGGATGGACTCCATGAAGAGAAAGACAGGCCACACACAGTAAAGTATGCTGAACTGACACAGACCGATGTGTGGACATTCTTCCTGCTTTTTTATATGGACTTGTTTGATTTATGAGTTAGAAGAGTGACATACTGTGTATCTCAACTTTATATTGAAATTACTGGGGTTTTATGAGACTTAATAAAACAGCTTTATTTAGGACTTACCAACCCTTCTCTTGCTAATCACAGGCTTCTCCAACCACTAAACCAAAAAGAGGTGAAGCTCTTACTACTGTTCATGGCCTTCCAGAATGATGAGAATGCAGGCTACTCCTGGATAACTGGAAAGTTCTTTCAGAATTGTTACACTGTTATTGCATTGTTTCTGAACTTACTGCCTTCCTATCTCTGCTAGCCCGGTTTCACACAACACCGTATTTACTCATCAGACATCACAGCACAGAAACCAGAAGAAAGTCTCAGTATTTACATAACATCATCTGCAGCAATGCAACCAAGAAACAAAGCACCTGCCGCTCCCTGCCACATCACTACAGTCTGTCTCCCCAACTACAGCAACAAAACACTTTAAGACTGAGCTGTAAACCATAGCACCAAAATGACTAAAAGCAAAAAGAGCAATAGCTTCAATGACCTCAGTACCTTACCCGAATTGACATCACCTCACAAAGCAGAAGACAACAGGCTGAGAGTTAGCAAATGCAAAACCCACCTGGATGTGTTCCTCTGTGATCCTGCTCTGGCAGGGGAGTTGGACTAGATGATCTTTTGAGGTCCCTTCCAGCCCCTAACATTCTGTGCTCACCAAAGCACAGTAGATCAGTAGATTTGATGCAACAATGGAAGGAGTTAAAAAGGGGGGAAAGCCACCACAGACACAGAAAAGATGTTCTCTTCTGTGTTAGGTTATTTGGAACTAAGGCACTGGAATGAGTTGCTGAAGCCACAGGTTGAGTTCCCAAGCAAGGATACAAGCACCAAGTCTAAGACCATGTAAGCCTCAAGGTTGAGCCCTATGATCTTGGACTCTATAATCGCAAAGGTCTTTTACCACCTGGTTAATTCTGTAATTCTGTGGTCTACATATGCTCCAGAATAGAAAAGATCAGCACCTGCACTGCATAATGATGTTCTGTATGGCAGATTTTTAACAGGCAGATGCCATTTAGGAGGTTTTTCCCATTTCATTTTTCACTGTAACTGGTTCCCACCAGAGGCTCCTATACTTGAGTAAGGCTGACTCATGTATTTGAGAAGCCACGACCTCTGAAATGATTTGCCTTCTCAGACACATGCACATGTGCTTTCTCTGTAGTATTTATTAAACAAGAGCAAGCAGAATCAAGGCATAAAGAGGATTAAGAAATTAGCTTTGCCATCAGAGATTCAAAACACTGACTCACACCTATAGATTGCTCCCCTACATAATGAGGCCACATCTGCGGCACAACAAGTCATTATTTGTTAAAAGGAATGTCACAAGAGCAAGTCCACATCCCAAAACATGCTGGACTTTTCCTCATCTTTGTCAGGTTGCAGGTACAGTACCCTAAGAATTCAAGCTGAATTCTCCAAATACAGTAATGAAGGGTTATGAGGCTGAGCAGAAAACAAACAAAAAACAAACCAAACAAGGAAACACCCACCAAAAAACCCACACAGAAATAGACTGGTATCTTCTTATTCAACAGCATGAATGAGATGAGGTCAAGTATATCACCACAGAAGCTGGGATAAATAAAAAGCAAGGTGCCTATGCCACCTCAGGGCACAGAGAAGCTGGTGCACATTGTAGTAGGAAGGACACCGAAAACAAGAATTTTTGGACATGATAGTTCAGATTAAACAATGTAATAAAAAAGGTTTAAAGCCAGACATTCAGCAGTCACACAGAAATTTAACTTAGCCCAATTTAAAGCCCAACAAAACTGAGACACAGTTGCTTTGAGCTATGATGCCTAAAACCTCCAAGAACTTTAAGTCCATATGCATATAATATTCTCAGATCAAGTGTTGCAAGAGACTGTTAAGAGTATCTTCCATCTCAGGAATTACACAAAGGAATCATGAGCAAAAATACAGGACAAGAGCAGAACTATTGTGCCTTAACATCTAATCTCTAATGAAAGACAGTCACTTATAGGAATAGCCAAAGATATCTACAAAACCAAGAGAAAACCAAAACCACCACCAAAACAAAGCACACAATACAGTTTCTCTTTTGAACTAGTATCTGAAATTCATACTGAACCCTCCTCTTTTTTACTTTATTTTTAAGGTTCTCAATAAAATGTTTTCCTTTATAGAAGGGCACTAAGGTCACTGGAAGATAAGGAACAAATAACGTTAAATTTTGAACATGTTTAATCTATAAGTTTATTCATTCCTGTAGTTTTTCCTTCAAAATATATTGTAAGGTTGCTAATACTCTTCTGATTTTGCTCCCTTAACACCAACCACATGATTGCTACTATATGCTACTACTGCTACTTTTCAATATTACAGAGTACTTCCACCTATAATTGGATGACTCTTCTAACTTTAGAAGTCTCTTTTCTTTCCCTGAATGCCATACTGACTGTTAGAACAGAAGGCGAGATGACTCACTTTTTATGTTAAGTTCATAGTGGCCCATTGTGCCCCAAAGATATAATTTTAAGGGCATAATATCGTGACTTAGTCTTGTATATTCCCCCCTCCCCATTCACAAGACTCATTCTTTTTCTCCTCACCCAACTACCTCACCAAACTTTACATATCAGTCCCCAAAACACCTTCTTAAAATGGTTGGTCTTGCAGTTCAGAAGCAGAGCAACCTGATTCTGTTCCTCCACAGCACAAACAGAATACTTGAAAATAAGGGGAAAGAAGTGAAAAAGCAATGAAAACTCTAATGAGACAAATGAACTTCACTCAGTAAGCAACACCTGCAGTTCTGCTGCTTATCCTCCCTCCACGAGCTTTGCTATTACAATACCCTGGCTTTTGTTCTTTTAAAGATGTATTGTGGGTTCACATATAGACCAGAGTCAGTAAGAAAGGCTAAAACTAATCATCGATTTTCCAGTTTTGTGAGTTCTGCTGTCTGGTGGATCTGGGAGTTCTTTGTGCAGTAAAACTGGCAATTTCAGGACATACTGTCTTTCACTCAGTCCTAAAGCTAAACAGGTGTTTTGAGGAAACTGAACCTGCACAGACGCTGCTTTGTTGCCTAAGGCAGCACTAAACTATTAAAGTGACAAAAATGTGTCTGAGATTACAAGGTGGAAGAGAGAAATTCAATAAAATCTCCCTCACACAAAAGTGAGGACAAGAAAGAGAAAAGCAGGTAACCTTTCAAGAGAGAGACATGTGCAACAAATATCTACAGAATAGTAAACTAAGCCAAAAACAAGTGAGAGTAATCTGCATAGAATCACAGTGTCACAGTATCACCAAGGTTGGAAGAGACCTCATAGATCATCAAGTCCAAACCGTTACCACAGAGCTCAAGGCTAGACCATGGCACCAAGTGCCACGTCCAATCCTGCCTTGAACAGCTCCAGGGACGGCGACTCCACCACCTCCCTCCCTGGGCAGCCCATTCCAGTAGCCAATGACTCTCAGTGAAGAACTTTCTCCTCACCTCGAGCCTAAATTTCCCCTGGCAAAGCTTGAGGCTGAGTCCTCTTGTTCTGGCGCTGGCTGCCTGAGAGAAGAGAGCAACCTCCTCCTGGCCACAACCACCCCTCAGGTAGTTGTAGACAGCAATAAGGTCACCCCTGAGCCTCCTCTTCTCCAGGCTAAACAACCCCAGCTCCCTCAGCCTCTCCTCGTAGGGCCTGTGCTCGAGGCCTCTCACCAGCCTCGTTGCCCTTCTCTGGACACGTTCAAGCATCTCAATGTCCCTCCTAAACTGGGGGGCCCAGAACTGAACACAGTACTCAAGGTGTGGTCTAACCAGTGCAGAGTACAGGGGCAGAATGACCTCCCTGCTCCTGCTGGCCACACCATTCCTGATGCAGGCCAGGATGCCATTGGCTCTCTTGGCCACCTGGGCACACTGCTGGCTCATGTTCAGGCGGGTATCGATCAGCACCCCCAGATCCCTCTCTGTCTGGCTGCTCTCCAGCCACTCTGACCCCAGCCTGTATCTCTGCATGGGGTTGTTGTGGCCAAAGTGCAGCACCTTGCACTTGGACTTATTGAATGCCATCCCATTGGACTCTGCCCATCTGTCCAGGCGGTCAAGATCTCGCTGCAGAGCCCTTCTGCCCTCCAGCCCAGTCACATCTGCCCCCAGCTTGGTGTCATCTGCAAACTTGCTGATGACTGATTCAATGCCCTCATCCAGATCATCTATGAAGATGTTAAAGAGGATGGGGCAATGTTTCTATGAAAATGGCTGTTCCCCACCACAGAGGGGTTCAAATTTCTCACTTTCAAGTTCAGAAGAAAAATAGCATTAGGAAGATATTCAGGAAGCTGTCTCTAAGTAATTCCTCACTGGCTATATAATCAGCACCCTCAATACACTAATAGGCAAAAATGCTGAGCCATGAAAAATAAAAGCAGAATAGCTGTTTAGAATTAAGCCAGGGTGTGGCAATTCATAACATTTCAAATTTCTAAGTTTTTATAGAGTAAATGAATTGTCAGGGAAGCGAGAAAATCCATATTGCTTTCTCCAAAATTAAAAATACACACATACCCCCCCTAAAATACAGCACTAATAACAATAGTATGCAAAGACCATAAAAAGAATTTCCATCTGTTTATCCAACAACGAGGATTGCTTTTAAAATACTTTCCAAAATACATGCTATATGAGAAGACTCTTGGCAATAAGTAGCTCTCATAGGATATGCATATGCTATCAACTACTCTGTCATTGCAGAATGTTACTTTAGTTTCTCCTACTAAAAGGAGCTGTCATCACAACCTGTTTAAACTAATACAGGAGAACAGTGCAGATGCTCAGTCCAGCTCTTGCTTTAGTACTAGCACACAGAGCAGATGGGAAGATTTCAGCTCATGAATGCTCCCCAATGCAGCTGTGCAGAACTCCTTTCATTAGCTCATAACATTTTCTAGGTTATTACCAGACAGAATCAATAACACCTACTGATAAAGTCATGATGCATACATCAGATACTATATGGAAACTCCGAACAATTTATCCTTTGAAGGGCACCAACCTAAGTATGCCCTTGGAGAATTTTAAAAGGAGAGTGAAGGAAATATGGTAACTTTTTATCTTCAATGAGTCAGTGGGAACAGAAGTTTTAAATTGTTTTATTAGAAGAAATTACCACATAATTAAACAGCCAATACTGAATCCTTTTCTGTGAGATGTCACAGGGAAATGTGGGAGGGAAAGCAACCACTACACCAAGACTAAACAGGTTAATTTTTGGTGAACACGCCACTAAAACTGAGCAAGATTGCAAGAATCATGTGAACATGGAGACAATCATTGATTGACCTATTGTTCTCAGTCTGTAACATACCCTCTTCACACAGTCATGCTGCATCCCAATGGCAAGGGCAGAAAAAACAGTGCAAGCAGTAACTATATTCTATGTATTTTATGTGGCTGCTGAGGTAATTCAACAGTGGGGAGCAAGAGCTACTGGCACCAACCACCAGCCAGAAAATGCAAGTTATCAAAAAACAGCAACATTTTTGTGTTTCTTAACTACTGAAGATGAGAGTAACCGTTCGGAGTTCCTTCTTTTCTCTCTCTCTCTAGATTAAAAAAAGTGAAAGCAACATTATATTTCACTTCTTGCCTCATTTCTCTCTATTTTTTTTTCAGGGAAGAAAGGAACAGAATCCAAATTAGTTTTATCACATTAAAGTAAAAAATGTTCAAACTACTTTTAATTATTTGTTTCAGAAAAATAAAAGTCTAAAACCTAAATAATTTTCATTCTTAGACATGCCATCATCATAAATACTTATTTAACACTATGCATTTCAAAAATCAAGCATAAAATCCACAGGAACAGTCTATATCACCTTCATGCCCCAAGTTCTATGCCACTCTTTACTCCCCTAGAAAAAACTAACAAATGCCATGAGCTGTCTACAAAAAAGCAAGGGGGAAAAAAATGAGCTTCCTTGGGCCAAGTTGTTGTCAAACTCATTCAATGAATGAGCTAAAGAAACTTTGCATATTAAAGACTGTAAAACCATGTTTTTCTCTGAAATAATGCAACATGCCAGGTATTACTTTGCCATTCTGAGAGCCATGCCAACAGGACTACAAGCAGCCATGTCAACAACTTATTCAAAGAAGGTAATGTATAGGGGAAATATTCACATATCAGACAACACAAAGCAGCCAAAAAAACTCCTACAGGTAATCAACCACTGGGTAAGTACATCAACAGTTGAGAAACAAGAGCATGTAAGAATAAAGCTCCAAGAAATTTGGAGTAGAGAGGGGAAAAAAAAAAATCTAACCTGACAAAAACGTAAAATAAACTCAGAATAGACAGCAGTGGCAGGAACTTGCCTAGACTGAATGTTTGTCTGAAACTTAGATGCAGAACCAACAATCTGTATACTACACAGAACATCTGGGTGGTTCATTTGTTTTTAAACTGCAGAACTACTACTATTTTCCAAAAAAATTTCAAAGAATGAGGAAAATTTAAGTTTATTGTTGGTTTTGAGAACAGCTGCAATTGAATGAACAGTCTTACAGATCACACTTGAAAGCTTAATCTGTGAATTACATTTTCTACTTCAACAGCAAATTATTTTTTAGACTAACATGGCTTTCACATTTGAACAGTTTGTTGTGTTTTCTTTTTCCTCCTTGTGCAACAGTAGGACCACTTTTCCACTCTTTTCTCATCAATATCCCAGTTTTAGGTTAAGTGATGAAAAAGTAAGAATTTTTTAAATGAGAAGATTTAAAAGTTAGATCTCCTATAAGCCATAGACAATCTCCAAACTTACAGTATTCTGAGCTGACTGAATACAAATGCTACAAAACAAAACACAGCACTGTCAGTGACTTGTAAGTCTAGTTAACTTGCTTTTAGGTGCTGAGTTTTAATAGCACTTGCTGTTGAGGCTCAGAACTCTCACAGCAAAACAAGAGAAAACTAAAAAAAAGAAAAAAATCCAACAGTTTTCTGTTCTTTTTAAAAACACAATCTTTTGAAGAAAACATTATAGAGTACGCAGAAATTAAATGAAGAGCAAATAGATCTGTCTTGATAAATAACACCAAAATACTACAGCAACATAAAAATATCTGTAATAGCAAGTTTTGAGGTGGTGTCATCACAACGATTTTGTCTCCCTCTGTAAAGCTTAGAAACTATCTCAGGAAAAAATGGAAATAAAATTTTTAAAGCAGGAAAAGTCCTCATGCAATTAATTATTGACATGAATTTGCAAATCACTGTATTGTAACAGATTAATCATACCATTTTTTTAAAAAGTATATGGCAAATTAATTAGTATTTAGGAAAAGATAAGAGAGATGATAATGTTTTCAGCAACCTAAGTCCCCGAACTTTTCCTCTGGCAAGTATCAGAGTAACAGCACAGTAACATCACTGGTAACAGAAATCAAGCTATGAGCATTAGCAAACTCCAATAAAAACATCTAGGATGTCAGAATGAGATTTACAATGGCAGAAAACATCCTCACAAAGAACTCACTAAAAATATCAACCTTTTTAAAGTATGCCCCCCACCTTCAACATTAGGCATTAATAGTGCCTCGAGATCTGAGCATCTTAGACACCCACCACCCTCTTGGGAGGGAAACAAAAAACAACCACACAAAAAAACACCCAAAAGTTTAGAGTATGATCCAACAGTCTCAAAACAATGGGAAATCAGCTGCCCTTGATCGTATGAATGATCAGAGGGCAAAATTGAGTGCACTCAACAGTTCTGAAGCTACTCAAAGTCCAAGATGTAATATATACAGTCTGGAGACTGAGAACTGTTACCTTCTTTAAGAGCTCAATGTTTTTAACATGGCCTAGGTTATAAAACTCTCAGTGTAGGTTTGGAAACTGCCCACATTGTGAACACACAAGAGGTCACATTTGCTACACTTATCCTTCAGCAAAGGGAGGAAGTAAAAAAGCCTGGAGTAAAGAAGTGTTATCTTCATGTCCTGTGAGCCCTCCTTGAAACACAGATGTCATGAAATGAAGACCTGACAGACAAGAGGAACAGCATCTCGCTGAGACAGAACTTGCGGGGAACCTAGTTGGTCAGTTCTCTCAGGATGTTAATTTACATTCCATTTGAGAGCATGAACGCTAGACACTTTGGAGAGAGAACCAAAAATAGGGTAAAGCTTATTTACACTTGATTCATTATACTTTAACTTTACAGTTTTGAGTTTCAGTAGCTCTGGGCGTAGAGTCTTAAAAAAAATAATTCACATTTACCATACTTTCCCAATCCTGTAACACTTACTTCCAGTGGGAGAAGTGTCATTTTGCTGGTCAGGTATTGTGTAATAGGGTAAAATGCAGTCTTTTTCTCCCCTGAGAACATAAGTCTTCACAGTTAAAATTGATTATACCATTTGTGTTCAGCTGGAGGAATGCGGGACCAGTCTGCTCACTCGTGACACAAGGCAGCGTTTGTTAAAGCAATAAACAGAAGGCGCTCACATGGAATACCTAAGGGATACGCAACAAGGTAGCAAAGCTCCTTCACCTGACCCTGTGGCATGGGTCTAACCACCGTGGGGGAAGGAGGACCTGGTTGAAAAACAGCTCCAGCCTGTGCCACGTTCCAGCACAGCCTTACACATCATCTCCTCTTTACCTGCCTCACTGCCTGTGACAGCGACACTGAAGCCGTTCTGCTATGGATTCGCCTTGGCTATCTCCCCGGATACAGGCTGCAAACCAGACACTACCTGTCCAGCAGCGACCTACAAGCCCGAGTCGATGGCTAAGTACTAGGCAAGGATGGAGAAAACCCAAGCCCTCTCTCTAGGGGGATGTCAGCATCCATTCACCCCACAAGCACCTGGCTGCGTCATGACCGAGGTGTGAAAAGCCAGCAAAGCACATGCAGTACGCCAGCGGAGGAGGCCAGTCCCGACACGGGCTGGGGTTGAGATTGGCAGTGGTGAGAGACGGCTGACCACAACCAGTCCCAGCCCTCACACCTTGGCGGGGTACAGAGGGTGAGAGCCAGCCGCGCCGCTCCTCTCCCACCCTACGTGGGCATCTCCGGGGCCGCTGATGGCCAGCTGCGACCGTTAACGGCTGCGCGAGCCGCCCTCTCCCTTCACGGTACACGCTCCCCGCCGCAGCCGCCGTCGGTGCCGCCGCTCGTAGCCCAGCAGCAAACGGCCCCGCTCCTCCCGGCAGCGGAGAAGAGAAGGGAAGAGAAAGGACGACAAGCAGAAGCAGTAGCCCCGTCCCGGCGCCACTGCCCTCACGCCGCCCGACGGCAGCGGTGCGGGACCGAGGGCTGCTTGCTCACCTGGTCTCTGACGCCCCGTCCCGCGGGACGGGAGGAGGAGGCCATGTTGCAACGCTCCCAGGCACTTCTCTCTCTACACCTCGCCCAGCGTGGGGGCAGAGCCGTCCCGGCCTCACCCCCACCGGCAGGCGGGCCTGCCCCTCGCCGCCGCCGCCCCCTCAGGTGGAGCCGTGCCCCGCCGGTGCCTCTTTTCCCGCGGCAGGCCGGAGAGGAGAGGGGCGGGGCGGGCACGCTGGGCTCCCAGCCGCCCGCCAGCCAGTTCAGGGGGCCGCCGCTGCCGCCCTCCCCCGTCCCGCCTCGTCGCGGGGCACTGCCTGCCCTTACCAGCGCCCGCAACAAGGCGCTTTGCGGTGAGGGAAGTGCTCCAAAGGTCTGCCTCGCGGGAAAAGAGGGCGGGCGGCTGCTACGGGAGAACCTCGAAGATCCAGAGCCCCTCAAGCTATAGCTAGGCCACCTGTACCAGGGCTTACATTGAAACGGCGACCCACGGCTGCTAGCGCCAGCCCAGAGGGCAGGTCGGAGTGTCGCTTCTCCTTTCCGTCTGCAGGTCACTCTGGAGGGGGCCGTCTGGCCAGACAAGCTGAACTTTGTTAAGTGAAATTAAAAAGTCAGCCAAGTTCTCTGTCTTGGCACTAATGAACTCCTTGCCACACTCCTTACCTTAAAGGTTTGCTGTTGGATTGCAATAATGAGTACTAAGGTGTAGAATAGTTACTACAAAGCAAATTCGAAGTTGCTCGATGAGAAGAACAGAACACACAAAGAGTGCAGTCAGGAGCTCCTATCCATAGCGGTTAGTGATACCGAGAACATGTTTGAGCCAAGATGAGTCTGTGTAGAGGTTTCTCCTCTCATGGTCAAAGCTGACAACTACACAAATCTCACACATAAACTGCTGCATTGGTATTAAAGAATATTTTAAATCGGTCTTATTAAAGTGTGCTTTATCACAGGACTCCAGATTGTGAAAGTACTGTGAAAGCAATTAAGATCATTTTTGTTCTTACTTCAATGTCTTTATACCAACACACTTCTCAAAAGCCTGTTATGGTGCACCAAACTATTTTTGTGTTTTCAGTAGAACTTATTTTACCAATTAGGAGTGGTTAAATACAACAAATGCTATTAAACACTAATTTATCTAGAAAAATTGATGATAACAGCTTAATCCAGTTACTTGCTGCTGCCCTGGGCCTGCGTGCTGTAGGTACAATTTAGGAAGGGAAAACCCAGCTGTGTAAACTGACTATAGGTGTTTATACAGCATAGCGATACTATGTAACTGATTGCTCATCATTCTCTCTATGAAGTGTATCTCTTTTTTCTTTGTATATAGAGCCAAACAAAAATATTTAACCACAGACCTTGGCTGTGTCTCATATGTAGAAGTTAATTCCCCAGAATATCTTTATCCTTCTTATTTTGGATATGACTCATTTCCTCATCCCACTCAGGGACCTGGGAGACAGAGAAGATGGGAAGAAAGGGATCACAACCTCCTCACTGGCTAAAAGAAAGCATGAAGCAAGGATGCCCAAGTTCACTAACAAGCTGTACTATCACTGGTGGCAATTAGCAGCTCTGTGGTGTCCACACATGACTTTTATACAATTCACATACCACATCATCACTGCATACCACCTTCCATCACTCTTCAGGAAGGAAAATTGTAAAGACTTAAACAGAATTCACAGATTGTGAAAGAAAACACAGCTTAGGGGGAAACACCCCCCCCCCCATTTTTACTTTAAGTGAAAAGTAGTTTGTAATTCCACTCTCACAAGTGATAGGACACATTTTTAAACAAATTCAAGGGTGATGTGTACATGTGAATCCATTTCCATGGGCTCATCTCACCTGCACTCTCACTCAGAGGAGTATACCTTCATTGACATCTGGAAGAATACCCAGAGGGAAGAAGTTTACTCCCATTATTTCACATCAGGCTTCCCCAAAGGAGATTTGGAAATTAAATGTGCACTTGCTGTGCAGTGGATGTGGTACAGCAGAGCAGCAGGTGGTTGTTGTAAGATGAAAAAAGGCCAGTGGATAAGAAGCACAGAGAAAATCTGAGGTGACTGGGGGGGAGAAAGATTTGTTGAACTGAAACAAATACTCCAGCAAAGAGACTTCCAGCGTAACTGCCTCCACCTGAGAAAGGCTGCTGATAAAGTTGTATTTCTACAGCTGTACTGACCAGGCCTTACATTTGGACAAAGCCTAAAGGAACGGAGTTTGAGATTGCCTTGTTGTTGTGGGTTAGGAACTTTCTCCCCTCACTACTGGAATTTCTCAAACTCAGAGAGCTTGGAAGTAAGATGAAACTATATTTACAGCCAGACAAAATTTACAAGCGTACTTACACAATATATTTACAAGTATTTACAATTATATACAATTTATAAATAATACAGAATCCAAACTCCCTCCCAGACAAAGGAAACGGCCCAGAAGGGCTCAGTGCTATTCCCCCCCCCCTCTTTCTCCCTCTACTTCCCCACACAGACAGACAAAACAAGCAGCAAAGCTTACGTTGATTTCTGTTAGCAAGATTAATGGAAAGACAGCAGAGTTAAGAGGAGAGATATTAGATCCAGTGACACAGCCCAGACTGAATGAGATTGTTTATATTTTGGCTTTTTATTCCTCTCAGCAATGAATGATATACTCTTCATCATTATTTTCTTTCCACAACCAATTAGCTAGTTTCTCTCATTAAGACATTCCAATTAGCCTCAAACCAGCACACTTGTTTACCTGAAGGACTCTGCTGACAGCCTTCCAGAGAGACCTCAAATCCAGTGTCCTCCAGCCATGGCAGACTGCTTGCCTACATCAGGGCTGAGAGCTCAACTCCAAAGCGTAGTTCTAGATACACCTCTCTCACCCTCATACATCCAAAAAACAACTAAAAAGCAGTTTATTGGGTTCTGCCATTTTTCTTCTTGTCTAGAAAGCTGCGTGAAGTGCAAAAACCAAGAATTGGAAGCAGCCTCTTCTTTCTAAGGTTTGTTTTACAGGATCAGAAGCGAAAGCTTTGCCTAGCTTAAGTTAATGGGAGTTTCACCGATAACTTCAGTGGTAAAGCCTGGATGCTTGCCCAGATACTCCAGAGAATCAAAAGCCTTTTTTTCCTCTTCCTTTTTTTCCCTCCCCTGGCTTGATACATATGCCTTGTTCACCTTATTATTTAATTACAATTGTATTTCTCCTCAGGTTTGTATGTAACCATCTCTGTGTCCCACAATAAAGGAAGAGTTCTAGTGATAGTGAATTGTTCCTGACGGTGGCACATGAGTTCAGCAAAGTCAGAGCTGAAGGGAGGTTTCAGACTTCACATCCAGGGGCTACACATTTCAGAATCTGGAGGCCAGCCCCAATATGCTTGCTGCTCCCTCTCAACAGCTCCTTGCACTCTGTGCTCCTTTTCATGTGCTGCTACCAAATTCACGGTAAAACTTCCCCTAATTTCAAATTCAGCCAAGTCTTCCTCCAGGAAGATAAAAGCCCATGAATAACCAGCAGACTGACATTTCCTTCTAGCCACAATTTTATTTGAAATACAGTTTTGGTTTATGATATATTCATTACTGCAACCATATAAATGCTTGAATTTCACAGGTAAAGCAGTCTAGTGCATGACACACACTATGCTATTAAAAATGATACTTAAAAAAATCTGAACCTAAATTAAACAAGTTTAAATGCATTTACAATATTTATACTCATGCTTTCCAGAGATAGCCACTGTAATTTTTTTTTCTTAAGTTTCCATTCTTTCGCTTTATTTTCCAAGAGTTTTCAGGAGCTTGTTGCTTTCTGGCATCCTGTCAAAATGATAATGCAGGATAAGAGCAGTAGAGGAGTTTTTCACTGTCCTATGTAACAAGAAGTATTTAACATGTCAAATGCATCACCTGAGCTAAGCACTGAAGAGATTATTATTCCTCTAATATTATCTTGGCCTCCTAAATGCTACAAAATCTGTCCTATTGTACTTTTTTTGTTACATTAGCAAATTAAATTTTTGTTTGTAATAAATGTTAAAAGAAGCCAATCAGTGTTTAAATTTGTCTGCTTCTGAGCACAGTAAATGTGATCTACTTTAGATGTCCTCATTGGTATTCACAAATCAGTTGACCTTTTCTAATCCCATCCCATTATGTAAAAGACAGAATACACATTCTCTCTTCCTTAACAATGATGTTATTGCTGAGGAGAATATGACTAATATATGAAAGACAAGATGATACTGACTCTTGCAGCTGCCCTCTACTCAGCACAGAAGGAGTCGTTCAGCGTACTACCCTGGGTTCTTAGCCATGAATACAACTGTAATACTATAATCTGAGCTTGGCATTTTAAGTCTGATCCTATATGTCTTGCACAAATAGCACTGAAGTTCAAGCGAGGGGAAGTTTTGGATGCTGAAGAGGTTTTAACATATATGCATTGACCCATTTATATAAATAAAATGGTAATTAATGTCATATTGTCGAAGTAGACCTAGATTCCTTTGCTGTTTGCTTTTGAGTTTTCCCTCAGTTTTGCATTCAGATCTGTGTTTTGCTGTAAAGAGGAACAGCAGTCCTAGAGATTCCCACATCTGTCCATGAATGACTCAGCAGGCTCACTGCTACTATTCCTTCAAGCAGAACAGTAAATCTCTTTAAACACTGAAATCAGTACAAGCGTAGTTGTATCACTTCTCTTGAGCAGTATCGTTAGCTACTGCTATGTCTACAGCAATGACCAGCATGAGATAAGCACTATCCAGTGAGAAAGGAGATATGATTTATATCCTAAGGTTGCACAGACAATAGCAAGAAGGAGGAAAATGCTGGGTAAGCAGGACTGTCAAGACTGACATTTGATGAATTAATGCCATGACAGGTCTTTACTTATACGTGCTCTGCCTTTTAAGCAAGCCAACTAGAGCCCACTGCTACACAGAACAGGACAGAGCAAGTGAGCAAGGATAGTATGGGCATCAAGTACACAGCACTGCTAGTGTATAGAGTTATGCCATGCTATAAGTTGTTTGTACACAGCTGCTAGTTCACCACATGTGGAGGCTGCAGCAAAACAGTTTGCCTGCGCTACTTACTTGTGTTTAAGCCAGCACTATTTGTGCTCTGAGGGAGTGCCACAAGAGCCAAAGCAAAGACGGAGACAGTTATACTGGGCTTCAAGTGCAATGGCAATCACAGAGATCTCAAAGCTATCTGCCTCCTAAGTTTTCTCTGAAGGTATCAGAAAAGGCTGAACTTGTTATCTCAGGCACCAGTTGATGAGATCACAGCCTTGTATTCCGCTGGCTTGTAGAGCAGTGTGCTCAAGGGTGAAACAGAAGTAAGGCTAGTGGGCTACTGTGTAAGAGAGAGATGTTCCCCTTTGACCAACTTTCCTCCTGTTTTTTGCCACCCAAAATTCATGATATATGGAAAAAGATGTATTCTCAAACCATTTGAAAATTCAGTGAGCCCACTGAGAATTCATGCTCAGTGTTCAACAGAAATGACTGGATGAGCACAACTAAGAAATATTCCTGCATATTTAAACTAAGTTGGAAAAAAAGAATAAATTAAAAATAATAATGCTGCTTTTAAGAAAATTCAGATCCATGTGTTTAGTACTTTCAGGTACAGTATTTTTTTATATAATCTAGTTTAATATAACTTACACTAATTTATAGTACATTGTATTGCTACCTCCCCCTGCCCCACAGCACGTTAACTAAGGTTATCATTTGTCTGTGATTTCCCAGACATGTTTTCTTTTTTTTCTGAAGGAAAATGTAGACTTTGGCCACCTTTCAAAGGCTGTCCTGGCTGCCTTAGGCTTGTTCTACACGTAGGAAAGAACTCTACTCTGGCTGTGCAAGGCACAGCAGATCAGAGTCTTTTCCTACGAACTGCACAAGATGCGAAGCTGCATTTCCATCTGGAATTTCCCAGAGTTGTGAAAGTCCTGTTCTAGGCAAGTAAATCTGCAACAAGTGCTGGAACACACAATTCGAGGCAAATAGAAATCTGCAAGCATGAGCAATTTATGCCGCAAAAATTCCCCAGGAGGGAGGGGAAAGTGAAGGATTTTTTTCCTCATGAAATCTAAGTGTGTTAGAGGGGAGGAGCTGGGCTGGCTGCCTTGCCTTTGCCATGCAGGGGCTAGAGAAGGAAGTGCACCATAAACAGTCCTGCCTGCTGGAATCACCCTCCCAAACAAACGCTTTTAAAGGAAGAAGCTCTATGTTTTCGTACACAGCAGCCTGCTTTTCTTCCATTTATGAGGAGCAGTAATGATCTCCTTCAAGGATGTTGTAATCCAGTGCGATGAAGTAATTAGAAGATGCAGTTATTTCAGCAATGTGGAGTCGTGCTTGTATTTCCTTCCTGCACGGACTGCACGTTTCCACAGGAGTCTGTTGGCCCAGGACGCCAGAGTGGGTCAGCAGCCTCACGGCATCTACAGGAAAACCTATAAAATTAGAAACACGTTTGCTCTGCAAATCTATGCAGCACTGGAGTTTCTAATTAATACACTTTTGCAATGTTCGGAATAATATTTTCCTCAGCCTGTTTGGTTTTGTTTGTTTTCCTTATTTCTTTTCTTTCAAATACAAGCACATTGCATTGGTACTTTTCCAGGGTACCGATGGAGCGAGGTTGCCGCTGCCAGAGCACTCACTGAGCACGGCCTCAGGTACTTCTCTAGTTACATACCCGACCTTTCTTTCAGAAGCTGCGAGAGCACAGAGAATAATTGTTCTTAATCTGGGAGTAGTGAAACAGAACTTTGATTTGCTATAGACATATGTCCCGCCTTTTGGAGAATGAAGTTATGCAATGACCTTTCATTAATGTGTGTATTTTAAAATCGGCTTCAAAAGTCACAGCAGTACTTCCCAGCTCAGCAGCCTTACAAGCAGAAATAACGAATGTATGTTCTGGCATCCAAATCTACACTTACTGATTCAAAAGAGCAGCGGCAGCCACAAGCCTGCCTTCAACCAAAGACGGTTATATTCCCGATTCCATACAAGCAGCCTAATCTGTTAGCTAAGCAGCGATCATTTCACCTACGAGCAGCCTCCTATATCGCGATTTGGGCAAAAAAACCTTTCGAGCCCTGCCTCTCTCACCAGCCGCGAACCAATCAGACACTCAGCTCATTCTCAGCTTGCCGCGCCCGGCCACACCGGTTCTACAGCGGAGGCGGAAGCCGCCTTTCGGCTTTATTTTGGCGCCGCCGAAGTGGGGCTGCGCTTATTGGCCGCTTTGAATCATCTCGGCGCGTCGCCATTGGTAGAGCGCAGCGGCGCGCGGCTAGTTCGAATGTGCAGTGCCTGCCCCTAAGCGGTCTCCGGGACGTCCTTGCGGCGGGGAGTGGACTCGGCGGTAGCTCCTCAGGTAAGGACGAGTAGAGCTAGCGAGAGCGTTTAGGGGGTTTCAGACTGGTGCTGGTTCTGCGGAGGGGCTGCTGCGCCTCTTTTGCTTAGTTGCTGGTGTACACGGCCGCGTAACGGCTGCGGGAAGAGTTGTTTTTTCGCGCAGGGCCGAGGCTGGTGGATGGCGCGGGGCTGACCGTTTCTCAGTCTCTGCTGTACTTAGCCCTTGTTCCACCGGAGGAATGGCAGAGGGGCTTCCGCTCCCTGGCAGGGCAGCGTGCTGGGTCACGCCACGGTCCCTGTCCCGGCTTGATTCCGGCGAGGTCGCCTTTGAGAGCTGGGGGGGAGGCGTTGGGGCATCAGCTGTTAGAGCGGATGCTTGAGGTTTCAGCTGTCTCTGATCCCGGCACTAGTGTGGCGGTTTCCAGGTGTTGCGACGTGTGACAGCAAGACAGGAGCTGGGCCGAAAGGGAAGCGTGCTGCCGCTTTCGGCTGTGCGGTTAACGGGCTAGGGGCGAGCACTCGCTGCGTTCCCTGCCTCGTCCGCGACTGCCTGAGCTCGAAAACTTCTCTGGAGCTGCAGGTAGCTGCAAATTAGCTCGTTACCTTGTAAAGTTTCCGAACTAGGTACTACAGCTCAGCTGTGCTTAGTAGACATCAAGAGTCACATGGAAGGTCTGAACTGCCAGTCCCGTCAGGTGCTAGTGCCTCCCAGTATTTTGTGCCTGACAATGTAGTTTAGGTTCATAGCTCTGAAGACCTTTCAAAGTAATTGTCATATAATAGGGTACTGGTCTCTTTACATGTTGCTAACTTCAAACCCTGTGACTTTAGTAGAGTTCCTGCTAATCATAACTATTTCAAACTAACGCCTGCCTAGAGTGTTTTGGTTTGATTTTTTTTCAGTTACTTGGAGAAGCTTTCTTCACAAAAGCGTTTTTCTCCTTTGAATGTCCACTCATGCTTTAGGATGTAGGTTTTTGGATGGAATCCCAGAGAGAAAGCTGTGCTTATAGTGGAGTGGTAGATGTTCCACCTTACATCCTAATCACAAGACAATACTAGCTTCTAAAGACTTGGCTTAATTTCAGTGACTGGGTAGTGTTTGGTGCAGCAGCTGTTCACTCTCATGGCTTTTCTTCATGTTAATTTCAGGGATAATTATAACAATGGAGGATTACACAAAAATAGAGAAGATTGGGGAAGGTAAGTACTGAGAATTGTAAACTTTGTAGTGGTCCACAGTTTATCAGGTGTTGTAGACACTCTGTGTTCTGGCTGTTTGAGAAACTTCTGGTGTTCAACTAAACAGCACAATATTGCAGTAATTATCTCTTTATGCAGGGTTTTGAGACTGCCTTTCTTTTGAAGATGATATGGTTCAGCTGAAACAACTGATCAATGTTGAGAAGTATTTGCCTTTATATTAATGACTAATGGTTTAATTTTCCTCCAAGGGTGGCATTGGGGAAATGCTCTTAGGCCTGAAACCAGCTTTCAGTTTAGGAAGCTCCTCTATTTCTTCAAGTATGAATTTCTTTACCAGTTGCCTCTGAAGTTGCACTGTGTAGTATATTTATTTTGCTTGGAACTGCTAGTAGGTAGCAGTGGCTTGTGGATTGTTCTGTTTGGATTAAATCCAGTCACTCCATGTGTCAATGAGAAAAAGCCAGGTTGTAAACCTCTGGAGAAGCAAAATTTTAACAACTATAAACTGTAAATCACCAAGAAGATTGCTTCTATGCAGAAGATCATCACAAGCTCACTTTTACTGGAAATCCAGCCTAAGTTACATGTAGAAGTCTGCATTTGATTATGGTCAACCTTTATGTAGACTTGAGAATTTGCAGTATGTTACTCTGAAAAGGTGTTCTCAAAGGTAACTGCACAACTTATGGGCTTGAATTTTACAACAAAACTTCATAACTTGTGTCTGAATATTCTCCCTGAAAGAAAGTACTTTGAGCTTAATCTGAGAGATTGATGCTTCAAGAAAGAGCATACTTAGAACCCTCGACAAACCAAGATATCGTATCTCTGTGAACACTGATAAATAAAATAATTATTGGTTTGAGTTTTACCACTGGCTCCAATTTTAGTTTCTGCTGAGAACCACAGCACTACCCTTTCCTGCACTGAGGTTTCTGCTAGAGGTATGGATGGATAGAGCTCTGACTGCAGAGGCATTACTTTTTTTCTGCAGCTAAACTTCTGGTATTTAAATACAATATATCAGTGACAAAATCATAAGAGGTATAATGACCTTGCCTGGAAACTACTCAACCTGAAATCATAGTATCTGATTTTTACACCTACATTTTCCAAATATTTGAATTTCACACTGAGGCTACACAGTAGTACCCTGCCCTAACAAACACTGTTTATGGGTAGCATGCCTTAAACAATACTATTGCATGGTTAAATGCCGAAAACTAAGCAGTGGTTTGTAATCAAGCCAAATACTTACAAACTTGGTTGCAAGGACTTACTTGTGGTAGCAGTTCTTAGTCACAATGACTTCTCTGTACCTGGGCTGGTATTTCCTATGTACCTTTCCCTGTCTTTTTGTTCAGGTACCTATGGTGTTGTGTATAAAGGTCGGCACAAAACCACAGGCCAAGTGGTTGCAATGAAGAAAATACGTCTAGAAAGTGAGGAAGAAGGTGTTCCAAGTACTGCTATCCGAGAAATTTCTTTATTAAAAGAGCTGCATCATCCCAATATAGTCTGGTATGCATATACTGGTGTTTAGCTAAACTCTTTGAAGGGTGCTTATTCCCTTCAGATAAATTATTTTTCCACCACTCTAAAGAGATGAGAGCTACTCTGCTTAATACGGGTCTGCTTAGTAGCAAATAGCTCTAATTCCAAGATGTTTATGCCAGTTTTCTGATTAAGACTTTTTCATTGCCTCTTTCCATTCCAGGAGTCTAAGGAATTTTTGTTAATTTTGTAAATTACATAAATTATCTGCAGAGTGGTTATTGTCAGAATGGCGACAGCATAACTCACGAAAACTGGTTAAAGCTCGCTCTTTAGTTGGTCTCAATGTTGTCACCTTGGAACAGCAAGATTCACATGTTATGTTATGATGCAGCCATAGCTGGCACATCTGAGCTATAAGTGAAATTTCCATCGGTGACTACTTGACATGTAGAACTGATGGTAGCTATTGTCTTTCCCACAAAATATTTACTTTATCTTTGATGCAGCAAAATACTTTCTAATGTGTCTTAAAACTGGCCAAGTTACAGCTGTGCAATGTGTCAATGCATGCATGGTTTGGTTTAGGAGCTTCTATCTATCAAAGATGAAAGGGATAATTAAAAACCCTGTTGTCTACAAGGTTCTTGTCACAGTATTCCTAAACTATCCTAGTAATTCATGCTCTGCAGCAATAAACCAGCCTCAATGAGAAGTGAAGCACCAACACCCACAGTCAGCAATCTTTTCCTCAGATTTTGTGTCCAGTACTAGACATGAGGGAACATCAGTTTAAGAGGAAATGCATCTGTCTAATGCTGCTTCAATATACTTGATTTTCTAGAGGACAGCATAACTCACTGTTAGTCTTTGAAGTGTGAAAGCTTGTTGAGACTTACATAACAGGAACTCAGAAATGTCAGTTTGTATCCCTGCTGAGAGGAGAAATGTAACCATGAGTCCATGCATTTTGCACTGAAGTTGATCGAACACTTGATTTTAGTCTTCAGGATGTTCTTATGCAGGATTCAAGACTGTATCTCATCTTCGAATTCCTTTCTATGGATCTCAAGAAATACTTGGATACTATTCCATCTGGCCAATATTTGGATCGTTCACGTGTTAAGGTAATGAGGACAATTTCTTAATAAGATTAATCTAAAGATGACCTACAAAACTATAAACAGCTCTTTTATTTTCAGTGTAATTTAACTCTCTGAGAAGAAACGAAGAGGTAAAAGCAGCAGCTACGGATAATAAGATGAATGGGAGTTTTGCTTTCAAATGTCATTTCCAATTCTTTTAATTACTGAAATGAAGATGCCTTGAAATATGCTTAAGTAAATCATTAATTTGCATGGCTCTGTGATTGATATTAACCCCATATCTGCATAGATCTCCATGTCATACTGCTATGGGGAGAACTAATGTAAAGAAACAGCTTTATGTTGCAGAACATAATGTGCCCTTGTGGCCAAAAAAGCCAATGACATCCTGGGGTACATCAAGAAGAGTATGGGAAGCAGGTCAAGGGAGGGTCTCCTCCCCTTCTAGTTTGCCCTGGTGAGGCCACATCTGGAGTATCAGGTCTAGTTCTGGGCCCCTCAGTTCAAGAAGGACCGTGACTTGTTGGAAAGGGTACAGTACAGGGCTACAAAAATGATGAGGACAAGAACATCTCTTAGAAGGAAAGACTGAGAGAATTGTCTTTTTTGGTCTGGAAAAGAGAAGACTGAGGGAGGATCTCATAAATGGTTATAAATACTTAAAAGGCAGGTGTCAGAAGGATGAGCCTAGTCCTTTTTCAGTGCCCAGTGACAGGACAAGGGATAATGAGCACAAACTTGAACATAGGAAGCTCTGTAAACATAATGAGGAACTTAGGGACTTTGATGGTGGTAGAGCACTGGAACAGGCTGCCCAGAGACAGGATGGAGTCCCCATATCTGGAGACATTCAAAACTTGCCTGTATGTGTTCCTATGTGACCACCTCTAGGTGAACCTGCCTTGGCAGGGGGGGTTGGAACTGGATGATCTTTGAAGTCTTTTCCAACCTAAACCCTTCTATGATTTCCAGATGTTGCTTCCAACCCCTACTGTTCTGATAACACTGTACTGAAAGATACTAATTTTCTTTTTCCCTCTACATTCTTTCTAGAGTTATTTGTATCAAATCTTGCAAGGTATTGTCTTCTGCCATTCAAGAAGAGTTCTGCACAGAGACCTAAAACCTCAGAATCTCTTAATAGATGACAAGGGAGTGATTAAACTGGCAGATTTTGGATTGGCTCGAGCCTTTGGAATTCCAGTACGTGTATACACTCATGAAGTAAGTGAGTTGGAACATTCTCTTGATTGGTTTGAGCAATGCTTACTATCTTCAGATAAAAACTGAATATGAAATAAGTGAAAAATAGTAAATTTCTTTGATAGTTTGACTTCAAAACTTCAGTTTTCTCTTATTCAGTGGCTTTCTATTTCCTTGACTGGTTTTACTCTAAGATTCCAAGGCCCTTATGAATTCCACCTAGCAATCCTTAACAGTGAATTGGATGGGCCAGAACTTGTTGCTCTCTGATATGTAAGGGTATTTTTGCTTCACAAAGTACTGAAGTTTGTGAGGTTTGCATTAGTATCTTCGCTAAAACTAGCACTGGATATTTTAACAAAAGCCCTGAATGCTGCTTAATAATGAATGAACTGTTGTGCTTGCCGTCTTCTAGAGAATCTGTTTCTACAAACTTACTAAACTCTCCCCCCTGCCTTGTTCGATAGGTAGTGACTCTGTGGTACAGATCTCCAGAGGTGTTGCTAGGATCTGCTCGTTACTCAACTCCTGTAGATATATGGAGCATAGGTACCATATTTGCTGAGCTGGCAACTAAAAAGCCACTTTTCCACGGGGACTCAGAAATTGACCAGCTCTTCAGAATCTTCAGGTATGTCAGGCTGAACCATTTCTTGCTACTTTGCAGCACTGCACACTGTGCTTATTGAAACTGGACTACTACTGAAACTATAGTAGTACATAGAGATTTCAGACTAACTGCTTAATATTTTGCTTATACTTGTGTAGAGCTTTAGGAACCCCCAACAATGAGGTATGGCCTGAAGTGGAATCTCTGCAAGATTATAAAAACACATTCCCAAAATGGAAACCTGGCAGCCTTGCAACACAAGTCAAAAACTTAGATGAAGATGGACTTGATCTGCTGTCTGTAAGTAGTCTGTCTTAAACTGCAGATTTAAGAAACCAAAGAGAGAGCTAGAATGAAGATACAGAGATCTTTAAACGATCAGCAGTGGTATGGATTGGCATTTTTTGTAGAACTGATACCTTGTGTGGCACTCACTTTCATAAATAGCAGGTAATTAGACCACTACTCACTAAGCAATTATGCCTCAGCTTTTTTATACTAACAGGCCAGGTACAACTTGAAAGAGAGAATGAAATCTTATAAACAGGTCTAAGTTGAAGTCTTCTCCCTTAAAACTAGTCATGACCTTCCTAGTGGCAGCAGTAAGCATGATGTGACCCTGTGACTGCTGATACAGTTGGAAATGCTTTTCTTTCATGGTAGCATGTGGATTAATATTGGTGGGTTCACTTTATGGTAAAAAAACACACAGCTTTAATGCTGGTCTTAACTGAGTACTCGGTGATAGAAACAGCTAAATGTACTGATTAGCTGTGAAACTAGGTGCTTAGTTGTCTGCAGTGTCTATCAACTGCCTTTAAGTTCTGAGCTAAATTTTTTTTTACTGTGGTGGGTTAACCTTTTAAATAGATGTATTTTGTGTCAAACAAGTTCAGTTCTGTGGGCATGGAGCTGAACTACCACACCAAGGTTTTATTTTATACCTTTATACCTATTTTTTATTTTATACAGTTTCTTCAGGCTTTTCCATTTAGTGCTCTTCCAGCTCGTGTGCTGCCACTGCAGTCTAAGCAAAATTAGATGCAGCTAAGCATAAGCACACACTTATAAAGCTGCATTTTTACAGTGCAGACTTGCATGTGGGAGTGTGGGGTAGGTGTTCTGGATCTTAGGATAAGCTCAAACTTCAGAACCATCTCTGTATAAGGGGAACTTTATACAGCAGTTACCTGTGTAGCTGGCTCTTGGCCTTAAGCAGTCCCCAAATACTTTGTTTCTGATACTGGTATGGCTATGTACTCTGAATGAAGTGGTGTCACTGAAGAAGTCCAGATGACCACAACTTCTCACAATTTTTCTTCTGCTGAGTCACAGGTCAGACTCACAACCTGAACAACAGCTGTTAGATGCATAGTTGTTTTGGATGGCTCTCTAAACCTTGCAGTAGTATTGTTTTACAGAGAGAACTGACTTAATCCCTCTGTGTCTGATGGCATCATTATTACATGAGTTTGAAGTGGAATTGTTACTGATTTTGTTTACAAACTAAAATCAATAGAACAGGCAAGTGAATCTTGTTGATGTGGTCACTGGCCTGCTAAGTAATCATCTAAGCTTAGTTGTGGCTTCATTATGTAAAACCAATGTTTTAGGCTGCTGCCAATTAAGGCAAACCCCCTCAATGGTACTGAAATGGTATTAATACAGTACTAACCTAAAAGCATATTAAATTCTGTAAAGTCTTGTATACTTAAATTTAGATTTTTATTTTTTTTTTTTGCTTTCTATTAATGCCTGGTGACAGTGGTACAGCTGAGTTCTTAAGCACTTGGAATCCAATTTTTTGGCACTTAAAAGCCTGAAGCAGTAATTAACTTTAAAGGTAACACAGGCACCTGCTTCCCTCTAGAGCACAAGCTCAGATGTGTCAAAGAAATTGTTAATTTCACCTTCTACAGATGACTGTAAAGAGAAGTAGTATGTAAAACAACTACAACTGAAAATGAGTTGTGTAGCCTTAAGACAAACAGCTTGATCTTAAATCAGCTTGGAAGACTCCATGTAGGATGAAGTCTAAAGATAGTTAAATGTCAAGACTGAATACTGGGCAGAGGAGTAGTGGTTAAGCTTTTTTTTCTGGAAGACAAATTTGTTGGGATGCCGGAGAAACAGCTGGTAGAATCCTGATGACTTGAATTAGAAATGTAGTTTCCTTTAGTAAAGAGAAATCAAAGCAAAAACACTGCAGAGACTTGGCTAGTTTTAGGTCTAGTAAAAAACTGCTAGATGCTTCATTCCTTTCCTCTTTTTAGCCCCTGTAGATGGAGGTTTGTGGTTGATTTGGTTAGTTTTGGTTTGGGTATGTTATTGTTGGTGTTTCTGTAGATTATTTTTAACTTCTAGGAAAAACTGATTTCTTGCCTGCTCTAAAGTTCTGTGGGCTACTTTAGCAGCAAAGCATCCCTTGTAGATTACAGACTCTGTTTTTTCTTGACTCCCACCTCATTGTATACAACTTTCCTGTTTGGACTCTGAAAGTGCGATCACTATGCTGCACCAAGCTGAGTAGAAGCAATTTGATGCTAGTTTCTTCAGCGAGAGTTGAACAAACGTACAACCACTTGCCTTTGATGTAAGCACTCTGAGTATTAAGAGTTTAAGGCTTATAATTTCCCTTAGTTGAGAAGCTGAGACTGATAATACAGAACCAGGCATCAAGTGGCAATTCAGTTGAGTACTCCAATAGATTCATAGTTTAGTTACTGAATGGAAGGATAAATGGTTCTTCCCTTCCTGAGATGTTATGTATTTTTACTGATTTACAAGTGAAAATAACCTCTCCCTCTACAAGAAATCATGGAAGGTGGGGGAAAACTTCTCTTTATGGATACTTGATTATTCCTGTGTGTAGGTGATTCAAAAGCTTAGAAAAACGGGAAAACAGTTTGTCTCTTCACAGATGAGACAAGAACAGGGACTCCCAGGTGACAGTGGATTCATGCTCATGTACTGAAGAATATGGTAGATTCTGTCTTTTGATGCCAAGTAATACCTAGAGAAGAAAACTCCTAACAGCTTGTATTATACACTCTCAGCTAAAGTTAAATTTCTCTGTGGAATACATTGGATTTCACCATTCTCCTGCATTACCCAGTATGTATAACCAAGATCTTCAGCAGAAACCACCCCTTGGACAGGTTTTATTTTCCCCCTTCAGTTCTTTCATAGTATCTTTTATCTCTGTACCCAGAGTTTTTATGGCAGAGGCTAGGGCGGAATATGAGTGTATTCCACTTCTTAGCTGCCCATGGCAAATCATCTCGGGAAGGATATCTCATAGCCACAGCCAACAGGAGGCGTGTCCACAAGCTGACGTTACCAAGAGGGCTTGCCAGGTATTTGCCCATTCCACTCTCTTTTGTGAGTGGCCCTAGCTGCTTTGCAGACTTGTCTCCTACCTGTCGGGCATTTGCACCAACAGTACAGCATTCCACCAGCCAGCTTAGGATTGGCTTTCCTGATGCCCCTGAATATTCCTTTCTAAATTCCCTGATCTCTTTGAGGGGATCATTGGAATCCTGGATATCATCCTCTTCCTCTTCCTCTGGTTGTCCTTGGCCTAGAATCAGAACTTTATTAAGAGCACTCTTAAACTCCTCAGAGCCATCCTCCTTCTTGGCAGCCAATCTCACATATCTTTTCTTGTCAGAGTATTGAGACCCATCTCACAGGGAGGTCTGCCCCCTTCCTGGTGCCCGGGTTAGGGACATCGCTAGGAGGCTCCCTAATCTAATCTGTCCCTATGATTATTACCCCTTGCTGGTAATACAGGCTGGCAGGGATGAGATCGAGAAGAAGGGCACCAGGGCAATTAAAAAGGAATTCAAGGCCCTGGGGAAAGTGATAGATGGGGCAGGAGCACAGGTGGTGTTCTGCTCAGTTCCCCCTATGGCAAGGGAGTTCACAGAGAGGAACAGCAGAACCTATGACATGAACAACTGGCTCAAGGGATGGTGCAAGCGGCGGCACTTTGGCTTCTTCGATCTTGGGGGAACTTTGACTGAGCCGGACCTGCTTGATCATGATGGCGTGCAGTTGTCTAGAAGGGGCAGGAGAGTCTTGGCACTGGAGTTGG
>WAAF01006482.1:1168-85528 GCA_013400475.1 Tricholaema leucomelas
CTGGGCACACTGCTGGCTCATCTTCAGCCTACTATCCACCAGTACCCCCAGGTCCCTTTCTGCCTGGCTGCTCTCCAGCCACTCTGTCCCCAGCCTGTAGTGCTGCTTGGGGTTGTTGTGGCCAAAGTGCAGAACCCTGCACTTGGCCTTGTTAAATTTCATCCCATTGGCCTCCGCCCACCCATCCAGCCTGGCCAGGTCACTCTGCAGGGCTCTCCTACCTAATATTGCTGGTTTGTGTAAGTTACACTTGCATATATTTCAATGTCTTCACAGATCATGAATTAGTGGATCTCTGCAAACTATATCATAGTATCATAGTATCATCAGGGTTGGAAGAGACCTCACAGATTATCAAGTCCAACCCCTATAGATGCCTCTTCAAAGGTAATTCAACTCTATTTGTTGTAGGTGTTTTCAGGTCTAAGGTTTCCAAACTTTTGAATTACTCCTCTGCCATCATTTCTGTGTAGATCTTTACACCGTGACACCAACTGTAACAGTCACTGTCATTTTCATCTATTTCCAGGTCATTATTAAAAAAGTTCACTATAACTGGATCTAACAGCACTTCTGGTACTCTGCCAGATGCTCCCCATACATAGCTTCTTGTGTGTCAGGGTTTGAGCAGAATCGAGGAGTCTGAAATAAGGAGAGTAGGCAGGGCAAAGCTAGGGTCATTCTGATAAGGAGGCACAGCTGCAGAAAAGTGGCCTTGGGGAGGCTAGTAGAGAAGCTAAGAAGTTAGCTGCTATCTGTAGCTGAGCTGTGCAAGGGAGCCTTGAAGGGGGGCAGGCTGGTCAGCCCTGGGAAGAGCTGATGACGGAGCCTATCAAAAGTACACACCCCTGTACCGAAGCAATGATACAAGCATCAGTCCTAGCTTCAATAAACAGACTGACCTTCCGTGTGTCTGTACAGGCTTAACACTCCAGGAGGAGCAACCTTGAACCTGACCCTAGGTGGTCTTGACCCCTCCTTAGAGGTGGGTCTGAACACTACCAGGTGATGGTTAGCCCACTCCCCCTTCCTGTCTAAAGATCCATAAAAGCAGGGGGACCTCCTGTTTCACTCTCTCTGTGCTCCCTGCCTCACTGCTTACCAGCATCACCATCCTGTTCCTGTTCCTCTTTGTTTCACCACGTGGCCATCACCATCAAACTCAGGTTGTATTTACACATTTTGTACTTGTTTTCCCTTCCCTACACCTTTGTAACTTCCCTACCTCAGATACCTTTTTCATTTATTGTTAAACTTTTCTTTTTAGCTTCCAAATCAATTGAAATTTATTTATTTGGGTGTGCTTACCTTTCCTCTCTCTACATCTAATTCCTTTCTTTTGGGGAAGAAGGAGGAAGAGGGAAGGGCACTCTATAAAACTGTTATTGGTTCTATCAGATTTATTTGAGTCTCTGGAAATTTGAATTAGAGCCAAGACAGTATAATATTGAGCCGGCAGTGTGCACATGCAGCCCAGACAGCCAACCATGTGCTGGGCTGTATCAAGAGCAGTGTGGCCAGCAGGGCAAGGGAGGTGATTCTCCCCCTTTACTCTGCTCTCGTCAGACCCCACCTGGAGTACTGTGTGCAGTTCTGGAGCCCCCAACACAAGAAGGACATGGAACTGCTGCAGCGGGTCCAGAGGAGAGCCACGAAGATGCTCAGAGGGCTGCAGCAGCTCTGCTATGAGGACAGGCTGAGAGAGTTGGGGCTCTGCAGCCTGGAGAAGAGAAGGCTTCGAGGAGACCTTAGAGTGGCTTTCCAGTATCTGAAGGGAGCCTACAGGAAGGCTGGGGAGGGACTATTGACAAGGTCCGGTAACATCAGGACGAGGGGGAATGGGTTTAAGCTGGCAGAGGGGAGATGTAGACTGGATGTTAGGAGGAAGTTCTTTACAGTGAGGGTGGTGAGACACTGGAACAGGTTGCCCAGGGAGGCTGTGGATGCTTCCTCCCTGGAGGTGTTTAAGGCCAGGCTGGATGAGGCCTTGAGCAGCCTGCTCTAGTGGGAGGTGTCCCTGCCTATGGCAGGGGGTTGGAGCTGGATGATCCTTGAGGTCCCTTCCAACCTAAACCATTCTATACATATGCATATACATACATATAACCCTGCATACATATAATATAGAGACATATAATCCTTTAGCCACATTTCAACCCATGTAATCTTCTTCTAAAATGACTCCTGACATTATTTTTTCAATGAACTATTTATAGAATCATAGAATCAACCAGGTTGGAAGAGACCTGGGTCAAGAACAAGCTGGAGGGCTAGGCCCAAAGGGTGTTGGTGAATGGTGCCACATCCAGTTGGCAGCTGTCACCAGTGGTGTTCCCCAAGGATCAGTGCTGGCCTCAGTCCTGTTCAATATCTTTACTGATGATATGGACCATGGGATTGAGTCCAGCACCAGTAAATTTGCAGATGACAAAAAGCTAGGAGCAGGTGTGGATCTACTGGAGAGTAGGAGAGCCCTGAAGGGGGCCCTTGCCAGGCTGGATGGGTGGGTAGAGGCCAATGGGATGAGATTTAACAAGGCTAAGTGTAGGGTTCTGCACTTTGGCCACAACAGCCACAATTCATGATTAGAATCCAGAACCACAATCAGACCACACAGAGCACCACAATGTTTCTTTAGATTTTCTAAGCACCTTTCTTATACCTTCCAATACCGTTTCATGGTAACACTAAAGTGACTTTGGGATCTTTAATATTTACAGAAGGTTGATCTTTCTCTACTAGTTGTGGTTGCATTCTTGCAGAGATCAGAGGCTGAGAGCTCACTCCCTGTTTTCATGAAGAATGCTCTCAGTGGTGATCCATGTACAAGAAAACATGGGAGCAGGGACAAACTATGCCCATACTTTTCCTACCTTTCTTCCTTAACAAAGTAGACCTTAAAGAGATGATTTACCATCTCAGTCAGCTAAAGCCTTTCAATCAACTAAGATGCTGAGAAAATCAGTTTTGTTCAATACAGCCCTACTGAAGCACCACAGACATTTCCAATGCTCTGATCCAAGCAACCTGCAAAATGCAGAGCCTACAGCTGTTACCAAGGCCAGCTCCATCGCTGAAATGTCACTCCATAACTGTTGTTAAAAGCACTAGCTTTAGTCCTAATATGGCAAAGCAAGTTTTCAATGTAAGCTGCAGAGAAATGTGACTTTCTTGGTCTGGTTACATTGAGTTTACATAGACAAATAAAAATTCTGTTGTGGCAACTCATTGCCAAAATCTCACAGAGTATGCATCTGGAAGAAAGCTCAGTAAATTTACATCTGGATATAGCCCTGCATCCACTAATGTCAAGGACAACACTCCTGACTGCACCAGAGCCAGGATTTTCTCAGCTGATAGAATCATAGAATCATAGAATGGTTTAGGTTGGAAGGGACCTCAAGGATTATCCAGCTCCAACCCCCTGACATAGGCAGGGACACCTCCCACTAGAGCAGGTTGCTCAAGGCCTCATCCAGCCTGGCTTTAAACACCTCCAGGGAGGAAGCATCCACAGCCTCCCTGGGCAACCTGTGCCAGTGTCTCACCACCCTCACTGTAAAGAACTTCCTCCTAACATCCAGTCTAAATCTCCCCTCTGCCAGTTTAAACCCATTCCCCCTCATCCTGACATTCCCAGACCTTGTCAATAGTCCCTCCCCAGCCTTCCTGTAGGCTCCCTTCAGATACTGGAAAGCCACTCTAAGGTCTCCTTGAAGCCTTCTCTTCTCCAGGCTGCAGAGCCCCAACTCTCTCAGCCTGTCCTCATAGCAGAGCTGCTGCAGCCCTCTGAGCATCTTCGTGGCTCTCCTCTGGACCCGCTCCAGCAGTTCCATGTCCTTCTTGTGTTGGGGGCTCCAGAACTGCACACAGTACTCCAGGTAGGGTCTGAGGAGAGCAGAGTAAAGGGGCAGAATCCCCTCCCTTGCCCTGCTGCCCACACTGCTCTTGATGCAGCCCAGCACAGAGTTGGCTGTCTGGGCTGACTGATTAGTCAGTCATTTCAGGCTAAAGGTTCCTTTCTTTTTTCTAACCTGTCCTATGCCAGCCCAGATGTCTTGATCATATCAGCAACAAATGTCCAAGGTAACCACAACTGAGAAAAGAATCAAGAAAATAAATTAATAAGAAATTCTACTTTGTCTTTATAAAATACACTGAGAAACTGCTTTAGCTCTTCATTGTCTGCAGCCAGTGAATCATAGAATCATTCTTCCTTTACTTTCAGGCTATTTATTATTTAAGATTTTTTTATTGTGAAAGCTGCCACAAGAAGTAGAGGAAGCCTGGAAACCAATTTTGGCTAATTCACAGTTTAAATCTTTATGATTTGGTCTGGCATGTCTTTGTGTAAACAGAATCTGATGTCAGCAAATTCAGTTCCTCTACTCATCAACCACCTAAACCCTGTCTTTCTAAACAAAAACCTCAAACTCAAACCTGTTTGATTCCTTTAAATGCAGAACATTTGATATGCTCTAATTTTTAAAAAATGTTATCATAGAATCATAGAATCAACCAGGTTGGAAGAGACCTCCAAGATCATCCAGTCCAACCTAGCACCCAGACCTGTCCAATCAACCAGACCATGGCACTAAGTGCCCCAGCCAGGCTTTTCTTGAACACCTTCAGGGACGGCAACTCCACCACCTCCCTGGGCAGCCCATTCCAATGCCAATCACTCTCTCTGCCAACAACTTCCTCCTAACATCCAGCCTAGACCTCCCCTGACACAGCTTGAGACTGTGTCCCCTTGTTCTGTTGCTGGTTGCCTGGCAGAAGAGACCAGCCCCCATCTTACTACCACAACGTGTTTTAATCTGGTTTTACTCCTATTTCTCAGTACCTGATTACACCAGTGAAAAGAGTAATTTTGAAGCCTCTTCAATTAAGTACTGAAAACTACCACGAACCTTTACTAGTAATTTGGCATAAACCACTACTAATATCATACATAATATAGTAGGTGATGAAGGAAGACTGAAACAAACCAACAAAGGGAGACAATTCTCTGACAAAGCGACTATTCAGCCTGGTTGAGAATAATATCCCTGGATTGTTTCAAATAGCTTGTATTACTCAGACATAAATAAATTCCCATGGTGATGCCAGCCAACAATAAAAGAAGACATTCCCTAGCTTCAGTTTTATGTTTTCAGATGTACAGATTATCATAAACAACTAAGCATGTACACAGAAAGCAGCCGTGCTTCAAGTACGCCATAGACATGATTTTAAATGACTATCCTTGGGTTTCTAGGGAAGCATCATCTTTGCAGGAGCTGTGGATGGCATTATCTACCAGATTAGACTATCATACAACTTTTAGGCAAGATTGACTGTAATTCATGAGTGCATTAAGTGGCAACCTGTGTTCTGTTTACCTCAATTAATATACCCTCGATGCAGCGTATATCGCTGCCTCCTCCTTTCTTAATGCTCTGATAATAGAGTTTTGTAACTTGTAAAAGGATTACTTCAATCCAATCAGCAAGTGCTGGGATCAGTGTGTGTCAGGCAAACACTTACTAATCCTTTTTCTTACAGCTCCCAGCTGCCAAAGGTGCTCAATGAAATCCCAGTGAAATGGCTGGATGCAACCTGGTGTGGACTGATGCAGGTTTTCAGTTCTAGAAGAGATCTTGGGAAATACATTGCTTAAATTGGAATGACAGAAGCAGGTATGCTTTTGAAAAGAAAGGTAGTTAAGAAAGCAAACATTAAAAAGTAATTAGAATGCTTACTATGAAATATTTACTCTACCTGGATCTCTAAATATAGCAAAAGATATTCACTCTATGAAGAATCCCTTTGCAAGTATTATCAGCTACTTAATGGTGTCTTCAGGTCTTAAAATACAACCACCTCCATTCCCTCCTCCTTACCCCTTTTCTTGAAATCTAAATTATGCCTATGAAGTTTCACCCCTGCAATTACTTTGCTTTAAATAAACCTCAACAAAAAGGAGAAGATGATTACCCTAAAAGGAATATAATTTACTTCCTTACAATCTCAGTATTTCCATAGCTCCTTCTGTCCAACTCTCTGAAAGTACTCACATTACTTGTGCAAGAGAACAAGTACCATTGCTATTTCACAGATGGGAAATGAAAAGGCAGAAACATTGCAGTGAATTTCCCAGGATCACAGAACATGTTCTTAAAACACTGATTTTGCAGGGCAGTTCAGAACTCTGTCTACTTGATCTCTGTTTCATCCCTTTCCCATGAACTTTTATATAGCCAGGACTAAAGGTCACAAAACTTTTATGAATTCATATATGACAGGCTGGATGGGTGGGCAGAGGCCAATGGCACGAGATTTAACAAGGCCAAGTGCAGGGCTCTACACTTTGGCCACAACAACCACAAGCAGTGCTACAGGCTGGGGACAGAGTGGCTGAAAGCAGCCAGGCAGAAAGGGAGCTGGGGGTGCTGGGAGAGAGTAGCTGAAGATGAGGCAGCAGTGTGCCCAGGTGGGCAGCAGAGCCAATGGCATCCTGGCCTGGATCAGGAGCAGTGTGGCCAGCAGGACAAGGGAGGTTATTCTGCCCCTGCACTCAGCACTGCTCAGACCACACCTTGAGTGCTGTGTTCAGTTCTGGGGTCCTCAATTCAAGAGAGATGCTGAAGTGCTAGAAGGTGTCCAGAGAAGGGCAATGAAGCTGGTGAGGGGCCTGGAACACAAACCTTATGAGGAGAGGCTGGGGGTGTGCAGCCTGCAGAAGAGGAGGCTGAGGGTTGACCTCACTACTGTCTACAACTACCTGAAAGGAGGCTGTAGCCAGGTGGGGTTGCAGTCTCTTCTGCCAGGCAACCAGCAACAGCACAAGGGGTCACAGTCTCAAGCTGTGTCAGGAGAGGTCTAGGCTGGATGTTAGGAGGAAGTTCTTGCCAAAGAGTCATTGGCATTGGAATGGAGCTGCCCAGGGAGGTGGTGGAGTTGCCATCCTTGGAGGTGTTCAATAAAAGCCTCGGTGCCATGGTCTGGTTGACTGGATAGTCTTGTGTTTCTTTTCAGAGCCCTTTTGTAGCTATCTTCATTTACTAGATGTAAAAATTAGCAGGAGATAAATACAGGGTTCTGAAAATGTCATGTTTAGAAATAATCTCTTCAAGCGTGGTCAAGTTCTTCAGAGGTAATGAGACTAGGAAAACCCAGGCAACTGTGACCAAGTACATCAAAGTGATACAGTACAAGATATGCTTTATAGATAGTCTGGCAAATTATACCTCTGTTAGTAGCCAACTTGAGAGTAGAAAGGAAAATGCTCTTTCTACAGCTGGAACATCCTTGATAGTGCAAAGGGATAGGCAGCAATACTCTGAAATATGTGAATAAAAGTGAAAAGTGCTTATTCAGGAGCAAAATGACACGTAATACAAATCCCTCTCCTTTTCAGTGAGTTTTTTTTTTTGCTTGTTTTGGTTTGTTTGGGGTTTTTTTGGGGAGGGGGGAGGGGAAGAGGTTAGTGAGAGTTTGTACAGGAACACACACTGAGGTTAGTACGACAATTGAGAACATGCAATGTGAAATCCAGAAGGTGCTTCAATCCACTCTCTATCCTCAGCCTGGCAATAGAACATGCATAAGATCAATCAAACTTATGGTCACCTATGAGGAAAAGCATGGAAAGAGAAGATTGAATAATCAGCCTTTTCCTTAGAAGACTCCTGTAACAGTCAGGGATAGGAAGAATCAAACTCCTCAATCATCCTCAATGGTCAAATCCTTTTACTAAATATCATTTTGGAACCACATCTCCAGCCTAGGAAGCTTCATGCTTGCACACTGCAGAAACACAATCCAGTTAGACTAAATGACAGTGAGGACAACAAGCAGTGAACAAACAGGTTTTTTTCCACAGAAGTACTTTCAGGGACTAGCAGAGATGACTGTTGGAGAAGACATGCCTTATTTCTGCCCTGGTCCTTCCATGTCACACTCAGACTCATGCTGAGCCAGCATGCAGCAGAAGACAGTGATGCTGGCCAGCAGAAAGATGCAGCTGGCATTTACCCAGTTCCCAAATCCAGAGGAGGTGTCCCATTTTTTAGGTATCCTTTTATCCATGCTCTGTGGGTTTTTCAGCTAAAGGTGGCCTAGCTCAGTGACTCTCAAACTCTCAAAGATTTTTCCCATGAAAGCTCTCAGAAGGGATTGTGAAGTGGTGGTAGAAAAGGTTTAGAAGTGTGTAAGCTGAAGACACCCTACCTACTCCTGGGACTCTCAGGTTTCCATGGAAGCCAATAAAGGATAACCCTTTGAAGAAATTTGAGGAAAAACAATTTAATCCACTGAGGAGACATCTGAAGTGACAAAGGGCAAAATAAGAGCGAGGGAAAGACAATGTGAATGAGGGCAGAGAAAAAGGAACCAAGAAAAACCCAGAGAGGTCAACAAAGGAGTGAAACGATGCAAGATGACACTGCACTGCAAAGAAAATCAGAAAAACAAACAAACAACAACCCAGAACACAGAAAAATAAGAAACTGCTATAGGAAGAAGTGAATTTTCATCGTAATTACTAATTGTCAACATTTCCTCTTGCATTCTCTCCCTTGGAACACTTCCCTTCATATGCTGAAGCAAAAAAAAGAAGAGAAGATACTGAGAAAGTGGCATCAGTAGTTTTGAGTGGACAATACATGTACAGCTTACTGCTACATAAAAGGGAAAAGCAAAATAAAGAGCCTAAAATTCAGTGCATCTGGGTGATGGTTAAGGATGGACGAGAAGCTCAACATGAGCCAGCAGGGTGCACCTGCAGCTGCAGGACCAAGCAGAGCCTGGGCTGCAGCAGGAGAAGTGTGGCCAGCAAGTCAAGGGAGATGATTCTTCCCCTCTGCTCTACTCTGGTGAGACCCCACCTGGAGTACTGCATCCAACTCTGGAGCCCCCATTACAAGAAGGATGTGGAGATGCTGGAGTGTGTCCAGAGAAGGGCCAGGAGGATGCTCAGAGGGCTGCAGCAGCTCTGCTGTGAGGACAGACTGAAAGAGTTGGGGCTGTGCAGTCTGAAGAAAAAGAGGCTCTGAGGTGACCTTCTTGTGGCCTTCCAGTATCTGAAAGGAGCCTACAAAAAGGCTGGGGAGGGACTTATTAGGCTCTCAGGGAGCGACAGGATTGGGGGGAATGGAGCAAAGCTGGAAGTGGGTAGGTTCAGCCTGGCTGTGAGGAGGAAGTTGTTGAGCATGAGAGTGGTGAGAGCCTGGAATGGATTGCCCAGGGAGGTGGTTGAGGTCCCATCCCTGGACATGTTTAAGGCCAGGCTGGATGAGGCTCTGGGCAGCCTGATCTAGGGTAGGGTGTCCCTGCCCATGGCAGGGGGCTTGAAACCAGATGATCCTTGTGGTCCCTTCCAACCCTGTTTCTATGGTTCTATGATGCAGCAGACAGGGAATATATTATTGAAGAAAACTGTTACCAATTCAGAAGGAACTCAGCAAATTAGTAGCTGGCATCCTTTTCCATGACAGGGCTAACTGATGATAGCCTGCACACTCTTTCCCAATGTCTATTTAATATCAAGCTTTTCCAATGTGTATTTAATATCCTCCAGACAGCTCTCCAAGTATGGAAGAGTTTGCTCTTCCATCGTGTGGCCAAAATTAAACTCCTAGAATGAAATCTGACAAACTCAGGTACAGAACTCCTTTATACTTTCATGTCATACTTTCATGCCTTAAAAAAGACTAATGAGGGACAAAAAAAGGGCAAAAATATTACCCTTTGTGAGGATCCTTTTTTCTTTTAAAGCTAATACAATTAGTTGTGAGAGAGCAGAGCACAGAGATGCCAGAGGATGGAGGTCTACTCTTGGCTCTGCTCCTGACCTTAAGGTTAGTTTTGGTCAAGACAGTTTCTTGTCTGTGCCTGAGCTTCCGAGACTAAAAAGACAAGATAATGATATTGACCTTTAAAAAGAGCTTTGAACCAACTGATCAAAAGTGCTGTGTAAGAGTTGGATTATTATTATTTTGGTTACTGAAGTCAGTTGAAAGGCCTCCGATGGATGACTCTAATCAAAATTTCTTCTATTAGGCTTCAGAATCCTACCTGAAAGGCAAAGCTTCTTAAAGTTCAGTTGTGAGAATACACATATGGTAAATCCAAGGCTCATACATATCCTCACATACTGCACTATTCTTGACTCCAACAGAACTTTAAATGACAAAAGAGGTAATTTCTGACCTTCCAGAAGAAAGAAGGTATTAGGCACCATTAGTACATTCACTATGTTAATAGTAATTAAATTCTAAGTATCTATGTATGTATGTATCTATCTATCTATCTACCTACCTACCTACCTGTCCATCTCTCTCTCTGTCTATTCTACTCATACATACAAAAGGTGATTTTGTAATCATAGAATCATAAAATCAACCAGGTTGGAAGAGACCTCCAAGATCACCCAGTCCAACCTAGCACCCAGCCTTAGCCAATCAACCCGACCATGGCACTAAGTGCCCCAACCAGGCTTTTCTTCAACACCTCCAGGGACGGTGACTCCACCACCTCCCTGGGCAGCCCATTCCAATGCCAATCACTCTCTCTGGCAACAACTTCCTTCTAACATTCAATCTAGACCCCCCCCCCCCCCGCCAAAAATGAAAGTGCTTCTCTAGGTGCTGCTCCTGTACAGTATTTAACAACTGCTAGTTTAAGCTAAAACTCCTTTGATCCTGCCTGAGGTCTGGTTCTGCCTGTCCTATGAACTCTGTGGCACTTTTTGCTACAGTACCATTTTTGTCTGCAAGACTGTTGCAGAGGAGTGAGCCCAGGATTACAGATACAAGATTAATCCTGTAACCTGTAATTTTCTGAGTGAACCCAGTGGAGTTCCAACATGGTCCACACAGAGGTAAAGCTCAGAGTAACGCCATAGGAGAGTGAGGATTTACTGTGTCGATCGTATCTCTATACAAAATTCATCTACCCACACGAATAATACATTAATCTAAGCACTGAAATGATCTCTTATCTATTCTGCTGGTGAGATTTGTCACTGGCATCTCTCACATTAGCTTTTTCTTTTAACTGTAATGGGACACAGGCAAATTAAGAGTGTTCCTTACCATACATCTCTCCTCTAGGACTCGTGTGACTGGGACCGCTGCAAATTCAATTCTGTAAATTAGGACTGCTTTGCTTTTCACCATTTATGCCACTACTACATAATTGTAATCTCCTCTTCCTGAGGAGCAAAACCAACCCTGTCAGCTTTGTTTGTACGTTCCTGTAAGAGGTGAAAACTGCAAACATTGCAAGGAGAAGTTGCAAATTTTAAACTGCTAAGTTGTGTTTCATCAATGCTTAGAAGATGTTTGGATTCTACCACTGCTCACATATATTTAGCTGTGCTTACAGGAGGATACTGTTCCTCTACTGGGCCCCTCAATTCAAGAGAGATGTTGAGNAAGGGGACACAGTCTCAAGTTGTGCCAGGGGAAATCTAGGCTGGATGTTAGGAAGAAGTTGTTGCCAGAGAGAGTGATTGGCATTGGAATGGGCTGCCCAGGGAGGTGGTGGAGTCATTGTCCCTGGAGGTGTTGAAACAAAGCCTGGCTGGGGCACTTAGTACCATGATCTGCTGGGCTGGGTGCTAGGTCAGACTGGATGAGCTTGGAGACCTCTTCCAACCTGCTTGATTCTATGACTCTTTGGTCTTGTAGGAGGAGAAGGTTGTGACCATAAGATGATTTGGTTGGCAAATCAGCAAACTCTCCACAGTGCCATTTTTCTTTCTTCACAGTGAGAGTGATTGGCATTGGAATGGGCTGCCCAGGAAGGTGGTGGAGTCACTGTCCCTGGAGGTGCTGAAGCAAAGCCTGAATGGGGCACTTAGTGCCATGGGCTAGCTGATTGGGTAGGGTTGGGTGCAAGGTTGGACTGGATGAGCTTCCAACCTGGCTGATTCTATGAGTTTATGATACATGATATATTTATATCGTAGCATACACGTGGGTATAAAATGCCCACTGCCAAATACTCATCTCAAGGCACATGACACTGATAAAAGGATAGGAAAAGAGAAAACAAAGCACCATTTAAAGAAATAAAAAGGCTTAGCTAAACACAAACTAACACTGTTACCAACTATAAGTGTAGCTTTTTTCCATGTCATAAAAATATCACCAATCTCTAGGGCCTGACCCTGACCAGGCTCCCACCTGCTCACGACTTGTGTGCAGAAGCAGCCTTGACTACAGTTTCAGTTCTCAGGTTTTTGTTGCTGTGGGATTTTTCTGTTGCATTCACAGTCTCACAGTATTACCAAGGTTGGAAGAGACCTCACAGATCATCAAGTCCAAGCCGTTACCACAGAACTCAAGGCTAGACCATGGCACCAAGTGCCACGTCCAATCCTGCCTTGAACAGCTCCAGGGACGGCGACTCCACCACCTCCCTGGGCAGCCCATTCCAGTAGCCAATGACTCTCTCACTGAAGAACTTTCTCCTCACCTCAAGCCTAAATTTCCCCTGGCATAGCTTGAGGCTGTGTCCTCTTGTTCTGGTGCTGGTCGCCTGAGAGAAGAGAGCAACCTCCCCCTGGCCACAACCACCCCTCAGGTAGTTGTAGACAGCAATAAGGTCTGCCCTGAGCCTCCTCTTCTCCAGGCTAAACAACCCCAGCTCCCTCAGCCTCTCCTCGTAGGGCTGTGCTCGAGGCCTCTCACCAGCCTCGTTGCCCTTCTCTGGACACGCTCAAGGATTTCAATGTCCCTTCTAAACTGGGGGGCCCAGAACTGAACACAGTACTCGAGGTGTGGTCTAACCAGTGCAGAGTACAGGGGCAGAATGACCTCCCTGCTCCTGCTGGCCACACCATTCCTGATGCAGGCCAGGATGCCATTGGCTCTCTTGGCCACCTGGGCACACTGCTGGCTCATGTTCAGGTGGGTATCTATCAGCATCCCCAGATCCCTCTCTGTCTGGCTGCTCTCAGCCACTCCGACCCCAGCCTGTAGCTCTGCATGGGGTTGTTGTGGCCAAAGTGCAGCACCTGGCACTTGGACTTATTGAACGCTGCAGAAGCAGCCTTGAGTACAGTTTCAGTTCTCAGGTTTCTGTTGCTGTGGGATTTTTCTGTGGCATTCCCAGAAGACATCTTCACTTTGGTAAGATGGGTACTGAAGCAGCACTCTGCTGCACGTTCCAGGAGTATGTGAGCAGAAGCAGCTCGGCATCAGCTCAGAGATGAACAGCCTTTAGCTCCCATAAAATATTCACTCATTTGAAAAAAAATATTTGCACCCTGCTGTCAAACTTAGACAAATTCATAGGGAGCTTCAGAAAATAGCTGTTTTAATAGTAAATGATGTTCCAGAGACCTCTTTCAGGCTAAACACTCTCGTCAAAATTATTTTAATAAGAAAGATTAACAATTTCAACATTAGCTGTTAATCCCCTTTCATTTGAAACTCTGCTGATAAAATTCTTTGCTTGTCATTCAAATAGTAAGTAATAATTATAGATTTGGGGCCTCCATCTCTTGCTTCATTAATAGTAAATTGCATGGAAGTCTGGAGCATAAAGTCAGCTTTGATACATCTCAAAATGCAATTTCCATAGCTTTCCTTAGCTATGTACAATTAATTACAGAGTTAATAAGGGGAATATGTTAATGAAAGGGAAATTATTCACTCAGACCACCTGGTCTTATCAAATTTCTTTAATATGTTTCCTTCTTTCTGTGAATTTGGATGACAGCAAGAACACAAATCACAGTGTGCAGTGCTAGTCCTTTACTATTTGTAACCAGCTGAAGTTCACTTAGAGTGAGGAAAGAATTTAAAAGCTCAGTAACTGACTGCATTTGTTTCCTCAACTTCCTTTTTAAATTTAAGATAAAAATGCATAAACAGCTTCATAAGTAACAGACTTTTCAATGCTTGGAGTGTAAATACAACGTAGCTGGTAAGGAGGCATTTGTGGTTTCTTTTAAGACATGTGTTGCCTCTGCACGTATCTAACAAAAGAAGTACACAAACATGCTTTGATTCACTACACCCTGACCACAACCAGAGTTAGTTGCTATGTGTAGTGAGGTTGTCAGCTGTTCATGGGGATGTTTTAGGTAGTTCAAACAGCCTGGCCAGAAGGAGGCAAGCTGTCAGGTTAAGTCATCTTGAAAACAATGCAGTGGTGATTCACAGTCAGGGAAGTCATTTTTTAAAGACACGTCAAATCCAGACACCAACCATCTTCCACAGGCATTAATGAATTTACTACTAGCCAGAGTTGGGACAGAAATATTTCAGGACCTGCATACCAGCCCTCATAGTCATTCTGAAAACATAAGGGCAGAGAATAATTGCCAGAGCAGACATGGGTCATGCATGGAGGAAGTGATGCCTGTGAACACTTTGCCCCCCCTCCTATCTATTTCACAGAATCATAGAAACATTCAGGTTGAAAAACACTCACAGGATCACAAGATCACAGGATGTTAGGGGTTGGAAGGGATCCAATGAGATCGAGTCCAAATCCCCTACCAGAGCAGGACAATACTATCTACTGGATCACCAAGCCCAACCTAGAACCCTACTCAACAAGATTCACCTTAAATCATACTCCTAAGCACCACACCCAAATGACCCTTAAACAAACCCAGGGGGGGTCTACAACTGTTGCTGTCTACAACTACCTGAAGGGAGGCTGTAGTCAGGTAGGAGTTGGTCTCTTCTCCCAGGCAACCAACAACAGAACAAGGGGACACAGTCTCAAGCTGGCTGGGGGAGGTCTAGGCTGGATGTTAGGAAGAAGTTGTTGCCAGAGAGAGTGATCGGCATTGGAATGGGCTGCCCAGGGAGGTGGTGGAGTTGCCATCCCTGGAGGTGTTGAAGAAAAGCCTGGCAGTTAGTGCCATGGTCTGGTTGATTGGCTAGGGCTGGGTGCTAGGTTGGACTGGCTGACCTTGGAGGTCTCTTCCAATCTGGTTGATTCTATGATTCTATTAAGTTTGCTGAATCAATGAAAGGATTAAGTCATCTTCATTAGCAAGAGCATCTTAACCAGACCATATCCAATACCATCTTCTGGTGTAGCTCACATGAAGGAGCTCCCAAAAATACCACTGGGTGTCTTAAACTAGTGTAATGGAGCACAAACACTGCTCCAGTCTGATGTCCCTTCTTTGTGAGTAGCACAAGAAAGCTCTAGTTTCATCCTGAACTGCTGTGTTTTCTTAGAGGCTCTCAAGTTGTAGTTCCATTTACTGTGTCATTTGTTCTTAGGGGTGCATCATGTCTCACAACCCCTGTGATCCATTTTGTTACACCACAGTGAGTCAAATCTCATCTTCTCACATCTGCCACCAGCTCAGAAATACTCTATAACCTGTATTACCATACTGGGGCTCCTGCCTGAGAAGCATCCCTCAACCACCTTCTTTCTATTATCCTCCTCCTTCTAAATAAGAGTTTTTACCTGTAAGGTTGAAAATACATTTAACTGCTACAAGAGGTTATCAGTGACTTAATAGGAGATGTGAGCATGTACAACAGGACAAATCTAGGGCATTCAAAACCTGCCTGGACACATTTCTGTGTGACCTGCTCTAAGTGATCCTGCTCTGGCAGGAGAGTTGGACTAGATGATCTGTCAGGGTCCCTTCCAACCCCTCATGTTCTGTGATTCTGTGAAATACAGCAAAGAGTGCTTCATTACTGAGGATGTGTTGGCAGCCAAAAGACAAGGCCAGCTCCTTTCTGGCAAGGGTTCATCTCTCCTTTCTGCCACTAATTAGAGTCTCAGAAGCAGTCGAGGGCCTGTTAACATCCCTTATCTTCATTCTGAAGTATCGAAACTCATCTTTTTTTTTCATTAAATGGCCTCCCAGCATCAATTCCTGCTTGCTAGAACTGGTACTGGCATTACCTGGATGCTCTCTAGAAACTGAAAGAAGTGTGGGAGAAACACAGTTCAGATAATCACTAAGTTTTGTTTCAGCCCTGGCAATGATCCTTTCTTATTACTTTGTGCAAACAGCTGCATTAAGCCAGTTTTGGGTCATCTATTTCTCCCAATGTAATGCTCTTATAGTTTGTACTCTAGAATATTAATAGAAAAATTTTCTTCATCTTGCAACTAAAAGCCTTAGGGAGTGATATAAGGTGGTTAAAAGTGTTCAGCCAAAGCAGCTTAAACAAAGCTGGGATAAGTACCTCACAGCCAAACAACAGACCGAGATGTAGTCACAGAAATTTGGGGAGTTATTTCTGATCATGAATACATTTGAGGAAAACAACTGAGAGGGAAGAACTTAGAGGAAAAGGGAAAAAAAAAATAAAAGGAGTTTGAAATTAATTTCATACCATGTTCAAGAGGAATGCTTGCCTTGATTTAATACTGTCTCTGTAATTGTCATTATTTCCTAAGGACCATTCAGTGAGATTAATATAGAAGAAGGGAGGTGCCCGGACATGAAACAAATCAAAATGGAAGAATCAAATGACAACCTGCTCAAGAACAATTTGGCTGAGTTTTATGGATGAACTCTTAAGCAGTGCATCTATCCATTTATTAGATTGATGGCTCTGTTAGTAGAGCTGTTTTCAGCATCTTATGAGGAGAGGTTGAGAGACTTAGGCTGTTTAGGTCGGGGGAGATCTTATTGACGCTTAACAGTGTCTAGAGGGTGGGTGTCAAGAGGATGGAGCCAGTGTCTTTTCAGTGGTGCCCACCAAAAGGGCAAGGGTCACCCAACACAAACTGGAACACATCAAGTTGCAACTGAACATAAGGAAAGTTTCTTATTTGAGGCTGCCAAGAGAGGTTGTGGAGTCTCCTCCTTCAAAACTCACCTGGACATGATCCTATGCAAATTGCTCTAGGTGAACCTTCTCTAGCAGCGGGGGTTAGACTATCACAGTCTCACAGTATCATCAGGGTTGGAAGAGACCTCACAGATCATCAAGTCCAAGCTGTTACCACAGAACTCAAGGCTAGACCATGGCACCAAGTGCCACATCCAGTCCTGCCTTGAACAGCTCCAGGGACGGCGACTCCACCACCTCCCTGGGCAGCCCATTCCAGTAGCCAATGACTCTCTCACTGAAGAACTTTCTCCTCACCTCAAGCCTAAATTTCCCCTGGCGCAGCCTGAGGCTGTGTCCTCTCGTTCTAGCGCTGGCTGCCTAAGAGAAGAGAGCAACCTCCTCCTGGCTACAACCCCCCCTCAGGTAGTTGTAGACAGCAATAAGGTCTCCCCTGAGCCTCCTCTTCTCCAGGCTAAACAATCCCAGCTCCCTCAGCCTCTCCTCGTAGGGCTGTGCTCGAGGCCTCTCACCAGCCTCGTTGCCCTTCTCTGGACACGTTCAAGCATCTCAATGTCCCTTCTAAATTGGGGGGCCCAGAACTGGACACAGTACTCAAGGTGTGGTCTAAGCAGTGCAGAGTACAGGGGCAGAATGACCTCCCTGCTCCTGCTGGCCACACCATTCCTGATGCAGGCCAGGATGCCATTGGCTCTCTTGGCCATCTGGGCACACTGCTGGCTCATGTTCAGGTGAGTATCAATCAGCAGCCCCAGATCCCTCTCTGTCTGGCTGCTCTCCAGCCGCTCCGACTAGATGATCCCCAGAAGTCCCTTCCAATCTTAATCATCACAATTCTATGATTCTGTGATGAAATGAGAATTTTTGCACTTCTTCTTCACAGTTTCTTTTGTTCCTGTATCTCAGCCCAGGTTTTAAACAAACAGAGCCAAGTGTTTCAAAATAACTTGAGCATTTAGAAAGGAAACCCACAAACTAAAATGAAGAGGTAAATGCCATTTCATCAGCAGAAGATCCTTCAGGAGAAAAGCAGCTCCACCTGTCCCTAAACACACAACTACTCAGGGAGAGAAGGCTAAAGTGTTTGCCAGCCACAGTATTTATGTCTTTTGGGGATACTGGTTATTTTGTCATTGAGCAATGCAATGCACAACAGCCATTTCCTTTGTGAGTGCTCTTGCCTGGCTGTTTATGATGAAATGGCCTTCAGGGCCAAAGCCTTCATGGAACCTGCATTTCATGAGATGCCTACAACTGTAAGGATGATGAAGATGGTGAGAGGCCTGGCACACAGCCCTGTGAAGAGAGGCTGAAGGAGCTGGGGGTGTGCAGCCTGGAGAAGAGGAGGCTCAGGGCAGACCTCATTGCTGTCTGCAACTACCTGAAGGGAGGCTGTAGCCAGGTGAGGGTTAGTCTCTTCTGCCAGGCAACCAGCGACACAAAAAGGGGACAGAGTGTCAAGTTGTGCCAGGGCAGGTCTAGGCTGGATGTTAGGAAGAAGTTGTTGAGAGAGAGTGATTGACATTGGAATGGGCTGCCCAGGGAGGTGGTGGAGTTGCTGTCCCTGGAGGTGTTGAAGAAAATCCTGGATGAGGCACTTAGTGCCATGGTCTGGTTGATTGGGCAGGGCTGGATGCTAGGTTGGACTGGATGATCTTGGAGGTCTCCTCCAACCCGGTTCATTCTATGATGATTCCATTTATACTGCCACAGTTGAAAGTTAAGTTGGGGTTTACATTCACTTAGCAAGCACATGTAAGGAGTCTGCTCATTTAGCTGAACTCTGCCGCTGACTTCCTTACCTTCCCATGTGAGAGAGGAATTTTTACTTAAGCTTTCTCAGTTGTAAGCTTGTTTTTAAACAGAGCATTTCTATTTCTGAAATACATAAAGACCTAAACAGAAACTACTGGTGCTTAGAAGGAAATGATGAAAAAAGATCAATATTTTAATACCCACTAAATAATCAAACATACTATAGCTGGGACAAAGACCTTGTTTTCTGTACCTGCAGACCTTGCCTTTGTCCCTGCTAGAATTAATCACTTCTGTATCACGTTCCTCTAGGCAATGTGCTGCACTCACATACCCTGCATCATGCTCTTTCCTCAGGAAATGTTTTCTGTGTATATAGATTAGCTAGAGGTGGAAAGCAGACCTGCAGCTAGCACAGTGCTATTGGTCCTCACATGCTGGAGTTTATTTATCCAGCAAAGCCTTTTGCTTTAAGACCAAAATCCAGAAGGTTCAGAAAAATGTGGTTTAGGATTTAATGAAGATTTTTTTCTTATTGGAACATAGAATCATAGAATTCATAGAATCAGCCAGGTTGGAAGATAACCTCCAAGATCATCCAGTCCAAGCTATCGCCCAGCCCTGTCCATTCAACCAGACCATGGCACTAAGTGCCTCATCCAAGCTTTTTCTGAACATCTCCAGGGACAGTGACTCCACCACCTCCCTGGGCAGCCCATTCCAATGCCAATCACTCTCTCTGCCAACAACTTCCTCCTAACATCCAGCCTAGACCTCCCCTGGCACAACTTGAGACTGTCCCCTTGTTCTGCTGCTGGTTGTCTGGGAGAAGAGACCAACCCCACCTGGCTACAGCCTCCCTTCAGGTAGTTGCAGACAGCAATGAGGTCACCCCTGAGCCTCCTCTTCTGCAGGCTGCACACCCCCAGCTTCCTCAGCCTCTCCTCACAGGGCTCCCTCACCAGCTTTGTTGCCCTTCTCTGGACACCTTCCAGCACCTCAACATCTCTCTTGAATTGAGGAGCCCAGAACTGGACACAGTCCTCTATCATGGAATGTGTCCTCTATCACCCAATTCCCCACTCTTCTGTCTTAAATGAAATCTATGTAAGCTACCCCTTAGAGTTCATTTCAAATAGTATTTATTTCATCAAATGAAGAGTGAGGCAGAATTGCTTAGAAAACATAAAAACATTATTATGCAGAGGTTACAGGACAGCAAAGGAACAAAGCCCACGAGGTTCAACCTTGCAAATGATTCCCTGCTTATTACTCTTCTCTATCCCACAGCAACCACACCAGCACTGAAACTTAATGCAATGCAAAAGTCAGCTTCTTGGGTTTAACTGATTTCCCAACAGCAGGTCTCCACTCCACGTCCCCCAGTTAAGTTGTGTTCAGGTTGTGTCCCAAAACTTCCTTTTGGCACAAAATTATCACACGATGCCTCCCTCCACTTTGAGGGGAAAAGTCCTTTTGATATTGCAAGCATATTGCCAAAGACAAAGGGAAGAACTGCACTTACACAGATGCAAAGCCTTAGATTTCAGTCTCTAGTTCATTTGTTTCCAATGTCTTGCTCAGCTCAGCTATCAAACTTTCTTCTCCTTCTGAAAAGTACAGCACTTGCAAACTATCACAGACTATTCTTATTTCCAGTGCACATAGCAGTTTCATACCCTCAGGGAGAAGACTTCTCAGACTTCCAATATCACAGTCTCACAGTATCACCAGTGTTGGAAGAGACCTCATAGATCATCAAGTCCAACCTGTTACCACAGAGCTCAAGGCTAGACCATGGCACCAAGTGCCACGTCCAATCCTGCCTTCAACAGCTCCAGGGACGGCGACTCCACCACCTCCCTGGGCAGCCCATTCCAGTAGCCAATGACTCTCTCACTGAAGAACTTTCTCCTCACCTCAAGCCTAAATTTCCCCTGGCACAGCTTGAGGCTGTGTCCTCTTCTTCTGGTGCTGGCTGCCTGAGAGAAGAGAGCAACCTCCTCCTGGCCACAACCACCCCTCAGGTAGTTGTAGACAGCAATAAGGTCTCCCCTGAGCCTCCTCTTCTCCAGGCTAAACAACCCCAGCTCCCTCAGCCTCTCCTCGTAGGGCTGTGCTCAAGGCCTCTCACCAGCCTCGTTGCCCTTCTCTGGACACGCTCAAGCATCTCAATGTCCCTCTTAAACTGGGGGGCCCAGAACTGGACACAGTACTCAAGGTGTGGTCTAACCAGTGCAGAGTACAGGGGCAGAATGACCTCCCTGCTCCTGCTGGCCACACCATTCCTGATGCAGGCCAGGATGCCACTGGCTCTCTTGGCCACCTGGCCACAGGTCCAGCATAAACTGAAATAGTACTGAAGAGGACCTTTTGTAAATTCTCATTCTCTGATACTCTAATTTATGTAGAATGCTTCAAATTTCATAAATCTCTCCCCTTGCAAGGTGAAAAACAAACCAAACAAAACCAACACACAAAAAACCAACACCACAGAAAATAATTTCTTCTCCTACAAATTCCCTCTCTATGGTATTCAGATAACACCCCCAAAATGTTATCATCAGAAGCATACACTCCCTTCCTGCAGTGCTGTTATTCATTTAAGAACTCATAAAAGATGAGAATCGTTTTAACCAAACAAGCATGGCAATATACAAAGCAGATGTGGGATCCAATCTACCTAACTTATGTGCTGAACTTGTCCTTCAGCACAAACAAAAGAGCAGGCATAGCAGGAGGCCTCCCAAGAGAAATCCACTCTCTGCTGAATCGTCTGGAGACCTTCAGAGCCACCCACTCACTGCACCAACTAGAAAGGGAATTTATAGATTCAAGCCAAAATTACTTCATTAAGGGCCAGAAATGTAGGTCTAAGAAGCCCAAGTTAGGGAGACTAAACCACTCCTAGACACCTTCAAATCATAGAATCATAGAATGGTTTAGGTTGGAAGGGACCTCAAGGATCATCCAGCTCCAACCCCCTGCCAGAGGCAAGGACACCTCCCACTAGAGCAGGCTGCTCAAGGCCTCATCCAGCCTGGCCTTAAACACCTCCAGGGAGGAAGCATCCACAGCCTCCCTGGGCAACCTGTGCCAGTGTCTTACCACCCTCACTGTAAAGAACTTCCTAACATCCAGTCTACATCTCCCCTCTGCCAGTTTAAACCCATTCCCCCTCGTCCTGACGTTACCAGACCTTGTCAATAGTCCCTCCCCAGCCTTCCTGTAGGCTCCCTTCAGATACTGGAAAGCCACTCTAAGGTCTCCTCGAAGCCTTCTCTTCTCCAGGCTGCAGAGCCCCAACTCTCTCAGCCTGTCCTCATAGCAGAGCTGCTGCAGCCCTCTGATCATCTTCGTGACTCTCCTTTGGTCCCGCTCCAGCAGTTCCATGTCCTTCTTGTATTGGGGGCTCCAGAACTGCACACAGTACTCCAGGTGGGGTCTGACAAGAGCAGAGTAAAAGGGGAGAATCACCTCCCTTGCCCTGCTGGCAAATCCTTTCTGGTTTTCTTGTTGGACTGCAAAAGGAAGACTTGCACTTTATGAGGACTTGTCTTGGTGTTTGAAATGCAGATGTACAAGTGTGAATGAAGTGGATAAAAATGTAATTCCATGTTCTTGCTCTTTTCCTTGCTATGACCTTCTGAAAAACACTTTTTTCTTCCCCTTGCCAAACCAACAGTGACTGAAAGGAGGACACTATGTTGTTGTTGTTCATGCTGAAACCAGCCAGTCAGCTCCACAAACATGACTGCATAAAACATGCTCTTCTAATTACACTTTCCAAAGTGCTTGAATCTTTCAGAAAGACAGAATCAAAAAGTGCCATATGGGCCATCCTCCTGCTATAAATGCGAGGAAAGGGAATGCAAAAAGGGGGGGGAAAAACCCAACCCTCTGAATGTTGTTATTGCTGTCCTTCTGGGCCTCCTGAGTCCTCCCCTGCTTCCTCCTGCCAACAGCACAAGCTACCTCATGCTGCTGTCAGCAGTGCAGAGACATTGTTTCTGCTGTACAGGAAAGTGGCAGAAAGATTTTTTCTCTTTGAAAGACTGGTTTCAGTCTAAGTGAGGAAACTGCCCCACAGCCACATGAGTGGAGAGCAGCCAGACAGAGAGGGATCCGGGGGTGCTGATAGATACCCGCCTGAACACGAGCCAGCAGTGTGCCCAGGTGGCCAAGAGAGCCAGTGGCATCCTGGCCTGCATCAGGAATGGTGTGGCCAGCAGGAGCAGGGAGGTCATTCTGTCCCTGTGCTCTGCACTGCCCAGGCCGCACCTTGAGTGCTGTGTTCAGTTCTGGGGCCCCCAGTTTAAGAGGGACATTGAGATGCTTGAACGTGTCCAGAGAAGGGCGACGAGGCTGGTGAGAGGCCTCGAGCACAGCCCTATGAGGAAAGGCTGAGGGAGCTGGGATTGTTTAGCCTGGAGAAGAGGAGGCTCAGGGGTGACCTTATTGCTGTCTACAACTACCTCAGGGGTGGTTGTGGCCAGGGGGAGGTTGCTCTCTTCTCTCAGGCAGCCAGCACCAGAAGAAGAGGACACAGCCTCAAGCTACGCCAGGGGAAATTTAGGCTTGAGGTGAGGAGAAAGTTCTTCACTGAGAGAGTCATTGGCTACTGGAATGGGCTGCCCAGGGAGGTGGTGGAGTCGCCGTCCCTGGAGCTGTTCAAGGCAGGATTGGACGTGGCACTTGGTGCCATGGTCTAGCCTTGAGCTCTGTGGTAACGGCTTGGACTCGATGATCTGTGAGGTCTCTTCCAACCTTGGTGATACTGTGAGTTTCTCCAGACCCTGAGCCCTAAAAATGATGGGCTAACTCCTCCAGCAGAACAGTACTATCTGTGCCCAACCACAAGCTCCAACAAACCCAAAGCTGACATCATTTCAGGTATGACCTGCTAGCATTTTCCAGCAAATGAAACCAGCTTTACCAGAAATGTTTCTGACCAACACTACCTCTGAGCAAGACTACCTTGAGTCCTTCAGCAGCTGGAGACCCATATCATCTAAGCTGCTTTCATTAAGTATGTATTCTGGTCATAAATCAAAATAAACTATTTCCTGCTGCCACTTTATACAGTAACCCATTGTTTTGGGGATTATTTTGGGGTGGGGAGGCAGGGGGAAGTTGATCTTGGCAGCTGACTGAAGAGCCCTAGCTCAGACACCTTGTACTTTGCTGCACAGAGCTTAAAAATACATCTACAGACCTGCAAGCACCTTCATTCTGAAAAGCATATGGTATTTGACATTCTTCCTGGGGCCCTTGCTAATATTTCTCACTCATTTTTAGGCACTGAGATATTTTTCATAGCAAATATCTACAAAATTGAAAAGATGAGATTGTGGCAGCAGGAAATGGGAGGAATGGGAAACCGTCTTGTGGTGGATGATACAAAAGTTGCAAAGTGGCTCCTTGCTCTCCTCCACTTGTAGCAGCAGGGCAAGGGGAGGCAAAGCTCATGTCTGGTGAGCCTTTCCTATTGCTGAAGTCCAACAAGCCACTGCATGATCAGAGGCAGAGAAGTTCAGGCAAATGATGTATTACAGATAAATGCATTTATTTTTGAGCAAACATAAACTGGGCATCTCTCTGCTTTCACTGTGACCCACAGTGCCAGAAAACATGAACATTTCTGATCAAGTCCAATCAGCTGCTTCAGTGCTGCAGATGAGCCATGCTGATCTTTCCATGTAAACCCAACCTAGCTTCACCTCCAGCATATCCTGAATTTATGGTTTAACTACTTCCCTTAAGTAAACATCTCACTGTCTGCCTGACCCTCCTATTAGGCTTGCCCTGATATCCAGGCTAAACACATCCTTTTGATTCTAACCCATATTTTCTTCCTAATTGTATCACTGGCATCCATTAAGAACAATTTTTCCCCATCCTGTATTTCAAAGCACATAGGCAGACTCCCCTGAATCACTGATTTTTGTTTGTTCAGTTTAGACTAAACAAATTAACTATTTTTAGTCTCTCTGTGTGGTTTGTACTCTCAAGACACTATAGCATTTCTTTCACCCTTCTCTGACCCCTCACCATCTAAGATATAACATATGCAGTTAGATAACTAACACATGTATGAGTTCATCCAGGGTTAAACAGGATTGACTGAATTATGGACACTGAACACCATAAAAGTGATCTTGACCAATCTGAGTATTGTATAAGTTTATTTATTGCCATGCAAAGACAATTCTTTCCTGCAATTTTGCAGGAATTCCCAGGGCTACAATAAGTGGTTCCCATATGCAACTTTCTCTCCTTTAAGTTTCATTTTGTGATGTTTAAATTCTTCCCAACAATACAACTGAGAACAATTTTGCTCAATTTGAAGTAGTTGAGACTGTTTGCAAATATTAAATGCAGATTTCCGTCTGCACAGGAAATTTTGCTCTTGTTCCCATACAAATGCATTGCCTTAGAACCCTGTCACAGCAGTCTGCACTTAGAAGGTCACAGAATCAACCAGGTTGGAAGAGACCTCCAAGATCATCCAGTCCAACCTAGCACCCAGCCCTATCCAATCAACCAGGCCATGGCACTCAGTGCCCCAGCCAGGCTTTTCTTCAACACCTCCAGGCACAGCAACTCCACCACCTCCCTGGGCAGCCCATTCCAATGCCAATCACTCTCTCTGACAACAACTTCCTCCTAACATCCAGCCTAGGCCTCCCCTGGCAAAACTTGAGACTGTGACCTCTCATTCAGTTGCTGGTTGCCTGGGGGAAGAGACCAACCCCCACCTGGCTAGAGCCTCCCTTCAGGTAGCTGTAGACAACAATCAGGTCACACCTAAGGTTCCTCTTCTCCAGGTTAAACAACCCCAGCTCCCTCAGCCTCTCCTCATAGGGTTTGTGTTCCAGGCCCCTCACCAGCTTCATTGTCCTTCTCTGGACACATTCCAGCATCTCAACATCAACTTAGAATCATAGAAACATAGAATCAACCATGTTGGAAGAGATCTCCAAGCTCATCCAGTCCAACCTAGCACCCAGCCCTGTCCAATCAACCAGACCATGGCACTAAGTGCTTCATCTAAGCTTTTCTTCAACACCTCCAGGGATGGCAACTTCACCACCTCCCTGGGCAACTTGTTTTGAGGTTGGGCAACTTGGTTTGTTAATTTTGAGTCAAGCCTTTTAATTAGCCATGAAAGGAAATCTAGGGAATTTTTAATTTCAGTGAGGCAAAAGTGAGATAATCAAAACTGTAACAAATGATCGTCTGTCTTGGGCACAATCCTTCCAAATTGCACTTGTATATGAGATTTTAATGTAACAATCAATGCCCTCGAGGAGGAGCAACAGACAAGGACAAAGGAAGAAATTTATTCAGGATGACATACTCTGAAGAAACATCTCGTTTACAATCCTGCCCTGCTTTTGCTCAGTTTTATAGCTGCCCTGATCAAGGCTGAAGGAGGTCAGTAACTTGGCTGAGGTCAAATTAGCTCTGTGGGTTTTGCCTGCCTTCATTCCTTTCTCCACTATGTGAGGTGGCTTATCAGATCTTGAAAACCATCTAAGAAGACAGTAGCTTCTAACAAAATACCAAAGAAGAGAGAAAATTATTACCCAAAAGTATGGTCTAGTAGAGAGTTTTCTAAGGCACCTCATTGGTGAGTATTGTCAGCAGTGCATAAATACACCAACAGGGGAGTTTCCAGACACTACCAACTGGAGTGAGTTCTTACTTCAGATCAACCATGCTAGTAAATAGCAGAAATCAAATCTGGAAAGCAGAGTATCACCTGGCTCATCACCTTTACCATTATCTAACTTCTACTCAGGTAATTCCAATGCACTTTCTAAAGCAAGCATATATTTAAAGAAGCAGGAAAAATAAGGCACACAAACTGGGAGCTGAATGCTCTCCCAGCACGGCACTAACACTGAGAAACCAAAGCAAGCTGCAGCCTGTTGCAACCACTGGAACCTGACTCTAACATATACAGAAACCTTCACGAATCCATCTTCTACGCTGACACTGCTCACAAGCTGTGTTTGGAAGTAACCTAAGCTTCCCAACACAGGCTCCATCAACAGAAGATATTTGGATCATTTCAAACACAGAAGAGATCCAGTGTGGAATAAATTCAGCCAAGGACCACAAAATTAAGACAAGGCTTAAAATTCAGATCCATTTTCTTTTCTAAGAGCAACGGAAAACAAATTCCTCCATGTCACTAATCCTCTGTTGTCTTCTCATCACAGATACACACAATACATGAGAAAAAGCAGCGAGCTGATCAGAAATTTAGTTGCCCAAAGTGAGGTAAACATAAAAGAAGAGAACAAAGGGACGACAGAGGGCTTCCTTTTTTGTTAAAGCAAGCGCACAAACAACTCGTATGTCCAAGGTAAAAGAACAATCCCCAGGAAAAGAAATAAAAGATACAGTGAAAAATAAATGGAAATAAAAATCTCTTCAGTTTTAATAATACAAAGCTAAGATTACCAACAAATCTGGGGATGACTTTTTCACCTGTGAAAAGACAGATTTTGTGTTGGTTAAAAGTCCTCTCTTTTAAAGCTGAGCAGGTCCCTTCAGTTCTCACCAAGCTTCTCAATGCCATGAAGACAGAAAGACCTTACCAAGATCATGTGACCGGTGGAGATGTCCATGTTGGACTGGACTGGCTCCTCACACCAGGAGGATGTGCTGCTCCGGGCCGAGGGGCTGGGAATGGGCCCATCACTGAACTGCGAGGAGACGCTGTTGATTCGAGAGGCGCGCAGGGGCTCCGGGCGATCAGACGTTTTCACTGCCATGCGCTGGCGGCATAGCTCCTAGAGAGAGAAAAAGGAAGAGACAGCCTACGGTTAAGAGTAATTACAGGATGCAGTCTACTAAAGACATATGATTTACAATATGTTTCCAGGGCTGGAAGTGCTTTCCCCCTCACTGCGGTGGTTTTTGGAGGCTGTCTGTTAGGCACATCCACAAAGAAACAGTCAATGAAATTACTATGCCATGACTACCCTAACCTCTCAAAAGCCTAATTATGACTGCGCACACATCTCCTTTCAGATAACCAAAAAGACTATTTTGGAGCTTGACTTCTCTAGCAGATAGCCTTTTTTCCCCCCTCCTAATATCACCCCGAGCTTTGCGAAACCACTTCTGAGCTGCGCAACCTCCTGAAGTTAATGGGGTTGCACAGGAGTAATTGAGAGCACTGCTTGGCCCTGGATATGCAAACTCAGCAAGCTCAAGGCGACGGAATTGATGTGCTCTCCAGCACAAATCCTGGTTGATAGATGCCTCATTTCTCTTCATTAAAATAGCAAACTCACAACACTTCCTCCCTGATGTGGGGCAGGGAGGATGAAGAATGACATTAACGAAGAATCAAAGCAGAAATCTGTCACTGTATTGTTTCAGCAGCTTTGGCGGAGAAAGCAAATTCAAGCTATCACACATGCTAATGCAAGCCATGTTAAAACACCAAAATAGATCACGCTGGGAATATGCATTTACAGTTGCTCCCATGTGCAGAATTCACTCAAAAATACAGAACTCTGGTTAGGTAACAGAAAATCCTGCCGGTTAAAACCGACTCCTGGCAGTATAGAATCCTAACTCCAAGGGGATAAACAGCCCCGCAGCCACCCTGGCGTCGTGATGATGCTTTTAGAGTCAGTTATGTGTGGTGAAATCTCAGACAGTATAATACAATTCTAATTTTTTAACATATGTCTATTGTCCATGAGAGACACTCGGCTGCCTGTGGCGCACAGCAAGAGCGGCTAGCCCACAGTAGCTGGTCACACTGCACACGAGATGTGCTTACACATTTGGCTCAGATTACTCATTCTGCACAGACAAGTACTAAGAGCGCAGTCTTCTGCCTCGGGCTAACAAAAATAATACAGTCTGAAGAATTCCCACTGTTGAAATGCCATGGCTTCTGTTTTCTTATTCATTGATAATATAGTTGCAGCCCAAGTGCCATCAGTAGGATGATCTGAAAATCCTCATATATCAAATGCAATAAAACCTTCTTTTCAGGCAAAGGTTGGAAATATATTGTTAAGATAATGCTGTTGGGAGATTTTTTGTTGTTGTTTGTTTCTTTTTCTTTAACCTTGCAAACTTTAGGACAGTTTTCAATTAAGCCGACTGAAACTATCATATTGAGTCTCATCTAGCCACCACTTGTCAACAATTAAAGATCCCTCCAAACATTTCATAGAATCATAGAACCAACCAGGTTGGAAGAGATCTCCAAGATCATCCAGTCCAACCTAGCACCCAGCCCTATCCAGTCAACCAGACCATGGCACTAAGTGCCTCATCCAGCCTTTTCTTGAACAATTTCAGGGATAGTGACTCCACCACCTCCCTGGGCAGCCCATTCCAATGGCATTACCACAGTATTACCAAGGTTGGAAGAGACGTCACAGATCATCAAGTCCAACCTGTTACCACAGAGCTCAAGGCTAGACCATGGCACCAAGTGCCACGTCCAATCCTGCCTTGAACAGCTCCAGGGACGGCGACTCCACCACCTCCCTGGGCAGCCCATTCCAGTAGCCGATGACTCTAATGGCAAATCACTCCTCTCTCTCAAGAACTTTCTCCTAACATATTGTAACCATCTGCTTGTATATTGTGCTAAGCTATGAATGTAAAGCTTCAGTCCTTAATTTCCAGTGAGCTGAGTCTAGTCTGGCTAACTTCATAAGAGTAGGGGGGCAGAGAACTCCCAAACCATCACAGTGGCATTTTACTACATTATGATATGCAATACCTTATACATATACAAATTAAGATACACTGAGAGAAAATCCACTATCATATGTAAACACAAAATATTTTGTTCTCTAGTCAAACACAGAACTTGGGAAGCACAGATTACTCCTTGCGTGTGGTGTCAGTTCTTGGAGTAACTGTTCAGAGTGTCCCATGTGAAACTGAAATCTATGAGGCACTTAGTGCCATGGCCTAGTTGACTGGATAGAGCTGGGTGCTAGGTTGGACTGGATGAGCTTGGAGGTCTCTTCCAATCTGGTTGATTCTATGATTTTAACTCCACCACTGCAATTTGTACATTTATTAATTTCATTCATGCTTCAACTTTTTTACAAAAGGTAGGGAGGTTTCCACACATGACTAAAATGTTTTCTGTGACCTGATGTCTTTGTTCTTACTGACCTTAACAGGAAAAATACTAGGAAAAATAAATTAAACTTCAAAAGTACTTTGAAATGGAGTCATATACATTAGTGTTAGATAGGTCAGTTAAGTTAGTGGTATTAAACCCAAGACATTTTGATATGGAAAAAAAATGGTTGCTTTGTTTGCTTGTTTTTAATTATAAGGCCAAAGAGGGGGAAAAAAAAAAAAAAATCTTCCCTTCTCTTTTTCTCTGAAGGATCATACATGTCACAGGGAAAGATAGCAACGGTTCAAAACGGCTGTTACTAACCTCAGAATGACCTTGCAGTAAGTGCCACTGCCTGTGTGCAGTTCTAGAGCCCCCAACACAAGAAGGACATGGAACTGTTGCAACCAGTCCAGAGGAAGGCAACAAAGATGCTCAGAGGCAAGCTCTGCTATGAGGACAAGCTACAAGAGTTGGGACTCTGCAGCCTGGAGAAGGCTTCAAGAAGACCTTATAGTGGCCTTCCAGTATTTGAAGGGGGCTACAGAAAGCTGAGGAGGGACTAGCACCAGAACAAGAGGACATAGCCTCAAGCTACGCCAGGGGAAATTTAGGCTTGAGGTGAGGAGAAAGTTCTTCACTGAGAGAGTCATTGGCTACTGGAATGGGCTGCCCAGGGAGGTGGTGGAGTCGCCGTCCAAGGCAGGATTGGACGTGGCACTTGGTGCCATGGTCTAGCCTTGAGCTCTGTGGTAACAGCTTGGACTTGATGATCTGTGAGGTCTCTTCCAACCTTGGTGATACTGTGAGACTGTGATACTACTGACAAGGTCTTGTAATGACAGGATGAGGAGGAATGGGTTTAAACTGGCAGAGAGGAAATTCAATCTAGATGTTAGGGAAGGGTTGTTTGCAGTGAGGGTGGTGAGACACTGGCACAGGTTGCCCAGGGAGGTTGTGGCTGCTCCCTCCCTGGAGATGTTCAAGGTCTGGATGATGCCTTGAGCGACCTGTTCTAGTGGGAAGTGTCCCTGCCTATGGCGGAGGACTGGAACTGGATGATCCTTGAGGTCCCTTCCAACCTAAACCATTCTATGATTTTAGGAAAAGGATATCAGCATGGAAACTTTTTAGGCAGAAAAATAAGCCTACAGAAAAAGCAAAATGCTGTTCAAGTATCTGGATATCAGCCATTCTCAGAGGCAAGGGTTCACTAGATCAGGCAAAAGTCTAGTAAGTAAAGGTAGAAAGATATGTAGCCTACTACCTAACCACTAAAGTGATATATCTTCTGGCTTGTATGCCATGTGGCATAGATATGAATTTATTATATTCTAATAGACATCCTGCCACTTGACTCACCCCAGCTCTGTGCTAACAATAGCATTTGGACTCAAACAGGATCTTTGTTTTTAAGTTGATATGTTCCTGCTGCTCACATCCTGCTTCAAGTCAAAATTCTCTGGTTTTATAAGTGGTTGTTGTGGAAAGGATTATTGATTTCTGCTAACAAAAAGGAATGGGCATCAAGTGAACTCCCAAGAAATTAATACACCATTTAGATGCAAATATTCATGACAAAACAAGTAAAATAATAGCAAATTGGTTCTAGAACAAATCAACCTCCACCTAAAATGTAGTGTTATTAAGAAATGTTTATGTAATTAAATGCAAATAATGACAAAACAAGTAACATTATAGCACATTGGTTCTAGAGCAGATCAACCTCCATCTAAAATGTAGTCTGAGAAATATTAATGTAATTAAATGCAAATAATAACAACAAAACAAGTAACATAATAGCAGATTGGTTCTAGAACAGATCAACCTCCACCTAAAATGCAGTATACCACTAAGAAATGTTAATGTAATTAAATGCAAATAGTAATGACAAAACATTAAGTTTGCAGATGACACCAAGCTAGGAGCAGGTGTGGATCTGTTGGAAGGTAGGAGAGCCCTGCAGAGGGACCTGGACAGAGGCCAACGGGATGAGATTGAACAAGGCCAAGTGCAGGGTTCTGCACTTTGGCCACAACAACCCCAAGCAAAGCTACAGGCTGGGGACAGAGTGGCTGGAGAGCAGCCAGGAGGAATGGGACCTGGAGGTACTGGTGCATAGTAGGCTGAAGATGAGCCAGCAGTGTGCCCAGGTGGCCAAGAGGGCCAATGGCATCCTGGCCTGTATCAGGAACAGTGTAGCCAGTAGGAGGAGGGAGGTTATTCTGCCACTGTACTCAACACTGGTCAGGCCACACTTTGAGTACTGTGTCCAGTTCTGGGCTCCTCAACTCAAGAGAAATGTTGAGGTGCTGGAAGGTGTCCAGAGAAGGCCAAAAAAGCTGGTGAGGGGCCTGGAACACAAACCCTATGAGGAGAGGCTGAGGGAGCTGGGGGTGGGCAGCCTACAGAAGAGGAGGCTCAGGGCAGACCTCATTGCTGTCTACAACTACCTGAAGGGAGGTTGTAGCCAGGTGGGGGTTGGTCTCTTCTCCGAGACAACCAGCAACAGGACAAGGGGACACAGCCTCAAGTTGTGCCGAGGGAAGTACAGGCTGGATGTTAGGAGGAAGTTCTTCACAGAGAGAGTGATTGGCATTGGAATGGGCTGCCCAGGGAGGTGGTGGAGTCACCGTCCCTGGGGGTGTTCAGGAAAAGACTGGATGAGGCACTTAGTGCCATGGTCTGGTTGATTGGCTAGGGCTGGGTGCTAGGTTGGACTGGATGATCTTGGAGGTCTCTTCCAACCTGCTTGATTCTATTCTATTCTATCCTATCCTATTCTATTCTATGCTATTCTATTCTATCCTATTCTATTCTATCCTATTCTATTCTATCCTATTCTATTCTATCCTATTCTATTCTAACAAGTAACATTATAGCAAAGTGGTTCTAGAGCAGATCAACCTCCATCTAATATGTCACTAAGAAATGTTTCAAAATGAAGTTTAAGATGTTCATGGTCCTCCTGAACAAAGGCAACGTTGAGAAACACAGCAAATATATGTGAATTTAAGAACAAGGTAATCTAATCTGAAATGTCAACATATTTATTTCCTGACATATAGAGAACCAAGACAATTATCCTCAGAGCTGCTACAGCTGTCACATACCTTAATCAAAGCAACCACGTCACTGCACATGTCATACAAAATGTTTAATGTAAACAGGAAGGTCAAATCATAGCTGCAGCAAAAGCACCACTGAATTTCTTGGTTATTTTTTTAAATGACCAAGACAATGTGTTTCCCCCCTACCTGTAAACAGATTTTTTGTGGTTTGAATTTATTTCCAGATTGGCCTAACAGCCCTTGACAGGTCTTCCTTCCTCAACTCCCAGCCAGTCCAGCCCAGGCTGAGGAACCTGCTCCATCCCCATGTGCATGTCAGCAGTCTCAGGACACCTGCAGCTTCTGCTTCTTCAAAGTAACCTCTCCTTTAGCCCAACCATTTCAACTCCTGGTTGGTTTTTCAGTCCAGTGCTGCAAGGATAACAGAGATAATGCTACCATGTGTAAAACCTTTGATGTGCGGGGCATTTAGAACCACAGAATTAGTCAGGACTGGAAGGGACCACAAGGATCATCTACTTCCAACCTCCCTGCCATGGGCAGGGACACCCCACCCTAGATCAGGCTGGCCAGAGCCTCATCCAGCCTGGCCTTATTTTGGGTAGCCAAATGAGATTTTTCATGACATACGGACTAGGAAGGTCCAGCTCAGTGCTGGAAATGTCCAACTATGGGAGATGGCTTCCACCTTGAGATGGTTGGTCAACAATGTCTCCTTGCTATGAAAGGCACTGGGAGGAGCAGGATCCTAACATGTAGGGTGTTCCACACAAGGAGCTCTCAGGGAAACACCATCTCTAGACAGTTAAAGAGGTGGCATCGCTTCACAAGCACACAAAGTCCAAAGTAGTTTATGCCCTCATTAGTACAGTCTCACAGTATCACCAAGGTTGGAAGAGACCTCACAGATCATCAAGTCCAAGCCGTTACCACAGAGCTCAAGGCTAGACCATGGCACCAAGTGCCACGTCCAATCCTGCCTTCAACAGCTCCAGGGACGGTGAATCCACCACCTCCCTGGGCAGCCCATTCCAGTAGCCAATGACTCTCTCAGTGAAGAACTTTCTCCTCACCTCAAGCCTAAATTTCCCCTGGTGCAGCTTGAGGCTGTGTCCTCTTGTTCTGGTGCTGGCTGCCTGAGAGAAGAGAGCAACCTCCTCCTGGCTACAACCACCGCTCAGGTAGTTGTAGACAGCAATAAGGTCTGCCCTGAGCCTCCTCTTCACCAGGCTAAACAACCCCAGCTCCCTCAGCCTCTCCTCGTAGGGCTGTGCTCGAGGCCTCTCACCAGCCTCGTTGCCCTACTTGTAGACTCCTCTGCATGCTCAGGTACATTTTTCCTCGCTCTTCAAAATCTTCCCTCTGCTAAGCATTTGGTAAATCAGCCATCTACCAAACCACAACAAGAACTGAAACTTGACTAAAATGTCAAAGCTGCAAACTGTGCTGCATTTCTGCACTGTCTCGGCGCATACACCATTAAAAATATTTCCTGAGAATGAATTCGATTTACTGCAGCACTTCTATATTTAGCTGAGTGGCTGAGGCTATTTCTGCTGTGCTGTGGCTCAGTAATGTCTAGCTCTTGTTTGTGTATAGTTGGAGTGCCATTCTTCATTTAAGAACATCATTTACACCTAAAAAAGCAATCATAATGCATACAGTGATAGGCGAAGAAATGATCCTCCTGACCCTTCAGGCTATGATCTAATGGATGGGTTCGACCTAAACATTTATTTAAAAGGTAATTTGAAGTTTATGACATTATTTCCCATCACATGGGAACTGCTATCATGCTGAAACACTTACCCTGGTTTTTTTATTTCCCAACATTTATTATCAAACTTATGTGGCAGTCACATGCAGGATATAATGGAAAAGTAATACCATTGTGTGACAAAACCTGCCGTAACCAAGAGAATATTCTGTGAATAATGTCCACTTAAATGAGTTCAAAGTACAGCACAATGATCATCTGCAGAGAGCTTTTCATTTGAGACATCATTGATAACCTTAAGCAAACCATAAACACTATTCTCAGGAAAGCTCTGGACCTCTCCCATGGAATCATAGAATGGTTTAGGTTGGAAGGGACCTCAAGGATCATCCAGCTCCAACCCCCTGCCAGAGGCAGGGACACCTCCCACTAGAGCAGGTTGCTCAAGGCCTCATCCAGCCTGGCCTTAAATGCCTCCAGGGAGGAAGCATCCACAACCTCCCTGGGCAACCTGTGCCAGTGTCTCACCACCCTCACTGTAAAGAACTTCCTCCTAACATCCAGTCTAAATCTCCCCTCCTCCAGCTTAAACCTATTCCCCCTCGTCCTGACATTACCAGACCTTGTCAGTAGCCCCTCCCCAGCCTTCCTGTAGGCTCCCTTCAGATACTGCAAAGCCACTCTAAGGTCTCCTCGAAGCCTTCTCTTCTCCAGGTTGCAGAGCCCCAACTCTCTCAGCCTGTCCTCATAGCAGAGCTGCTGCAGCCTTCTGAGCATCTTCGTGGCTCTCCTCTGGACCCTCTCCAGCAGTTCCATGTCCTTCTTGTGTTGGGGGCTCCAGAACTGCACACAGTTAAAACATTCCCAATATTTGGTTGTCCTCACTTGAGACAGGGAGAAGTGCAAAGAAACAACTGCTTCCCTGAGTCAACAAATGGGTTTCCAAATTCATACTCCATTTGTGAATGGACCACAGGTAGTTTCTCCACATTTAAAGGCAGGCAATAAGACACTTTGTGCGCTTAACAGACAACAGCTCACAGGGATGGAGAGCCAGCCTTGCTGCTGTGCTTTGTTCAATGGGTCTCTGGACTCGAAGAGATGAGTAAGAAACATCTCTCTTAATCAAGGAGACATCTAATCTCTTCAAGTGAGAACTGTCCAGGCCTGGATTAGACCTTCTTGTGGTCAGAAGTGTTAGGCCACCTCTTCTGTGCATCCTCAGACAAGGACAGTGGCATTTGCTGTCACGATGAATGGAAGTCATTCTCATTACAGAAGGACAGGGCAGCAAATTACAATTTGGAGAAATTCTTCCCTTTTGCCAAGCTCAACTGAAGCAATAGGTATTAGGTTAATTAATACAATAGGTATCTGGGAAACCTCATGAAGTCCTCTTAGTTTACTAAAATGTTTCAATTTGGAGAAAAATCTAAGTATATACCCTAGTAAGGACTGGGTATGGGCAAGAATGGCACTAAAATCAGAAATAATTGAGCCTGGAATGGTCATTATTGAATCTTGTCCCTTGTTTTATTTGCAAAAATGCAAATTGAAAACTTCAGGATGGTACCTTACAAGCAAGGGGACCTGACCTGATCATCCTGGTTAAGAGATGCCCAGCTTGCACCTTAGCTTTCCACTCTCCATCTCTGAGTTGCTTCCAGTGAGCATGCTGCAGTTTATCAATATATACCTACTTAATGCAAATGCACTGTGCAACATCTTCAGGTACCTCATGTCCAGCCACTGATCACAGCATGTGAATTGTTCTCATCTAGCTGGCACCAGGTGCATTATAAATGGAGTTCAGCCTAAAGTAAATCAAAACAGCTTCATATTTAGAACACTGCTCTTCTTCCCCAGTCCCATGAACCTCAGTCTGGCTTAACAGGAGCCTGGAATCTGAGGCAAATCCCAGTTTTGCAGTTTATTTATGAAAAAGAAACATTATAGAACGAGGAGCAATGGGTGTAAGTTGCAGCAAAAGAGGTTCCACCTCAACACAAGGGGGAACTTCTCTACTGTAAGGGTCACAGAGCATTAGAACAAGGTCTCCAGAGAAGTTGTGAAGTCTCCTTCTCTGGAGACTTTCAAGGCCTGTCTGGATGTGTTCCTATGTGATCTGTGTTAGATAGGATTGTCCTGCTTTGGCAGGGGGGTTGGACTCGATGATCTCCTTGGGTCCCTCCAACCCCTAACGTCCTGGGATCCTGTAATTTCATTACTATTTATTAATGAAAATAATCTGTTTGTATAACTGTGCTAGTCTGAAGATAGCTAGAATGTTTTGGTGAGAANTTTCTGGGAGGGCTGCTGTATTTCTGTATTACCTTTTACCATGTATATTTCTATATATAACTGCATCTACTGTAAATATCTGCTTGTATATTGAGCTAAGCTGTAAATATAAGCTTCATTCAAATTTCCAGAGCTGGCTGAGTCTAGTTTGGGTGATTTGCAAAGTGTAGGGGGGGGCAGGGAACACCCAAACCATCACAGTAACTGATCCCCAAACTTAGATAGTTCCAAAAAATGAAGCCCAGGAAACAGGCTTAATGTTTCCATGCCCTTAAAAAGCTTTTGCTTAACAAACTGAAATGCAAATCACTTGAGCTAGCCCAGAAACAAATGGGACACAATTATTTTTAAAACTAAGAAAACATAATAGAGAATAAACCTTTACATGGCATAACAATTGAGCAAATACAGAGGCATTAGACAAAGAAATTACTGCTTATTAAGAGTGATAGTTGAGCGTACTGCAATCCTTTCCAACCTGACCTGCCTAATACTCTATCAGAAACAAAATCTGCTTAGGCAGGCATGATCACAACAGCACTGTGTTCATTTCACTTGTGGAACAAAACTGTTTCATAGAAATATTAATTGAAAGAATCCTGACTCTTGAGTCTAAATATCCAAGGCTGTATTTTAGAACAAACTGCATAATGAGAGCTAAGAATAGATAGAACCTTTTACATGCTAAGTGTGGGAAGAATAAGGTCTTTTAACATGCTTTTCTTCTCAGCTTTAATACATCTAATTAAATAGTAGCCTCACTTTCCTTTAGGGAGGTATTATTCACAGGATGAGCTGAGGTCTGCAGGTACAGACCTATGGATGCAGTCATAACAGTGAGATTTAAAACAATTGAAAAAAGAAGCTAAGCTCTTTTGTTTTTTTTTTAAAACAAATGAATCTTGGACTACAAACATCATTATCTGCTAACCAAATTTGCTTAGTGTTACTACAGGGTGAAGCTAAAGTCATTTGGCTGCCTTTGTTTTGCTTGTGCATGCTTAATATGCTCACAGGTGTCATAAATTTTCACTTATTTACTGTGTTTGTAGCTTTGAGGGAAATTATAGTTTTATTGCCATTTATTTTTGAGTTACTGAAAGATATTTTCAAGCTGCAGTTTCATTTTCACCTACTTTCTTTTTGTCCAGGAGTAAAAGAGCTGTTTACATACGTGGAATATTTGTACACAGATTTTCTGTCCTTGACAGAAAGGCAACTACTGATATCAGTGTGCCTTCAGCAAAGGAACAAAGGGAGATACTGCAAAAAGGTTTGAGAGTGGTGTTTTGAGAGACACAGCATCAAACGTATCATTACACAGATTCACTATGTACAATTCAGACTTATCTTGACTTCTATCTGACTGATCTTGGAGGAAAAGAGAAAGGGGGGGGGGAGAACAGGAAAAAGAATAAAGTACAAAGTATGCATCTGATTGCCAATCCAGTCTTAGTCTGTCCAGGCCAATTTACTATCTGCCCTCTCATACTGCATATCTGGATAGAACTCTGAGTCTTGGTGCAGGGGTTTTACTTTGTTTGGTTGTTCCATGACCTAAAGGGCAGAGCTGCTGTTTCTCCCGGAGACAACTGCAGTTAAACACAGGCTTGATGCTTATTTCCCCTACAAAATCCCAATTGCGATTAAGGTCTGTGAAATTTCAATTTGAAAATTTTCAACTCTTTCAGCACTCTGTTTCCTGCTGGTGACTCAGGTCATTATGATTCCCCTTTCTTCACATACACAGAGCAAGTCAAGGCGATGCAGGAATCACAGGACCATAGACTCAACCAGGTTGGAAGAGACCTCCAAGATCATCCAGTCTGACCTATCACCCAGCCCTGTCCAATCAGCTAGACCATAGAATCACAGAATCAACCAGGTTGGAAGAGACCTCCAAGATCATCCAGTCCAACCTAGCACCCAGCCCTAGCCAATCAACTAGACCATAGAATCACAGAATCAACCAGGTTGGAAGAGACCTCCAAAATCATCCAGTCCAACCTAGCACACAGCCCTGTCCAACCAACCAGACCATGGCACTGACTGCCCCATCCAGGCTTTTCTTCAACACCTCCAGGGACAGCGACTCCACCACCTCCCTGGGCAGCCCATTCCGATGCCAATCACTCTCTCAAGAGTGAATCACTCTCCAATGGCAAATCACTCTCTCAAGAGGAGAGAAAAGACAAAGAAAAAAGGGATATCATTATATGAAAAGTGTCTTTTCCCTTATTTCTACTTATTTGTTTTATTCCATCCCTTCAAATTTAAGTACCCTACCAAATCAAACAAAGAAAAAGCTGTCACATCTGCAGAAAAGCAGTAGATGTGAAAATTTCTGGCTTGCACAAAACCAAAGGTACTGACTATGCAACACAGCTTAAGGAAATGTTACTATTTTGATTCTTTCATTAACCTCTCAGCAATGAGGCAAACGTACGAATAGCCCAGAGGCTCCAGAAGGAGGCAGCGATCTTTCACCTGGCTGGTGTCGCCGAGAAAGGACATGAGAGCAAAGGTCTAATGATATTTCCCTGGAATAATGTGTGCTAGTTTGAGGCTAATTGGAATATTTGAGTGAGAGAAATTAGATTATAGGCTGTGAAAAGGAAACAATGGTGATGTCTGCTGCACTCATAGGCTCGCTGAGATGTGTAAAACCGAGAACATAAACATAGATAAGACAGTGTGAGAGTCTCTATCTGTCGGAGTCAGTGCCTGTGTCTTTCTCCCTGGGCTTTTGCTGTCTAACCCAAATAATTCTGCTTCTAAGCCCCCTTGTCGATCCTCCAAACTCACCTTGTGCATAAGGCAAACCCTACAGAGGGTTGTGCTCAGACATTTGTTTTAGAAGAACTCCTGGAAGGAGGTACTGGGGAAGAATGTCTTTGAATTTGTGCTAGTTTGAAGCTAGCTGGAATATTTCGGTGAGAAGAATGAGATGCTAGGCTGTGAAAAGGAAACAATGGTGATGTCTGCTCTACTCATAGGCTTGCTGAGATGGACAAAACCAAGAACATACATAACAGAGTTGCTCTCTGGCTTTGGCTGCCTGCACTTTTCTGCCAAACCTGCTAACTAATCCTTCTGCTTTCTAACCCCCCTGTCTGATTCTCCAAACTCACCTTGAATGTAAGGCAAACTCTGGGATAAGGTAGAGGGGTGGAAAGAAGGTGGAAGGGTGGTCGGGAGCCCCTCCTGGGGACTCTGGTTTCTGGAAGGGCTGCTGTATTTCTGTATTACTTTTATTTCTGTATATAGCTGTAGAAATTTGTAATAAATAGTAACTATCTGCTTGTATATTGTGCTAAGCTGTGAATATAAAGCTAATTCTTATGCAATCACACTGGTGAGGCCACACCTTGAGTACTGTGNAGCCTCAAGTAGTGCCGAGGGAAGTATAGGCTGGATGTTAGGAGGAAGTTCTTCACAGAGAGAGTGATTGGCATTGGAATGGGCTGCCCAGGGAGGTGGTGGAGTCACCATCCCTGGGGGTGTTCAGAAAAAGCCTGGATGAGGCACTTAGTGCCATGGTCTGGTTGACTGGATAGGGCTGGGTGCTAGATTGGACTGGATGATCTTGGAGGTCTCTTCCAACCTGATTGATCCTATTCTATTCTATCATACTGGTTTCTCTCAGACTACCTGGGTGATAATTCTAGAGGCAGTGGGATATGAGATTGACCTGCCTGCCATCAGCAAAAAGGTGAGTAAAAAACAATGGCTGCTTTTAACCAGTGCTGCTTCCTAACTGTATTTCCCTGCTCCAATCGCATGTCACGTTTTACAAGTGCACAGTAAGTCTGAAGCTAGGAGAGATTTCTTGAGGAGCAACTAGACTGAGAAAAAACAGTGTGTAAAGCAAACTTTTCCATACTTTTCCCATTTTAACTAGCTAAAATACATGAGCATGTACACGAGGGTGAAGCTACTTCTAAATAAGAATGTACACCGCAACTCAGCGCGAGCAGAGCAAGAGCCAGGCAGCACAGAATGGATTACAAATAAACCATAGTAACGACTGAACTAACCTAAAAGGCCATGCAGAACCACGTGCAAATTCATCATGGATTTTGACTTCATCTAACCCACCCAAAACCTGACCAGCTTCCAGCAGATGCCAGCACTCTAAAAGATAACCGCCTCAAATGTTTCCTTTTGCGCTCCCAGCGTTTATAGTTGCCTGGGGCCCATAGCAGGCAAAAAAACGCAGTCCCGAGGCAGCTGTAGTTTCTCAGGAAAGCTATACATTAAGGCTGTGTAGTCCACTATTTTATTGCCCTGCAGGACTAAAAATGGGAGACCATTTCTGCTAGAAATAAGAATTCCCAGCTGCCAGCAGGACTCAGCATGTGCTTCTGCACAGGAAAGAAATAGACTCAGAACCACACGTTTATACCTAAAAATGTTATTTTTACCATTGCAAAGGTCACTATTGCTCTTGTTAAGCCTATGTAACTGCATGCATGGTACTGGATGCACTAAAAACAATCAGAGAGGAAAAAAAAGTCCTAAAACCTTCAAATACTCTTATTTTGTTTCCACATAGAAGATGGCTATATGCATAAGAGGTGATGCTGCGTAAGGAAGAACTTATCAAGGATGGCCACCAGTGACAATTTTCCCCCCTGACATCATATATCATAACAGTTGAAATTGACAGACATTAGCCTTTCCTGTTTTCAAACCTAAAGTCACTGCTTTCCACCCATTCCCCACTGAAAAGAGAAGTAAAATCACTCTTTAACTCTGCTATGAAGAGCAAATGAACAAGGAAACCACATTAAAAAAATGGATCTACAAAGCACAAAGTTGCTACTAAGTGAGAGCAGGTTATTATGAGCCAAATCAGAGAGATTTTACTAAACCTTGGTTAAAAATAGTATGTATGAGTTTCATCATGTGTCTGAGAACAGACATCTCTTCTATCACACACCACCAAAGTCTTCAAGGACTAAAAATGTTGGTCACTATTTCCTCACATCCACTTGCAGGAGATATTAGAAAAAAAAAAACTAAGAGGGGTTTTATACTCTAATACTAGAAAAAACTAAGAGGGGTTTATACTCTAACCAATAGTTAGAGATACAGGCAGACTTCATAGCCTAGAGAAAACAGCAAACCCAGCAAACCCATACCCTTCTCTTGGGCTCTCCCCTGCCTCTCTGTACAGCTGCACTCAGAACCCCTACAGACCCACACACACCCATCCCTAACCTGCCCTGAGGAGCCACTCCAAATAAATACCCAACAGCAGCAGCAAGGACTTAATGAGTGTGTTTGTTTTCAAAGAAAATAACTTCTTTGACCATTACTGAAGCTCCTGGGTTTTCCTTTGCCAACTCATGCAAGCATAGGGGTCCTTACTCTGTCTTGAACCTCTCTACCAGACACCAGTTTGTCTGCAAGAAGCACTGTGAAATAGCACAGAGAATACATCCAAGGCAGGCACATTCCTAAAACGGTCACATCTTAATTTTGGATCATTTTAAGATGTAGGACATGAAGTTATATAGTTATATATAGTTATTCCGAGCTGTTTCATTGCCTAGAATATTTATGCTCACATGCTTCTTTGTTACAGAACCAGAGAATGTGCTTCTGAGATTTATGAGATGCACAACAACATTCTGGAGATAGAGTGTTGCATGCTGCAGCTGTATCACACAGAGAGCTCTTCCTCTGTTAGTCTTTCATGTATTTGATATAACCGAACATCTTTCATCAGTGCTAGGCAGAAGACAGAATAAGGATTTCATTCTTTCTTCAGTTCCTCATTTTATGTACTTTTTTCCTTCCCTGCCAGTTGTTACTCTTTTAGAAGAAATAATCTGCCTTTTCAGTCTCTCTTCATATGAGTTTTCCATGTCCTTAATCATTCTTGTCACCTTTTCCTCACTCCCTCCATATCTGCAGCGTTGCTTTGGCAATGGAGTGACCAGCACTCAGAAGCCTCAAGCATTGATTTATACTTAATTAACTTTATAGCCCTCAAACAAGAAAACAATGTCTGGAGAGCCAGTGGGTCGACCCAGACCTTCAAAAAGCAGCTGAAATTTGGAACAGCTTGCTAGGCAACCCTCCTGTATGTTTTAACTTCACACTCAAGAGCTTTCCAATGAGGTTAATTAAGAATTGCAACCCTTTGTTTCACTCTCGTGGGTGACAGTATAAGGAATTTACATGCTCACATCCCCATTTTACTATACATATTATTTCCCCTGAGTACAGAGGGAGATGCTGTATGACATAATTTCACTATATAACATGAATTTACATATGTAGATTGTCCTTGGTCCCAAACCAAATAAATTCATCTCCATCACATTTCTCCTCTTCCTGTCTTATGTGGATAGCCAGCCGCTGGCACCTTTCACTGCAATCCACTGCAGCAAACCCTCATCCAGCAAATCATACTGTTTCATTCCACATGAGGCATTTTTCTTTCCCAGGAAGCCAGGAGAAACTCCAGGTGAGAAGTTGGAAAAAGAAAACATCCAAGTTTCTTTTCCCCACGCTGCCAGAAATGCAGCAGCATACTGAATTTTTCCTTTTTATCTTCTACTTAAGGTTAGGAAGGCAGATCAATATTCCTCTGAAATGTGAATATTCTCCTCGATATATTTTTCAAGATTGAGAGATGTCTGAACCAGCAGTACCAGAAAATATGTAGGGTTGGCATTTAAGGCTCTACTGCAGCTCACTTCAAACCATACACCTTTGCTGTTGTCAGATAGCACAAGCAAGAAAATGCCTTCCCACCTGCACGAAATGTATCTATCTCCAAGTTAGGTAACGATTTTAATCAGTCAAGGCAAGCACACAAACCCAACACCAAAAGTAAGTTTTATCGTGATAATGATGAGCTGTTCCCACTTTGGAAGGCACTTCTGTGATCTCTGAGATGCTGCCAGAAGACAGTTGTGCAAAGCAGTAACAGAAGAATAAAGCAAGAACCATCAACGGCATCTTGGCCTGTATCAGGAACAGTGTGGCCAGTAGGAGGAGGGAGGTTATTCTGTCCCTGTACCCTACACTGCTCAGGCCACACTTTGAGTACTGTGTCCAGTTCTGGGCTCCCCAATTCAAGAGAGATGTTGAGGTGCTGGAACATGTCCAGAGAAGGGCAACAAGGCTGGTGAGGGGCCTGGAACACAAACCCTATGAGGAGAGGCTGAGGGAGATGGGGGTGGGCAGCCTGCAGAAGAGGAGGCTCAGAGGTGACCTCATTGATGTCTACAACTACCTGAAGNCTGTTAGCTAGACAGGCATAAAACCAAAACCAAAACCAAAACAGCCGCACCAGAGATGAATAGGATTTTATCAGTCCAAAACATTAAAAATGTATCAAACTATTTCCCTGATCAGAATCTGTGCTTGTTCAGAATGCAGCCATCCCAAGCAAACATCAATAGAACATCACTCATTTGTTGTCAGAAAGTCTAGAAGCTGGTCAGCAAAGCTTAAAGAAAGCATCATGCTGTTTCTTCTTTGGATAAGTCATCTATGCTAAATTTCTCTTCTCCATTTCAAAAGCTATTCACTACCATCCCCAAGAACCACATTAATTTTGGTTCTTTAAAGGACTTAACTTCTAGGGGTGTCCTTTTACAGTCTCCCTTCTGTTTTGGTTTGGTTATTTATTAAGAAAACAAGTGACCAAAACTGTATCTGCGTGCTGTGAGCTGAGAATCTGAACTGGAATCCAAAGAGCTGCAGGAATGCCCCGGCTGACTTATGCTGCAGAGACATACACTGCTGCTGTGAGAGCTTAGAACAGTAAAAACCACAGTAAAAAGAAGTCAAGTGAGCTGTCTCAGCCAGGTGAGCTCTCTCAGTCCTTCACCATGCCATGCTGCTGTGTATTAAATCACTCAAATCTACTTTTACAGTTCTTTAAGCCACTAGGAAGCTTTTAAATCTCTGTTATGCATTGGAATACATGAAAAGGAAACTATCTTGGATAGGAAGTCCTTATTCCTAGATCTGCAGCTTTGTCCCCGTTGAAAGGAATGAAATGAAACCTTTCATCCAGTCAACAAAAATCACACCCTCAACATCCAACTCTTTGCACCCCTGCACCCAGGCCATCCATGGGTCCTCCTACCCTCATGTATCACACATGCTCCTGAGGCTGTTTAAGACAGACTTCTGGCTTGTGCCTTTGGAGCAGTTGAGCAGCATGACCCCAGGAAACCTGCAGTCTCCTCTACCCAAACTTCTTCTCTTGTAGTTCATATAGAGATCTCAGTGCCTTTGGGCAGGACATAGACCTAGTCTGCCAGCACGCTGAGAAGCACAGCACGCTGAGAAGCACAGCACGTCTTCCCTCCCTATGCAGAGAAGGAGAAAGGAAACAGCACTGCACCCCCCACTTCTCTTTCACTGTCTACCATGTGCAACTGGTGTGCAGGATGAACAGATGCACCCAGGAGAAAGCCACAGAAAGAATCCTTCTTATGTACCTTACAGACATCAGAGAATAAATTGCAACCTGTTCCTGCTCATAGGCAACGTGGTCCTACAAGAACTGACAAACATCATCTACAACAGTTCGTTATGTACACACAATTAACTTCTATTCTCTTCCAGGGAATGTGACCCTGGTAAAAGACTTGTTCTGCAAACAACAACAACAAAAAAACCCTTCCCAGTTAAAAATCTCTAAAAAGATACCTTTTTTTTCTTCCTGTGCATCACTCTGAAGGAATATGAAAGGCTCAGCAAGCCAGACCACAGTGTCAGCTGCTGAGTGTTCAGAGAATACACAATAGAAGAATGTGTCAAATCTGAAACGTGATAACAGAGCTGCTCCGAAAGAAAAAGGAAAATCCTAAAACACAAAAAAGAGCAGAAGTGTGTAGGAAAGACAGGCCTGATTATCCTTTACATTACATCAGGAAAAAAAAATGCCACTGAAGACAGCATAGTTATTCCAGAAAGAAATCAGGACACTCAAGATGATGTACTGCCTGAGACTGCAGATCAAATACTCTCCAGCCCATTAGGCAAGGCTGTGGTTATCTTTGGCTTCTTTGTAACGTACAGGCACTGGGACATAATCAATTTACCAGAGAGAGACAATCCATTGTACTTATCCAGAACCAGCCCACGCTAAGCTGGCAACCAGCCCATGGCGCAGCAGGCACAGGTGGAAGGGGCTCTGAGGCAGGAGCACGATGCTCAGGAGCGGAAGCCCAGACTTTGGCAGTCCGGGACAGAGATAACTCTCTGTTAGAAAGGGTAGAGAAAAGGATAGAGAAAGCAACAGCAACTGACACCCTCTAAAACCATGTGGCATGGATGAATGACTAAAAAACCTGCTTGGTGAATGAATCTAAGTCTTTTTCATATTGTTCTGATAACAGTTTCATATGTTCTGATAACAGTGCTGAGCAAAGTTGTGTGGCTTGGCCTGAAATGGTGCCATGGCCATTCAAACAGTGTACTGGTTGAATTTACCAGGCAAGATGCAGCCTGAAAGTCCAGAGCACCTCCAGCAGATTTTCTAAGAAACAGCTGTTTGGGTAAAGACTCTGGATTTCCTGGTAGTTAAAAATGAGTCACTAACTTAATTTCCCCTCCTAATAAATTTTTTTTGGAAGCATTTTGTTACATTCTGCATACACAGAAATTATACTGCAGGATGCTTGGAGCACATTTATCCTTGTTCCATTAAATACCAAGCTCAAACACCACGTTGTTTAGAAAGGGAAAAATAAAGCTGGGTAAGAGGAGAGGGTTGACATTATCTTCTCTCTGCCACTTTGCACTAGTCCTACGCAGCAAAACAACTGCTTGCAAAAGATGGTTTGGTATTACTCAAGCCTGAACCCACATGGCACCTTCTCATCAAAGCACTCCAGGAGTTGCAGGTATACTCATCTTACATACCTGCAGAAAACCTCTCTCCACACCTGCTTGCTCTAATGTAAAGTGTTGCTGCATTGCCACTGCTGTGGCAGCCCAGAACTTGGGCTGTGAACGTAAAACCTTGTCTGGTCAGAGCAAGACCATTTCTCCAACACTGATTCATTTACAAAAGTTTGTTTCTTAACTAGGAAAAGCTTGGAGGAGAATCATTCATAACAAGCCCAAGTGTGTCTCAGAGCCAGTGCAGTACCCCAAGGGCTGCCCTGCTGCTGAGGCTGAGCGTGTGGGAGCAGCCAGCACATCAGTGGAGGAGACGATGCTCCTCGCAGGTGGACACAACAAGCTCAGATATAAAACTGCCCTCTGAAACCTCTGCCATCAAGCTCCAGCACTTAAGATGGACACTTCTCATTAAGCAGTATTAAAGTTGATTTTAAATGCCAAGGGTATGTTTGCTAACATATTTATTTATACCTACCCCATTCTACCAAACAGGCACATTTATACATTCATGTAGGATTGTGAAATGCCATTACAAACATTACTACCCTTTAACTTAATTTCATGGCTATCACAGGAAGCAAGGTTATGGAATTACACAGTCCACTGCACCATAGGAATTGTGGATCGTTCTGAACACTAGTCAGATAAAAAAAAACCAACAGATTAAAAGTTAAAACTGTACTTGTACACCTCTTGCTTTGCCTCATTCTGCTTTGGCCATCCACTGTCTGAAGTGGATGAATGGTTTAAACATAAGGTAAACCCTCTTCTAATCACCATAAACCACTTCCCACTTCTTTTTTGGCTCTCCTTTTATTGTTATGCATGGCTATTGTGCAGAATATATACTTTGCACATTGGGAAAACTGTCTCACCTTAAAGTAGTTTCTGTAACAACACTGCACACAAAGTATTTTGCAAGTCCTTGAGAATTTATTTTAAGAAATAATTCTAATGAGAGACAGAGGAAAACTGTTCACATCACACACTAAGAAGATTTAAATGGATGAGAACAATTCCTCTAATACATGCCTGTGTAGGCATACCTTCTAAAACCTCTCTGTGTATGGTTTATTATGAACAACTACAGTTTGTTGCTTTACACAGTCGTGCAAGATGTTTTTTTTCCTCATATAACAAAGACGCAGGAAAAGATTAAAACCGTGTTAAGCTCTTTGTTTTGTCAGAAGAAAACAGAAGCAAGCCCTTTGTAGCATTCTGCCTTAAGGTGCAATTTTCATCTATCCAAAATCCATGCACTGAATACCCTTAGTCCTCAGTAATATCTTTTTTTTAAGTGCCGTGGGTGTCCTTGAGAATGAAGTTTTGCATAGACAGGAGGTAAGACTTTGTGATACTGGTGACTTCATGAGTTTTCTTTGGTCCTGGTTCTGATGTTAATCAGAACATTACTGAGAACTTGAGCAGTAATAATATCAAAATTTCCCTTCATTCATCCCATTTCACTTAGTTCACAAGATTCAATTTCCTACAGAATTGATACACAATGTTACTATAATGTTAAGGTCTATAATAAATCCAGTCTAGTGTATAAGATATTAAGCCATATTAGAGGCAATGAATTATCTGTGTTTAAACACACAAACCAAGCATGATGGTTAAGCAAAGAGTATGTTTCCAATGGATCCTTTCAGCTGAAGCCTTCTAAAACACCTGCAGCAAAATATTTATTGTACTTGTCATAAACGCTGTGTTCTTAACATCTTTAATACAAAACACCAGCAGGACCAAATCTATAAAAGCACAGAGAAGTTCTCGGGGGCTTTGAACCCAAAAGGATTGTGTAATTAATAAGACTGCATTTGACAAAGGAATATATAATTCATACCTAATACAGTATCTATAGTAATGTAGAATTTAACATATAATTTACAGTTATAAGCCTGACAAATCAAGACATTTGAATAAGTTTTTAAAACAGCTGATGATGTAATCCGGCTGCACTGACAGTGCACAGCTCATGTAACCCTGAACACCTCAAACAGTTTCAGTTACTTCATTGTGAACTGGTCTTTACCTCCTTGCTTTTTAAAGGAAGTTCTTTTGGCTGAGATGAAGGAAAATTAAAAACAACATTATTGACATAAAATATTAAAAGGCAGGCTTTTCTGAAGCCAGCTTCAGTGCATTTAAACTTTTGGCTTTAAATTCCATTATGGGCAACATTTTGCAGAGCATAATCAGTGATGCAGAAGAACACGCTCGTAGGAAAGTTGTGCAGCACGAAGTATGAAATATGCTGATGATTTAACATCTCACACAACCCAGCACTACTCACAGGGGGGGTCAAAAGCCGAGGTTCAGCTGGACTTACAAATACATCACCCTGAATCAAACAGAGCATTGCTAAATAGTAGCAGTCACTAACATACACTCATTACATTAATAAATTGCTCACTAATGGGAGCAGTGACAAGTAAGATGTGCACTTAGTGGCCCTGTTTGCAGCCCGCCCTCCACATCTGAATGCCCGTTTTCTCTCTGGGTTATGTTCTAAAGGCTTCAAAGTGCACGAAGGAAAGCTGCTCAGTGTTGTGAAATAAATCAGAGCGTCTGTTGAAAATTCCTAGAACGGTTCTGCCCTAATCTCCCCTACCAGAGAGTGGGCTTGCAGAATGCTAAACTTGCTTTTCAAAGAAGATCAAAGCAACAGGAGCAACAATTAAGCACACGGGTGCAGGTGCGCGTGTGCGCAGGAGCACCGCAGAGGCAGCGAGAACCTCTTTTTAGCCATCCCCGAATGCTAACGCTGCCTTATCTAATCATTACACGTGTGATTTGAAAGGACAGGAGGTACACAACAACTGTCCACCTCTATGGAGAAAAAAAGCCTTATGCACATGCAACATTTCACAAGCTACTCTACCTCCATGCATTTTCAAAAGGTCCTTAACCACCTTAATAGGCTGCCCAGGGAGGTGGTGGAGTCACTGTCCCTGGGGGTGTTCAGGAAAAGCCTGGATGAGGCACTTAGTGCCATGGTCTAGTTGACTGGATAGGGCTGGGTGATAGGTTGGACTGGATGATCTTGGAAGTCTCTTCCAACCTGGTTGATTCTATTCTATTCACTGTCTAATTAAACCAACCTGGAATTCTGTTGTTTAGTGATTCAAAGACAAACGAAGCTGCAATTGTGCACTTATCCTTCCTAGTGTTAGTTTTTCAACAGCGTTTAGCCTCACAGACTTTACTTGACACTTTGAAGATCAGCTGTTTGCCTTTCCAAACACCTTGAAGAACCAGGTATCTCTTCAAGCACTATTGGGTGATTTGGCAGCACCTCCAGATGTTGGGACTTGGTTCTATTGGACTCAGCCCAATGGTCAGACTCAATGATCTTAAAGGTCTTGTCCAACACAAATTATTCTATGATTCTAGAGGCTGTGCAGAGATTTGCTTGCTTCAACTTGCAGGCAGTGTTGGTAAAGCCACTCACTTCTACGTGCACTTACACAAGAGATAATTCGTTTTGGTAGGTAAGCGTGCATAGATGAGAACTGCTCATGCTAGAAGCTAAACACCTGAGGAAGGGTGACGTTGCATTACAGGCACTACGCCTCCAGTGCAGAGAGAGGTTTAGCAGCCAGCCTGCTATTTCCCTGCCAATACAGTTTGTCTGTTTTCCCTTTCTCAAGCTGGTATTTCACTGCATATACAAGAAAGGGGGAAGGGGGTGGAGGTTGGGGGAGGGTGGAAAAGGCAGCTGTGGGAAAAGAAACCTCTTCGAAGTTCACAGACAGAGTAAGGAAGGAGTAAAACCCCGAATGAACCCTCCTGGCCGAACTGGGTTAGGATGAAAAATGCTCCTGCTAAATGTTGAAAATTTAGGTCAGTCTTGTTTATGTGAAGATAGAAACTACTGACATTTTGAGAAGCATGTGAATTGAAGTGATATTTCAGTTTTCTCTGTGAATCACATTGGACCACCAGGCCCTTTTATACCAACCAATTTCTCCCCTTCAAACTAAAAGAGAAAGAAATTAAAGTCTGGATTGTCACTTAAGCTGTAAGTAGCGACACACTGGAGCACTGTGCTTTAAAATCTAGTGGCAGCAACCACTGAAATACTTCATATTTTAAAACCACACTGAGTTGACTGAGTAAATCCTTGAGAAACATTTAACAGAGAACAAAATAGGTACAGTTTTGAAAGCTATTTGCTTTTTTTCTTCCCCTGTATTAATTAATAAAGGTTACATTATTCCCCTGTGAGTATCAAGGGAAGATGGGGAAAGATAACTGATGCTTTTCTGAGACCTAATTGATGTTATCCAAAACATGCATCGCACCAGATACCCATTACATTTAACACAGCTCAACGTAAGGCGATTCTGATGATGCAAAGAGAGCTCAATCCTATTTCTCTTCCAATCCACGTGAAGTTTATTATGCAGAGAACCAGGCTCAGTGATGCATTTTGATAAAACACTGCTGAGCAGCATCAAAACTGACAGAGTATGTTGTCTGCCCATACTAGGGCCTCCTACTGCTGCCATTGAAACAAATGGCAAAATTCCCACTTGCTTCCACAGGAGGAGAGCCAAGCTCTTAGAAACCTTTGTATTTAAGGGAAAACAGTTTTCCTCCCACTGATGACTACAGTTTCCCTCAAAAACCAATGGAAATGTTTAATAAGTCAGGTGGTTAGGACTGGGCCCAAAGGTCAGGAACAAAGAGTATTAATAGCCTTGCTATTGAGAAACTGAGCAGCATCCTCGAAGCACTGTTGTTGTTTTTAAACAGAAAATGTCATTCTTGGATCTAACTAGGAAGATCTAAGAATATATATGAATCTGGAAAGAAGAAATGAAGCACACATTTCATTTACTGTCTGGATTACAGATTCTTATTAAACAAACCAGAGCTCATTATAAAATCAATATCAACTTAACCGCTATATTCCCAGGAGAAATGGCAAAAAAGGTCACTCCAAGAAATTCAAACAATTTTCCTGCTGGAAGGGCACGATTTTAATTACAGATACTATTAATTAGAGCTGTCAGTAGGAAGATTGTCCTGTTAATTATCACGAATTCAGTTTCAAGTATGATTTTGGAACCTGGAGGGCTTCTTTTTATTATTATTATTATTATTATTATTATTATTATTAAAGAATTCTTGTATTCACATACACAATTCTTGTATTCAGGAAGAAAAAGACCACCACCTTTCCCTCTTGTGTTAAAACCAAACAAAAATATTTACAATCACAGTCTCTTTGGCCAGCAAAACTGATCTGACAAGCTACTATTTTGTTCATACTTTAACCTGGAAGACATTCCTTTTTCCACTGGAACTGCTCTTGCTGTCTCTTGCTTCGGAAGTCATTAAATTTAAAGACATAAAGTGATTTAAGGATTTTTCTTTTTGTTTTTAAGTAAACATCCCATTTAAACCGAAAACCTAAACCATTCCTGAAGATGCTAGCTGTTACAGAAACATTGATATTTATCATTCTGCACAAAAATCTCCCTGGATTCAGCCTATGGAGACGTACTTAATATATTACATATTTAACATGTAGAAGGTAGAGGCAGATCCAAAGTTTACAAGGAAATACTGTTTATTCCCGTACGACTCCCAGCTGCCAATATGAATCTATCTCAGTTCCAGAATACAGAAAAGCCATAACGTCTGATCCTAAGCAGAACAAGAAGGTAAAATAAAACTTGACGGAAGAGTGCCACTAGTGAGACCCTGTGGGTGCGTAGCAGACAAAAATACAACAGCCACAATGTTTACACATGCTTGAGTTCTTTTTCCTGGTCACACTCCAAATATTTTGGGTTAGCAGACCCAGAGCTGTGTGGTATATGACCATAACAAATGCATTACCACATCAATAACACACCAAGAAGTAAACGCCAGGATCTAAAACAAACTTCAGGAAGACGTAGAGCGTCTCTCCACCCAGCACTTTTGAAAGTGAAAGAGAAAGCCTGAGGTCTCTGATTTATCTCAAGAAATCTGAGTGCAGTCTTCCCGTATTACTGGGTACACATCTGCGACCATTGTTCTCCCAGAACCAGTGCCGGTTTACCTCCCCATCCATCAGCATTAGATTTCATTTTATCTGAATAATGGCAGAAGGTGGCAACAGATCGGGTCAAAGGCTCTTTTCATATCAGACCCTGAAGAAGTCGATTACTCAAAAAGAGAGACATCTTCAGATAACCGTGCAATCCATTCCTCATAAATGTTAAAGATTTTTTGTTATTAATAGTGGCAGGGGTGACATATTATGGATATTAATGTTATTTTCCAGGGAATTTCAACTGCACGGGCTTCTTCTTTCTTTCTTCTCTTTTCTTTTTACCTTCCCTTCTTCTAACGTTTCTAATTAGGCACGAATTTACAGCAACCAGCAGAATAGCCAAGATTAATACCCAGCAGTAGAAAAACTGGTACAGTGAATCCGCGGGAATATGAATGAATGGAGCAGTGCGGAGCGGGGGGAGGGCAAACTGCCCACCCCTTCGGCTCCCGGCACGAGATGGGTCCCCCCCGGGTCTGACGGTTAACCCCAGAAGAAGCAAGCTTGGTCCTTACCTGATAAGCAGCGGGAGCGTCGGACCCGGCGTCGGCCCCCAGCGCCGAGAGTTTCTCCCGCAGGCGGTGGTGGGCGCGGTGGCGGAGGCAGTAGACGACCCCCGATGCCGCCAAGACTCCAGCGATGCAGGCGAGGGAGAGGAGGGTGAGGAGGAGAAATTTGGCGGACTCTGCCTCTTCCGCGCGCTGCGGGAGCGGCGGGACGTTGCTTTTCTGCAGGGGAGGAGAGAGAGGCAGCGCCTGAGTTGCGCGGTCGCGGAGCAGCGCGGAGGAAGGGGACCCCGTCGAGAGTTAAACACCCGGCAGCGCTAACTTTCAGACAAGGATGGAAGCAAACGGCCGGGCAGGGACATCACCGCTGACATGCCCCCCACCTCCATCCCATCCCCTCCCGGCGGCTTGCATTTAACTACCGTAAGGCAGAGGCGGGCGCGCAGGCTACGCATAACACCGCGGTGCGCCCCGCCGCCCCGCATCCAGGGCCAGGGGCTACGAGGGCAGCAGCAAGGGAAAATCCGACTATGTTTTTTTTCGTTGGAGTGAAAAATAAAGCACCTCACAACAGAGGAAAAGAAAAACGAGGGAAAAGATAAAAAGTAGGTGGCGGTCCTTCCTTTTGTCTGCTGTAGAAAGCAAAGGATAAAAAAAGCCCGATAGTTCCAAACTCCTCCAGATTACTATTATTTTTTGCAGCGATAGGAGAGAATCCTTCTAGTGCATTTCACTTGTCTCCATGTGCTAAAAAGTTGTACAATGATTTCCCCTCATTAGCTTCATTATAAGCTATATTAGCAACAATTAAAAACGCAACATGAAAATGAAAAGACCAGGCGCGCAAATTGCAGCAAGACTCATTTGGCCTGCATTCCCCCTTTCACAATTACCAGGGAAATGAATTGAAAAGCACGCCCCTGCCTCAGTCCTGGTTGCTACAAGATGAGAACAATTAGCAAACTCCTTTCCACCACCTAATTTCGCGTGGTAACAAAATGGATTTTTCCCCATGAATGCCTAGCCGGCCTATTCATTATCTCTCCTCTATTAGTAATTTTCTGCTCCGTATTCAGCTAGCCAGCTCTTAATTTCCTCCTGTCTTGCAGTGTACACAGTGGCTCTTATGTCAGGCCCGGTCCATTTTTATCTTGTAATCATAAAGGCCACCAAAGCAATTATCGCTGGTCTTGACTGTAAAAGCTTGTCATTAATTAGCCTCCTTGCCTTCAGTGCTGAGGATTAGCCGGGGCTGAGGCTGAGTTAATGGAAATGCAGGTTCAGTAAGACTCCCGGATTTTCTTGCCTGGATGCTCCGAGCGGAGGAGGAGGAGGATCGCCTGGTTTGTAAACCCCGGGTGGCGGGGGGCGGGCGCGGGGCTCGCCGAGGCCAGGCATGTGCCGCCCGCCCGCCTCCGCGCCCGCGCAGCCACCGCCGCCTCCCTGCATCCCTCCCCGCAACCCTCCCCTCATCCGCAGCCGGCCCCTCCTCCAAATCCCAACAGCCACCAGGAGAACGGGACTGTGTCCCCCCACACCCCGCCCCAGCCGCGGAGGGCTCGGAGCCGCCCGCTCGCGCCCCCCTCCCTCCTCCTGGGCACCTGCCCCGGTCCCGCACCGCTGCCCGCCCTTCGCGCAGGGAGGGGGAACGGGGCTGCTTTGTAAAGGGGACCAGGGAAAGGGCACCGCTGACGGCAGCCGCTGCCTGCTCGGAGCTCCCGCCGCTTCGGTCCTGGGGGGCTGGGGAGAGAGAGTAAAGGGCTGCAGCGCTCTGCCATTAGCATCTCCCTGAAAGGCCGCCTTCCCCTCGGGGCCAGGGGTCGCAATCTGCATCTAAATAGGCAGCTCCGGCAAAGCGCCGGCGCCCCTTCACCGGGCGCTGCGCCCCGGGACACGAAGCCGCCACGCCGTGGTGTTTGGCCTCCCATTGGCGAGGCAGGGACAAACCGCTCCCCCATCCTCCGGACCTCCCGCGGGTCGGCCCTGCTACCCGGGTGCGCGCAGAGGCGCGGTCGTCGTCAAGAAGAGGCTGGCGGGCACGGCTCCTGAATCTCTTGATTCTTTGCTTTCGCTTTTCCTTCTCCGGTTGCCGTGTGGAGGAACCGCACAAGCACCCGAGGAAAAGGCTACGCGAAAATGATGGAAGCGAAGTGCTGTCAAATGCTCCGAGTAAACACGGGGGGAGAGAAAGTGCGTGCTAGCCTCGCTGCCCCTGTAGTTAGGGTGATTGTAGGTGTTACGTCCAACTTTGCAAAGCAGTTTCCCCCCTCATAACCGCGTCTACGGTCCCCGGAGCTGGCTGCCCTTAATAAAACATCTGAACGCTGAGACACCCTGCACGTCCCCAGCGCTCGACCGCACCCCGGAACGTGAAACACGGGGAAAAGTTCGAAATCGCCCGTGGGGTGTTTAGGGATGGCTTACATCTCGGTAAGCATCTTCCGTGGGAAGCCGGCATAGCCGCATCTCTGCAGATGAGCTTTAGGCAGCCGAGAGCTTCTAAAATCCCTACACATGTCGGGGGGACCGGCGCCAACGCCTGCCCTGGCCTTCCGTGTCCTGGAAGGAGCTGGAGGCGCAGCAGCGGGAAGGAAGGGGCGCAGGGGGTACGGCCGCTGCGTGCCGCTCCTCATCTGCACGGCCTCTCGCCACTGCCCGCCATGTCTCAGCGACTGGTGGAGCAAAGAGGAGCTCTGCCATGGGGCCGCCGCCCCTTCTCCCTGCTTCTCTCCTACTTCACGGGGAGAACCTTCGGAGCAGCTGCCGTCGGGGTCGAGAGTTCCCCTCTCCAGTCCCTGCCTCCGGGGAGGGCCGTTTCTGCCTTTCCCCACACCGCTCCCAGGAAACACCTGGGCATCGGTGACTGATGTCGGCTGCGAAACACCGCGTACACTGTCGAGTAAAAGCGGCGGCGAACTTCGGCCGCCCGGTTCGGGGTCTCGTACCGACGGCAGTGCTGGGCCCCGCGCTGCGGACAACCGCTGCCGGAGAGGGTCCGGCCCCTCCGGCCGGTCCCGGCAGGAGACCGTCCCATTACCCCCAAGTCAGCTGGAGAAACCCTCTGCCCTTTCATCTTGCCTGATGTCTGACCAAACATCAAATTATGAAACGGGTAAAAATTAATCCGACGAGTTCGTTACCAGCTGCCCCCATCCCTCCAGCCAGGAGCACAGATTTCCCTTAACCTTTGGTTCTTCCTTGCAATAAGGCCCCAGCCTGAAAAGGAGCTCAGGGTTAATTAGAGGCATCCTGTCAGACTTGACTTGAAATTGAAAGAAAAATGTTTAAATATTTATGAATTTGACATTTACAGTCGGATGTCTTTTAAAGCACAACACCTCTCCCTGTGCTGGTTGGGGCTGCCGTGGTGTGTGTGCCTGAGGTGGAAGGGGAACAATAGCTGCTGTATAACAAGAAAAACAAATCACTTTTCCCCCCACACACCCCACTCCCCCTAAGGCTTAACAAATAAATAGACCACATAAATTACAGGTAATTAAATATTAAACTCAGCTACATGTAACTATGCATTTTTAAAACTTTATATAACAGAATCTATTGACATTCCTCTGAATGATTTTCTCCTTGGAAAAACTGAGTATTAGCACAGAGTCCCAGTGAAGGAAAAACAACTAATTCCTAAATGGAGGACTTAGGAAGTTGACTCTAAACACAGAGGCTTTGGAGATATTAATCCAGTCCCTACTTGCTTTGAGGCAGCCTGGCCTGACCCTAAACGCTAGAAGGCAAAAAGATTTATGCTATCTCGGAACAACGTTACATCTACCACTTACATTCAACAGTGTCTGCTTGAATTATACTGCTTCTATGGTGGTTTGTGGTTGGTTGTTGTTGTTTTGGTTTTGAAGGGGAGGAAAAAAATGCTTAAGGTCTGATCTCATGCAGGCTTTCCCAGTCCCTCGACAGGACACGTTTTATATACACCCAAAAGTGAGTCAGTAACTAGAGCAGTCATAATGCTGGAGCCACAAATCACTGTTCTAATCAAAGAGCAGTGTCCCGTTCCGCGGTGTCATCCCATGATGCAGCAGAACAGCCATTTCAAACGAATTCCAGGCAAATGTAAATATTTAATGTACGTTTTCATGTAAATAAGTTCTCACACCTCTGCTGGAAGTGTGGGAGAAAGTCTTTCTAAGAGTGGAGAGGGGCTTCCCGGGCAGTGATGTGAAAGCTCACCTTCCAAATGCCTCAGGAGAATTACACTTCATTATTTCCTTTAGAACACAGGGCCTGATTCTGGTCCTTATTGAAACAGAACTTGAACTGAAGTTGAGGTTCTGTGTAGCTTCATAAATTAAAAAAAGATAGTCCTAATTTTACTCCCAGTTTGCCACTTACTACACCTGACCTCTCTGCCAGTTTACAAAGGAAAAAAAAAAAATCACTATAATTCATTTTCAAACAACTTGATGCTGTAATTTTAACATTGGCATGCCCTGATTTTCACACACATTACGCAGTTTTATTTCTGACCAATTTCTTAGTAAACACAGGCAAAAAGAGGAGCTTCAGAATACGATTTGTTTCAAAATATTAGAACGTTAAAAAACTCAAGAGGTGCTATTTTTAATTTGGAATTCACTATAGAATCTAATAAATGAGAGAAGTGAGGCGGAAATAATCATGTATTAATTCTGTGCATTACAAAATCTTTTCAGAAGCTATTATCAGAGCAAGAGGCATTGTGGTTTGGATTCAGGGTGGGAGAAATCCTTTGTGCAACTGAAAGCTATTGTTCCTCTGTGCAGATGAAATTGTACTTGCAAATCTGCCATTCAAGGGGGGGAAAAAAGTGCCTAGGCAGAAGAAAAGAATTCTATAAGAAAATCATTATTCTTAAAATTAAACTTTACTAAAATGAGTTTTAGTTCATTGGGTTATTTGTTTTTGGTTTTAATTTGTGTGGGGGGGTTATTATTTTTTTTAAAAGAGGATTCTTTGCTAATAGTTGTAGCTGCTGACATAAAGGATATGTGTATTATTTCCTATATACAGAAAGGATGATGAAAGACGTGTGTGGGTACAGAGATATATCTATATAACATGTATCCATATACACACACACACACACATCTGTGCACGTTTGCTTGCTTAAATAAATCTAAACTTAAATTCACTTCACACATTTTGCCTCTATAAGGTTATCTGAGGCATAAGTTGGGATATGTTTTGCTAGTTAAGTTTTGATAGGTTACTAGAACATCAGAGAAACTCATTATATTGGGAGGAGCCTGGATACCCTAAGTTGTCCCCAGGAAACCTACAGATGAACCTGGGTTTTTTTTGTATTCCTGTAATAAAACAAGGCAGCAAACAGAATGGAAAGCAACATAACCCTTGGTTTTGGCTCCTGCTTCTCATCCCCTGCCTTGTGTTTCCAGTCAGGTTAGACTGGGACAGCAGGGCCTGAGATGTTCACCTTAAGTGCGTATAATGCTTTTCATGTTCAGCACCGCACTCCTGCGCTGTATGGCTCGGGCTACTTTTTGGTGTTTTAAGGTGCTGTCTTTAGAGTTAGTACGAGATTTCTAGGGCTGCTATCCTCTGCCTCTCTTTTTGCCATCACACTCCTCCCTTCCTGGAAAGCTTGTCTGATGCCAGCATCGCTTTCATCAGATGTCAGTTCATCACCTGAAATGAGGTCAATTTAACACTTTTACTCGGGAGGATGAGATCGGATGGGAAGGTACTTTTTGCTTCTTTTAGGGGTTGGACAGATTACACAAATTGACAAACACAAAAGGCAGATGGATTTCTGGGAACTGCAGCTTATTGAAATCGCTGAGAAAGGTCACTGCAAGAGCCAGAGATCTATTCATCTATAGGGGTACAATGATCTTTCCAAAACCTTCAACACCACAAAGCACTCTGGAGAGTCTCTATACCTTTTAGTAGGATTAATACCATGAACAATGACTAAATACAATCAAGAATTCAGTGAGTTCAAAGATCCCTTGGTCAATGGTAGATATTTTCTTCTGGCTTCCTAAAGGCAAGTGAAGTTTCTAGTTAGAGTTACAAGAATTTATAGCCATTATCCTGAATCCCACTACAAGGTGATGCTGAAAGATGCCAAGATGCCCAAGAATCCCAGAGAAGCTTGCGATGTGGAAGGAATAAGGTTGCAAAAGAGGAATTTTTAAAGAGCTTCAAGATTGTGCCTTTTTTTAAAGTCAGCATTTAGTTAAAGACACCAAAGCCTACAGCATCACTGAGATATTGTAGGGATAACACACAAGTTGGAGAAACGAGAGAGCCACATCCATGCCTGGGGAGTACGTTGGTGAGCCAGAGACGGAGGGAGCCTGACCCATCCAGCCTGAAGCCACGGAACATGCCTCTGGGGTGGCAGCAAGAAGAGGGTGCGGTGACACCACAGTGAAGGAACTTCGATTCCTGTCTCTAAGGTCTCAGGAGCAATGAGGGGGAAGCAGCAGAATGGAAGCACCAGGAAGCAGATTTCCTCCTCTGCCCAGGCTTTGTAAGCCGGAGTGACACAGATAAACAGAGGGATTCGGCAGGTCCAAGTCACAAAGTACCAGAGCCCGAGCCAAGAGGACGGTCAGCGATAGCCAAGCTTAATCAAATATCTTCAGCAAGCAAGAGAAACACAAGCCGTAGCGCCAGCGCTGATCTAATGCTGATGGCACATAATTCAGGTATTAAAGCGCCCTTAAACCTGAGTGCCAACAACCGAGCTCTCTCTCAGTAACACGCTGGCCAAACCGGAGGCCCCGTCAGAGGAGCGGCCGCCCCGTCCCGCAGGGAGTCGGACCGGGCCTCGCAGCTCCCCAAACATCTGATCCCGGAGACGGGGCTCTGGCCACCGCAGGCAACCAGTCCTCGGGGCTCCGAGCTGTGAGCGGGCCGAGGGGAGTAGGAGTGTCCCACTCCACCCCTCTCCCATTTGACTGCCTCGAGTCCTGCAACATTCTCGGGGGCACCGCTCGATTCCCGGAGCCGCAGTCGAGGGGCCGGGAGGAGGCGAAGTGGCCCTCCCTCCGCTCCTCCCGCTTCACCAAGACCTGACTCAGCCTGGACCGATGGGGCGGGTGGTGGCAGCGGCTGTCCCGCATCCCTCCAGCCTCCACACCCCGCTCGTCCGCCCTACGCCGCACACACGGTTCCCGAGCGAGATCTGGCCGGGCCGCCTCGAAACACGGCGCTCCCCCGTGTTCCCCCGCCCTGTTCCCCGCCGCATTTACCTGCTGCCATGGGACGGGCTTCCCCTTGGAAGGGCTCAGCGCACCTCCGCGGGCTCTAGCAATCCTCTTCAGAGCTAAAACTTGTCCCCTCAACCCACTCCTTAGCGGAGACAAAGGCGGCGGCAGGCACCAGCGCTCCCAGCAGCCGCCTCCCGGCTCGGCGCGGCGGGGCGGGGAAATCTGGCGGCCCCGGGCGGCCTCGGGCAGCTCCCGCGGGGCGCGGGCGCGGGTGAAGGATGCCGGCGCGCCCCGGTGCTGCCCTCCTTATATCGGGCGGCTCGCAGCCCCTGCCGGCTTGCCGCACATGGCCCATCCACCGGTTGCTATAGCGATGCCTCCCCTCCACATGTTGCTGGCAGCAATTGGCTAAGGAGGTCTGGGCTGTTCAGAAACCCTTCGCCGGAGTGAGGCGATGAATGGACACGGGCTGTGTCACTCATCTGGCGAAGCTGTTTGCGGTTTCTGGGGTGGATGTGTAGGGGCTTGTCTACTTGTTTGTTTTCTTTTATTGTTGTTGTTTTTTGTTGTTTTGGTTATTTTGTGGTTTTTGTTTCGGTTTTCTTTCTTCTTCTTTTTTTTTTTTAATAATCTCATCCCGCCAATTTCTTTTCTTTCTTTTTTTTTTTTTTTTTTTGGTGCCACACTTGCAACACGGAAGCGGAGGGCAGAACAATGATGGAAAGCCAAAATCAAACAGGGACAGCAAGCAAAACCTAGAGATAATTTGCATGCCAATACAGCAAGAAACCCTGAAGCGTTTCATCCTGAAAAGACTTTCTTCCATTAAAAAAACCCACACGGTGCCAAGCAAAGGAGGTTCAAACTTTACTCCCTCCCGTCCTCGTTCTCCTCTTAACATAGAACATTAGGAAGAAGCAGTGTGCTGTGACCAGCCATGGGACAGTGGCGGAGTTAAATAAACCCTATCAGGGAGAGCCGAGGGCGGGTGCGGGCGAGCGGGGCTGTGCTGTGCCCGGAGCTGCACACCCTAACTTTCAGTTTGAAGCTGCTTTTCCGCGCAGATGCCCTGGGGCAGCACCGACCCAGTCGTCTCCGTCTCCCCCAGATTACGATATGCCCCCGACAAACACGCTGCGGGGGCACCCCCGAAACGTCAGCCTGCGGAGATCCCCGGCTGCGGGAGTGGGACACGAGCAAGGGGGGAGCAAGGAGGGCTGCCATGTGCAGGTGACAGGTCCTTGGGAGGCCACTTCATATACCTCCCACTCCAATGAAGCGCCCTCCCGCTTCCCTCTCCCCCTGTTTCCCGTTGCCGCTGCAGATGGCAGGCAGAGCAGAAGTGGCCCTCCTCTGTCGCAAGGGGAAGGGTTCCCCTTTCCCCTTTCCAAACCCAGCCTCCCTCCGCGCAGGAGGTGCAGTACCTGCGCGCATCCCACACCCCTCGGGAAAAATAGACCTGAGCCTGAGCCAAAAGAGCTGTAAATAAGGGAGGGGGAGCTGCTCCTCCCTCCCATGCCTCAGCCGTGGGATGACCCTGGCGGCTGGGGGACGATGTGGAGTGGTCAGCATGAGGGGGACGAGATTGCATGGACGGGGCGGGCCGCTCTCTTACCCACACCTTCGCCTGACCAACAGCCTGTAACTTTGCCTCTTTTTTTTTTTTTCCACTCTTCCACCTCCCGACAACATTCATCCTGTCTGAAGCTGGCATCTTGGCAAGCAGACGGGCCCGTCCAGAAAGCCAAGCAAGGGTAAGGGCAGCATCCTCAGTCCTCTCCCCAGAGCGACGCTATTAGCTCCAAAAGTGCGAGGTATTTAAAAGGCGCAGAGTGGTTGTGCTATAGGCTCCCCTCCCACCCATCTCCGATAACCACAGACCCACACCAAGCCTGCCCATGAAGATGCTGTTTCCATCGCCAGCACTTTTGACAATAAGGTTCCCAGGAAGAAGTACTGCTCACACTTCGAGGCGCTCATGGAAAATCCTTCCTGTTCCAACGGATTAACAGAAATTTGGCATCTCCAAACATTTAATCAACTACATCTTTTAGTGCATAGTATCAGCTTGCTATTTTGTCATTGTGTCAGCCTGATAGCACTCCTCTTCCTCTAACATTATCTTGCTCTGGTAATACGCTCACTAACCTGTATTCCTTGAAAGATAAATGGATCTGCCAAGAGATTTCATTAAAAGGACATGTGTGTTTGCATATTGATCCTTCTAATGAACTGTCTGAAATGGATAAATACTTCCATTAGCTTTATACTTTGTATTTTTTCCCCCTTTAAATTACAAATATACTAATTATCATTTCCTTGGCAAATATTGCCTCTTTTCAGAGCTGTCAGGTGCTGGATGGATTGAACATGAAATTGACTGGCCAAGTGTCAAGAGACAGCAGAATACTGTTAAAAGAGATTTCCTTAGCACTGGATTTTTGAGAAATTAGCAGTGTAATTTAAGACACTTTTCATTTTTTTTTTAAATGTAATATAATATTCATGATGTGTATCATGCAAATGTCTGAGAGTTATGTCAGAGGAAAGAAATTACATAGATTATTTAATCTAAATCTAAACACAGGTTATTTAATGTGCTTATCATTAAAAGTGTAGGACTTTTTTTGCCACACAGAAAACAGAATTTTTCCATTGTTTACTTATTTAAAATGTTTGGTAGAATTTTCCTTACTTACAGCCCTTATTTGTAAAGTCACTTACAGGTACTGGATACAATCTCATTTTCAATTGAATAAGGTTCATTTAGGGATGCAAATACCTCTTTTTGTATGATTTAATGCATTTGTTAAGTGGAATAATAAAACCACCTGACGTCAGTAGTATTTAGTCATAGAATTTCTAGACAGTTTCAAATATTTGTTTTCTTCTCTTGGAAAACCCTTGAAATTGAAGGCAAAAATGATTTTGAGACAGTTTCTCTGGTTGGAGCATATCTAAAGCACCATTATTTTTAAGATTTGCGTCAACATTCACTCAGACTCAAGAGCTGTGCTTGAAGTATGCCTAAACACAAACTATTCTAAACCTTTCCATTTCAACAAAAATGGTGCTGAAACGTATTTCCACTCGGTACAGCACAACCCCCCTGTCTGGCAACCAGCAACATTTGTCAGGGTTCCTTATAAATCTGTTCATAACTCGGTGCTGAAAACCACATTGACCTTTCAGCCTTGATTTCTGAATACAGATCTGTCTGCAATCTTAACTTCAGTCACTTCTTTCTGCAGATGCATGCACAATGTATAGCACGAGTTTCATTGTTTGAAAGGGTGTATGATAAAACTAAGACACCATTTAAACAAATGAGTAAGATGAAAAGTTTTAATACCTTTTAGAGCCCTTCACCTTAAATACAAATCCAAGTAGATTTGCCACAGATTTCTGCCCATGAGGATCTTAAAATCAAAGTTGAATTTCCTTAGCTGCTATGAGCAAGAAGTCCTTTCCCAATATCAACTTCCTATACACACTTTCCCTAATTACATTAACTTCAGGAATACTGGTATTAAAAAAGAGACAGAGCTCCCATGTCTTGAAACCACCACATCTTTCTTGTAAACCCAACACCTAGTCCATGATTTGAGAATGGACTTAGCAATATTTCAACCAGTAGACTCCACTGAGTCTTATGTCTTATCTTCTTGTGCTCATCTGTGGAGATCAGCACCAGACACTTTCTACTTCCCAGTAAATTCTAGAGCTCTCAGCTTTATTAAGAAAGTGATTTCATTCTGGCTAAGATTTGAATCTAATTAATCTGTCTTGCAGTTTAAAAATGATAACTAAATTCAAGTTGCATACTATTCTTCAGAGACAGCTTAAAATATTAATTAACTAAAGAGTGCATTTTCCATTTATTTTAATTACATTAATACAGTTTCAATAAATAAAATAGTGCTACGCTTCATCAAATCAAACAAACCTGAATGCAGATTTTCCTATTGATTAGTTATCTGTTCACATTGGCCTTTTTGACTGTTTATTTTTTAACAGGAAAGAGATGCAGAATTGTTTGGGGGGTTCCCAATAGTGAAACGAGGTCCAGCTGTCTGAAAAGGTCAGATAAGCCTGCTAAGAGGCTGTCAGATACAGCCTTGTATGCATTCTGATAACATACTGCTTATGAAGGTAATCAGTGATATCACACTGGATGCCTTTATAGATGTTTTTAACCAAGTTAAGATTTTATTTTACTACATTTCCCAGGCTAATTAACAAAAAAATAATGATCTGTTAGAACTCTCTGATCCACTTGCCTAACATACTGATCAAGAGGAAGAAACTGCTACAAGACAACTGGATTGGTTGTTGCTTTCATACTCGATTTAAACAAACTTGGCATGTTCTAGATTTGCAAGTGAACCCCTTCCTTGAGATAAACCACAGGACAAGACAGAGGCAGTCTTTACAAAAGTGTCATTCTACCTAATTCAATGGTAATTCTACCCAATTCAATGGTAATTCTACCCTTCAAATATTCAACAGCAGCAGCAGGAAAACTAAACTGAAGAAAAAGTCACAAAATCCCTCGGGAGTCACGGCAGGTGCTTTGAAACATGTCCTTTATACATTCCAGGGCAACTGCAGTCTCTTTATAATTTAGGGCCCGATCCTGCACCCCCCAATCTGAGAAATTAATTATAAATCAAGGGAACTAATCAGAATAGCAACTGGAACACAACAGCAAAATGCTTTCAGGGTCATGCTTTATATAAGTCAATATTTCACGAGAATGCCTGCGATATGGAAACGTTAATTGCATTGTGATTAGTTTTGTATTAACAGAATACAGATAAAAGAGTCATTTAAGTTTTAGCACGAGAATAAATACTGTCCTTAGGAAAGTCTGATTAAGAAGCTCCTATAAAAATGTCAACTCAAAAGTTGCCTTGTGTTAAAACATCATGAGAAATGCATGGCTTGTTATGCACGATCTTGTTATAACAAAATGTGGCTCTCGCTGAAACGCTCAGCTTACTTTACGCGTCGGTAGCGTACACACCAAGAAGGCAGAGAACTGTTAGGTGTCAGTTTTCTCTACTGTAATATCAGCAGATTTGTTAAAGTGCTATTGGGCTGTTGTCGTGAAAAGGGTATTTATGTCTTCTTTCCTGAGATGAAAGCTAACTAGCACAGTTTACATAGGGAAAAGTATTTTCAGGATAGTAGCCAGTGCTGCAGATCCACATGAGATCTTATCATAGAATCAACCAGGTTGGAAGAGACCTCCAAGATCATCCAGTCCAACCTAGCACACAGCCCTAGCCAATCAACCAGACCATGGCACTAAGTGCCCCAGCCAGGCTTTGCTTCAACACCTCCAGGGATGGTGACTCCACCACCTCCCTGGGCTGCCCATTCCATTGCCAATCACTCTCTCTAGCAAGAACTTCTTCCTAACATCCAGCCTATACATCCCCTGGGACAACTTGAGACTTTGTCTCCTTGTTCTATTGCTGGTTGTCTGGCAGAAGAGACCAACCTCACCTGGCTACAGCCTCCCTTCAGGTAGTTGTAGACAGCAATGAGGTCTGCCCTGAGCCTCCTCTTCTGCAGGCTGCACACCCCCAGCTCCCTCAGCCTCTCCTCATAGAGTTTGTGTTCCAGGCCCCTCACCAGCTTTGTTGCCCTTCTCTGGACATGTTCCAGCACCTCAACATCTCTCTTGAATTGAGGATCCCAGAACTGGACACAGTACTCAAGGTGTGGCCTGAGCAGTGCTGAGTACAGGGGAAGAATAACCTCCCTTGTCCTGCTGGCCACACTGTTCTTAAATCCAGATGTGGTTTTTTTTCTGCCTTTGACACAAACATTGCTCTTTTTATCTTATCTTCTAATACCAGTAGCCTCAAGACAAACACAGCTTATGTTAGAAAACTGTCCTTCATTACATTAATCGAAACTCACTTCTAACCTACCTGAATCTGATGGCAGAATGTTTTTATTAGCTTTAAATGGTTTGCATTATGAAGTTAAAATAACGAAATGCTTTTAAATAGCTTTAAAAGTTTTAAAAACAGATGGCTTGTGAAGTTCTTTAGTTACTTCTTTAGTTCCATTGAGTTTCTTTTCACATTGACCTTCTGACTGCAGAGCAAGTCCATCTTTGTGGAAAACACAGCAATGCCTTTTACAAAAACGTTTTAAGGAAGCATTTAAAGTGGTACACAAAACCTCCACAAATGTCAGAATTAGAGAGTGCTGTCTGGCCAACTAAAGTTCTCGTGCCAGTACTACTCCGCTTTACATCTGATGCTACTATTGCTTTAGGGTCCCTGATATAGGTCTTGCTTTTACCTTGTGACCCACAGAAATGATAGAAGTCTGAATTGCATTAACAGTATCACTGGTCCTAGAGCTGAGCTTCAACCATCTGAGCTTTACTTTGGCAAAGACAGCAGACACCCAGTAAAATCCTCCTTATACTTTCACACCACCCCCACTCCCACCCAAATTCCATATTTTAGAAAGCAATTTGCCAAGGTTTTCCTTCCCCCCTACCCCCCAAATAAAGGGCAAGATGTCCCTTGATAGAAAGCAAGCCCTTGGTCAGTACAGCAAGCAGGCACTATGTGCAAGACATCTTTAATATAACTAGATTCCTGAAAGTGTGAACCAGAAAGAGAAGGAAGATCCTGACACTTGTAGGAAGGAGGATGAAGACCAGGTAACTACCAGAAAGTCTCCTTTTCACTCTGAGTCATTCAAGAACACTGGGAAAAAAAATTGCCTTTTCTGGCTATAGAAATAGGAAGGTGACTACATTGGTTTATGCAACCACAAGTTATAAAACCTAGATAATTACATGTGACAGCATGCTAAAGAGTGCATCACACAACCATTTAAAAGACACTTGCTTTAAATTTATGCTTTCAGATTACTATGAAATCAGGAAGATTGTTGAGAAAGTGCTCGTCCTGTGTTCTGCATGCAATGAGACATGCATGCACAATCAGAGCAGTTTTTTTCCTTTCAATTGGTTTCAGAGTGAAGCTCCGTAGATTTAAAATTGTATTTTAACCAGTAAGACTTTAAAGTCACTGCTTTACTGCCATAGGTATGTCAATTTACGTGAAATGAAGGCATGGTCTCTCATGGCTTTTTTTCAGACACTTGATGTTTGAAGCAATTATCAATGAAGTATGCCTTTTTTTTAAGGGGGGGGGGGGAGCTAATTTATGCAAACAGAAGCTTTCACCCTTAAACAATGGTCTTACAAATGGCACCAAGAACTATGTCCACATGCCTATCACTGGATCCCCACAACGCCATCAGAATTTTGGAAGGGCAGCAAATGAAGGGGTCATGCCAGAGCTTGATAAGACATGCACTGACAAGCCTCTCAAGCAGAGCTAATTGCAGAGGCAAAGTCAGAGCTTCTGAAAAGATCTTCTATTTATCACTGTTTTTTTTGGTGAATTGCTCAGGCTTTTGAAAGAAAAGACCCTTCTTGACTCTTCCCTCCTTTCAGCCGCTTCTATGTGTAACTTTGTCCAAAACGTTTTCCAATACATCTCAAAGATTTCCCTTAAATCAATACAGACTTTAGAACTGTCCCTAATACTAATGACACAAGCTTTTCAAATGCAGAGCTCAGGATAATTTAGGGGTTCTTGCACCATCTCAAATCACGTATAACATTTGCATTTGTACAATGAATTAGATAGTTGTAGCCACTCCTAAGTTTCCTCTGTTGCATTTCCTCGTGAATCCATGGAATTTTGAAGAGGAACAAGACTTCAGAAAAAACTTCCTCTGGAAGTCCTTCCAGCCTTCCTCTGATCCTGCTCTCAGAGCTCCTGAACGCACTGTGGAGATCTCAGGATGAACTTCAAGCATACTCAGGGAAGAGCTGAAGGTTTGGTGCTTGGATCAATTGCTTTGCAGATGAAAGTGTAACTCTCCTTCAAGCACCACAGAGGCCAGGAAATGAGTGCCACGATCAAAAGTGTACACCTTTTCCTATGACCTATCCCTGCTTCTAGGACAAAAGCACACTAGGACTTGACTCCACAGGAAAAAGGAAGCTATGCCTTAAAGTATTGCATTGTTTAAAACATAAACCTACTGAAAGTTTTGAGAGTTAGAATGAATAGAAACATTCTGATGTTCACCTCTTCAAGCAAGTGGACAAGATGCATTTGAGAAAAGGACGTGGGAAGGCATCCTTTAAATTCTTTGTTTTCCTACACCATTATCCCTAACTAGCTTTTTAATAGTTTCCTTCCTTTAGTTAAACCACTCCTTGGGACTGGTTATCCTGTCTTCGGTTTCACTAAGCCGAACCTCTGACCTGGCACTACTGGGGACTATTTTGTTGTAAGCTCGCTGTCTACGTTCCCTGATACATGCATATGCATTTCATTCTGCTTTCTTGCTTCCAAAAAAACCCCACAAGTCAAGTCCATGAACTAGAATAGAATAGAATCAATCAGGTTGGAAGAGACCTCCAAGATCATCCAGTCCAACCTATCACCCAGCCCTATCCAGTCAACTAAACCATGGCACTAAGTGCCTCATCTACTACAGAAAGTCCTTTAGGCTCCCAGTTACGGGCTCAAGTGAGGTGCAACTGGTCCCTTGTTCTCCTGCTGGTCTGAAAGGGCTCGTAACAAATCACAACTTCTTTCATTTTATGTTCAACGTGTTAATTACTCTACTGTTGATCACAACTGAAAAAAATCAACTGAAACAAATATAATCTCTTTAGAAAAGTTACCATAGAAACAACAGGAGAGAATTCCCTTTTAAAATGTCGAGATTTCCCTCACATTTAAATACGGACTCCCAGGCATTACTCATGCACCATTAAAAGCTGCAACAGATCCAGTGAGTCATTAGTTTAAAAATATATCCACAAACACACACTCTTTCAAAGACAGACTTGGTTTTGTCTCAGTAAATATGTATCACGACATGGCCCAACTCTTGGCTTTATCTTGTTCTGTTTCATGTCCCCAGAGAAAACTTGAACACTGTTGCCTTTTGTTCAAACACCTGACTGAGGAAGGAGAGGGAACAAAAAAAACCCCGAGAGTGACAAATGAATGTGAGAAATCCTAGCAAAAGCTAGTCAGAGAGGAAGAGTAACTTTGAATACATATTTACGTGGTAGTAGACAAGATGAATGGAAAGAAAAATGTCTGAAATGAGACACAGTACAGATGTTCTCCACAGGCAGAGAACTGTAATGTATCTTAAAGTAAGAATGTTTTAAATTGAGAAAATTCCTAATTTAAACTAATTGAGGCTATCATAGAATCAACCAGATTGGAAGAGACCTCCAAGATCATCCAGTCCAACCTAGCACCCAGCCCTATCCAGTCATCTAGGTCATGGCACTAAGTGCCTCATCCAGTCTTGAACACCTCCAGGGACGGTGACTCTACCACCTCCCTGGGCAGCCCATTCCAATGCCAATCACTCTCTCTATGAAGAACTTCCTCCTAACATGGATGCTATGGTACTGTGCTGTACCAGGTGATTTCCATTTCTTTTGTGTCAATCTGTGCTGCAACATTAATCTCACATCCTCCTTCTGTGGGATAACTGGCAAACTCTGACAGAGCAGAAGAAGGTCCGGTTGCAATAAGACACTTTGATCATACAGAAGCAGAAGAAAGCAATCTGGAGTCAAAGTGGAAGATGGCCCACAAGAAGAAAAAAAAAAAAACCACCAATGCAAATTTAAAGAAAATTCAGAACTGACCACAAAGAAAGGAATAGTTTATGCATAAACTCCTGCATATTTAGAGGAGATAATACAAAGGCATTGTGCCTTGTCTTTGCATCACTGCCTTTGCTGCAGATAAATAGCGTGGCTGAATCATAAAAGGGTTTAGGTTGGAAGGGACCTCAAGGATCATCCAGCTCCAACCCCCTGCCAGAGGCAGGGACACCTCCCACTAGAGCAGCTTGCTCAAGGCCTCATCCAGCCTGGCCTTAAACGCCTCCAGGGAGGAAGCATCCACAACCTTCCTGGGCAAACTGTGCCAGTGTCTCACCACCCTCACTGTAAAGAACTTCCTCCTAACGTCCAGTCTAAATCTCCCCTCTGCCAGTTTAAACCCTTTACCCCTCATCCCGTCATTACAAGACCCTTGGAATGGCTCCAGATTGATGACAATAACCACAATTTTCTCATTTTCTTAGTAGTAAAGACAAACTGAAAATGTGGAAACAACACAATTGAACTCAATTTGTTCTTCAGGCTCTTACAAATGTTCTATTTCTTTCATTTTCTTAATGCAAACAGTCTTTGAAAGGAAATTCTGAATTTTCAGTAGCAGAAGTCCTCCCATTCCTGCTAAATATTGTTTTCTGTTCTATTTAAAAAAAAAAACCCTTCTCCCTCCACTTTCCCTTCTGTTGTCATATATATATAGAGAGAAAAATAAACACTGAAGGACAGCTGTATGAAAAATAACAAACCCCGTTTAAAAAGCCAAGCCAAACAAAATGATCTGACTTTCTTCCAATGCTCATAGTTTCTACTGAGTATTTGAATTTGTCAAAAGTGCTGCATTCATTTCCAACAGGAAAGAAATTTAAAATACAATATTTTGTCAACTTTTAAGGCACTTATTAATTTTTATCATCATTATACTCTGATAGCTAAAATATAAATTTAGTTGGTTTTGTTTTCTTTTTTTTTTTTTCTGACAACATTGGGTTTGCTGTTCCCAGTCCAACTGAATGACATGAAACAGAAGAATAAACCCAAGGAATGAAACTAAGATTATTAGGAAGGGTGAGGAGACTGAGGGGTGCAAAGACTGGAGGAGGCAATTAGTGCCATGGTCTAGTGAACTGGACAGGGCTGGGTGCTAGATTGGACTGGATGAGCTTGGAGGTCTCTTCCAATCTGGTTGATTCTATGTTTCTATGGTCTAGTTGATTGGACAGGGTTGGGTGCTAGGTTGGACTGGATGAGCTTGGAAGTCTCTTCCAACCTGGTTGATTCTATGATCTAGTTGACTGGATAAGGCTGGGTGATAGTTTGGACTGGATGATCTTGGAGGTCTCTTCCAACTTGGTTGATTCTATCATTCTATGGTCTTGTTGATTGGATAGGACTGGGGGGCTAGTTTGGACTGGATGATCTTGGAGGTCTCTTATTACTTGGTTGATTCTATGAGAGGTGAGGTATCAGGAGGAATATTTGTAGAATACATCATCAGAAAAACATATTCTGGAACTGACCCCACACTTTGAGTTATTTTACAGATTTTGATTGTAAATTTCCTGCCAATCAGAAAGATAAACATTTGTAATGTTTTTCTTCCTAATGCCAGGAAGGGCAGCACAGAGTACAGCTGTAACGGAGCTATCTTTGACATCTTGCTTCTGATTTAATATGTTACTAATTCTAACAAGAAAGAGCAGGCTTTGGAAATACTTAGATGCCATTTTGCACCAGCACTGATCTCTTGAAGAGTCCTGCTCCCACATTTAGCCCAGATTGTGCCCCAGCCACACCAGTAAGAGGCATCTAGCAAGAGAAAGAAGCACAGCATAATTGACACGAAACACAGGCACATCATGGCAAGTTTTCAGCTGGAAGCTGGCTTTAAGTCTTTGATAATTATGTTTATATTCATTCCCACAGAGGGAGTTTCACATAGGAATAGATCTGTTTGTTTCAAAACCAGCTTGTTTCAACAAAGTACATTTATTAGGTTATGGACTCAGTGCCATAACATTAGTGTGCTCGTGAGAGCTGGACTTTGCATCTGGATATCAAAGGTAGGTGATTAATGTGGGAAGCTACCTTGGCAGAGAGCTCCCTGCTGACCACACATCTGAGCCTGGGTTATTTTTAAGTGAAGTGTGAGATTCACTAGAGGGAGGTGGTAGTTTCTTCAGTAGACCTCCTCACCTTGTTTCTTCAGCAGGATGCATTTTCTTTATTGTGAGAAGTTCACTATGTTCACCTCATCGTTCATTTGCCTTTAGGTAGGAACAAATATGAAATGGGACCAACACAAAGGGCTGAGGTTCAGCTCTGAAGTCTCTTCTGCACTATCCTGTAGCTTTGCCACACATGAGTAATGTAGCTTGCCCTAAAATCACGACAAACAGCTCTGTTTAATTTCTCTGCTCCTCTCTCCAAAAGACAAGTTGCTGGAGCTGTAACAGTTTACACTGGGGAAGGTCTGTCCTCATCTATTTTTATTCACACATATGAATCACACTTCCATGCACCACAGCTACAAATAAAGCAGTAGTCCACCTCAAAGTTTTAAATTAGTTAGGGCTTAATTAAGAGTATGATAGAAGAGAGAGGAAATTTAAGATGCAGTTAGAGGGTAAATTGATGCAGATGCAAGCTCACGTGTCTGCTGTATACCTCAATGTGGTAGTTTCATGCAGAACAAATTCCCCACTCATTTTCCCCTTTAGATATAACATAGAGCAGTGTAATAACTATGATTACCATTATATGAAAATTATACAATTTTGAAATTGCAGGGCTTGGAAACATGACTATCATATGTGTGACAAGGAAAAATGACATCTTTCTGCATTATTTTATCTCATACATGCAGGAGATTTGGATCTTGGCCCACTCCAGTTGCTTTCTGACACTGTAGTTTTCAAGCAACTGCAGAGCTGGAGTAGGCAGGTCCCTGAGCACCCTCATGCATCAAGGAGGCAGAAGAGTTGCTGTCTATTGTGTCTCTATAGAGAGGCCACTCCTTCTGGACAGGAATACAACACAAGTGCATTAAAGCAAGGACTTCCAGTTTCTTTTTAGAGAGTTCCCTTTCATTTTTAATTACTGTGATGCTGAGTGAGTGGTTCCTCAAAAGGGGAAATGCCTCAGGTAGATGACCAAAGCTCTCCTGTCTTATACAAGTAGGAGAAGCTAAGAATCCTGCACACTATCCACAAGTCTGAGCATTCCTCCACATGGAAATGAGAGATGGAACAAAACTGTACATTATTTCTTATCCCAGCCATTTGATCAGATACTCTCCTCAACAGGACCTTTGTTTGAAATTTGCTATTGCACAAGAAAATTCCCTGTTGCAGCTGACTGCCTGCAATAAATGCACCACTGGGCTAAAATGCAGGAGATTTTTCAGTTGCCTGGATAACATTTTGGTCCTGCCAAAACGTTTGCTCTGCACCCTGCATTCCTTCAGCTGATGGAGCAGCGGAGGAGAGATGCTTAGCAACTAGCTGCCTCTCTTTGCCCCAATATCAGACCAGCTTCTAATTTCTCCTTGTAGCTTCCATTCTGTTTCATGACTTGAATCACCTTTGAAACAATGTCTTCATACCACTTCAGATTTTAAAAGGCAATTCATCTGGATGAAGCATAATGAACAGCAAACAAAACAAACAGATAATCAGAACTATTTGGTTTTGAGCTGCTTGCTTTCTGTTGGTTTCCTACAGAGTCCTGGCTTCTGCCTTTTGTTGCTGTGTAGAGCAGAGTTTAAGTTTCATGGAGCTGAGACTAAGAAGGCTCTGTTGCTTTGCAGCCTACTACAGCACTAAATTAAGCAATCAAAAGGTTTGGTTTTAGTCCTGACTCTGTATCAGTGACAACTGGCAAGGAGGGAAAGAGAGTATCTTAAGACTATGAAGAAAATACAGTTTTAATTGCAATTTTGTTAACATACTTAATATATTAGAATAAACTCTGCATTTGGCCCAAGAGTTGGACCTCCTTGTAATGAAGAGCTTGACTCCTGGCTGGACTCAAGCACCTGGTGCTTTTGGCAGGCTAGATCTCTGTATACAACCACTGATGAAACCAAAGACAAAGTCTACAAGATTTTGATAGTCCCAGAGAACTGTATGTAACAACAAGCAATAAAGAGAAAGATGTGAGGGCAGCTGGGTTCCAATTTTGGATGTAGGAACTTTTCACCACAGGCTCCTAAATTCTGCACTGAATTTAGCCCCAGATTTCAGGGACAGCAGATGGGTTACACATTTTTCCCTCGGAATGTCAGCTCTCCAGCTTCTAAGAGCAGGGACATTCATCATCTGCAGAACTGCTGGATTATTTATCATTGAGGAAAATCCAGCATCCTTACTTATACTTTAATTTAAAATATTCATGTGAATATATTTGTCAGGAAAACTCTAACTGGTTAAGAAGCATAGGCAGTGTAGATTTTACTTACAGGAACAGCAGAGCATTCATACCTTAACTTCTCCCAAGTAGCGCTACAGGCTGGGGACAGAGTGGCTGAGAGCAACCACGCAGAAAGCGACCTGGGGGCACTGGTGGATAGTAGCTAAACATGACTCAGCAGTGTGCCCAGGTGGCCAAGACAGCCAGTGGCGTCCTGGCCAGTATCAGGAACAGCGTAGCCAGTAGGACAATGAAGGTTATTTTCCCCCTGTACTCAGCACTGCTCAGGCCACATCTTGAGTGCTGTGTCCCGTTCTGGGCTCCTCAATTCAAGAGAGATGTTGAGATACTGGAATGTGTCCAGAGAAGGGCAACGAAGCTGGTGAGGGGCCTGGAACACAAACCCTGTGAGGAGAGGCTGAGGGAGCTGGGGATGTGCAGCCTGCAGAAGATGCTCAGGGCAGAGCTCATTGCTGTCTGCAACTACCTTAAGGGAGGCTGTAGCCAGGTGGGGTTGGTCTCTTCTGCCAGGCAACCAGCAACAGAACAAGGGGATACAGTCTCAAATTGTGCTGAGGAATGTATAGGCTGGATGTTAGGAGGAAGTTCTTGTTAGAGAGAGTGGCATTGGAATGGGCTGCCCAGGGAGGTGGTGGAGTCACCATCCCTGGAAGAGTTCAAGAAAAGACTGGAGAAGTACTTAGTGCCATGGTCTGGTTGATTGTCTAGGGCTGGATGCTAGGTTGGACTGGATGATGTTGGAGGTCTGTTCCAACCTGGTTGATTCTATGATGTTGGAATTCAACTATAAGCTGTGTGACTAAGATATGCTTTGACTTTAACACCTCTCCAGTGGCTTGCTGCATTTCACAATTTAAAAAGGATCCCAGCAGAGTACTTTTTTTTGGTTATTGATCATTTTTTGCCCCTCGCAGTAGAAAATGTGTGCTCACACTTATTTCTGTATACCAGATTATTATTAGTATTATTTCTTGTGATGATCAGATCTGAACAACTTGTGCTGGCAGAATGATTTATGCATCTCATCTCAATAAGAATAGGCCTCTATTTGATTTTAAAGAAAAGTTTTTTCTCCCTTAAACAACTGATTTAAAGAGGATTAGAAAAATAAAAGATGCAAACATTTGATTTATTTCCTTACACTGACTAAATTGTCAGCACAAGAGCAAGTTTATTTTAAAGCCTAGAGGATTTTTAAACACAATTGGTATCACAGGCATTTAATGGGAGGTGTAGGCTAGAGCTGCTAGCTGGGAGGATTTGGGCAGATGGTTGGGGGATTGTGGATGGTATGGGCTGATTAGGCCAGTAGGAGGAAGAATCAAGGTGCCCATCCAGAAGCAGGTCAGAACACCTTCACAGAAATCCCTCTCCATCCTATTAAGGCTTGGCCACACAAGGAAAATCACACTGTTATAAAACAATCTCACAAGCTGGCCCAAGAAATCCACAATTGGTGTTGATATAAGCGCAGCTGCACTAGGTGAGGGGAACAGCCAAAAACCTCTTTAACTGCAGGGTTTATCAGCCCTCTCTGGGTGTTCCAAGATGCTCATCCCTGAATTAATTTATTTGCAGTACACAATACTTTCTAAGGATCGGGTTTTGTTTTGGTTTGGTTTGGGTTTTTTTGGCATACAATGGTGCAGACAGAGACAAGAGGATGAGTGGGAAGATGACAAGGTGTTCATCTTCAGACTCATGCCAGATCTCATCAGAGAAGCTCACAAAGCCCTTCAGAGGTAACAATGACAGCAAAGTGTTTTGCTCTACAGATTTCCATATATTTTTGGATTTGGGGAAGGTGAAGTCATGAGTGGGCATTGAGTTTCTAGCTTTATTCCCATGTCTGTTCACGATGATATAAACTTTTGCCAGTCATTACATGTATCAGTTACTGAGTTTCCTTATTTGTAAAGTGGGCATAGCAGAACTTCAGTCCCTCACAAGGCTGTTGTAGAGTTCAAGTCATTAAGATTTATAAGACATATCCAAGTTTTTAAGTCAAAAGTTGCTGTATAAATTGCAAAGCTTGTAACATCTGTTTCTGAATACAAACTGAATACCAACCAGAAGCAGGAAAAATGAATTCCAACCAGAAGTAGGAGAGGGAAAAAAGAAATCATGTTTCCCTATGCTAACATTGCCATTTTCTGTCTTTTTCTTCATTGCTCAAGCTGAAAAGATAAAGGTAGGTATTTCACAAGTGGCAGATCCTTTTTGAATAGGTTTTGATCCCCTTTGCAACCATCAAAAAAGACCTGCCTCCAAATTGTGTGGATTTCTACCTAACAGCAGTAGCATGAGCTCACTGACTAAGAGGTCAGATCTCCAAGCTACTAGCAAGACCTTCAGACAATAATGCTAACAAGGAGTTGAAAATCAGACTAGGCACTGAATAAAACTAGACATTCACATGTTTTCACCCTGGTTTAAAAACAAGCAAGAGGGGTACAATGAAGTTAATTAAAATATCACAGCTGACAGACAGATGTTCAGACAGATTCCTGTAGCAAGTGCCATAAAGCAGGAACAAAGAAAGATGGCAGTGTGAAAAATGCCAAAATCAGAATGATAAGAGATAAAAAAAATAATTCAGTTGTGTGTGGGGGGGATGAAATCATAGAATCAGAGTTGGAAGGGACCACAAGGATCATCTAGCTCCAACCATCTGCCATGGGTAGGGTGATCAGGAAATTTCTAACTTGTCTTCAGAATAGCTCAAAATTCACTTCTGTCATTGCAGCACCAACACTGCAATGTCATGATCTTCCTAGGATGTTATAACAGCCTATGGATACGCAAAACCCAAATCTATTTCGGCTTCACCCATAAGTCATGAAAAATCTGAAGTTTGATGAGGTGGCTGCTAAGGGATAGTTAGTGTCACTAAACGGTAACAAGAATGACCTTTTGTTTTGATGTAGTCATGGGAAGAAAGAGGGGAAAAAGAAAGAGACACAAATTGGTAGACAACCCTCAAGTATACAAATACATGGAGAGTGAATTTGTTACCTGCAGGCTTGTCAGAGGGATGAACTACTTGTTCTAGCTAGGAAAGCCTGGCACCTACTCATAGAATGGTTAAGGTTGGAAGGGACCTCAAGGATCATCCAGCTCCAACCCACCACCATAGGCAGGGACACCTCCCACTAGAGCAGCTTGCTCAAGGCCTCATCCAGCCTGGCCTTAAACGCCTCCAGGGGGGAAGCATCCACAACCTCCTTGGGCAACCTGTTCCAGTGTCTTACCACCCTCACTGTAAAGAACTTCCTCCTAAAGAAGGAGGAATGATTCTACTCATAGAATCAACCAGGTTGGAAGAGACCTCCAAGAGCATCCATTCCAACCTAGCACCCAGCCCTATCCAGTCAACTAGACTATGGCACTAAATGCCTCACCCAGGCTTTTCTTCAACACCTCCAGGGACTTATATTCCAGTATCATGGAAAAAAAAGCAGCCCTGAAGCAGAGGAGACATTGCACACAATCACTAGCAAATTAAGGTAAACTAGAACTCCCCAGCTCTGTTGCTAGCTCTTGACTTCTCTTGGGCATGCAATTTAACCTTCCTGTGAAAGATTTTCCATAAGAACCAGAGGGATTCAGAAATGCAAGTCTCATTAATTTTTGTTATACTTGTGCAACTCCACCCCCTGGGTCCTTTGAATTTCTTCCATCCTGCGTTTTTTAGTTGACTTCCCTGTTAAATAGGGATAATAATTACAACTGATCAACCTGTTTCAATAATACAGTTATAATATCACTATTATCTGCACAGATGATATTCAGCACTGAAAGAAATACATCACAATAAATAATGCAGAACTTTAACATCTGTTCTGGCTAGTAAATAATTCACAAGTCAATAATTAATTTCCTAGTTGTTCATTTATAATTCATAAATATTTGCCAAATATTCAGAATCTGAAAAATTTTATCTGAACTATTATGTGAACTTTTCCTTTTAATTATTACACACTCACTATTTGTGTTGTGTGGCTTGGCATTCAATTAACACACTATTATTTTCCTTATCCTGGATGAATGGAATTTTTTCAACTGTTAGAGAGAAAGGCACTGTCAATACTGAGCCATGAATATTCACTTAGTGGAACTTTTCAACACCCACAAACGTTCACGGTACTTGGAGGACTCAGCAGCATTCTCATGAACAGCATCGTCTCTGGAGGTAGTCTCGGTGTGTTTGTACATGTTACATACTCTCATACCATTTGACTTCATCTGCCAACTTGCCTACTTTCCAGTTGTTTCATAGAATCAACCAGGTTGGAAGAGACCTCCAAAATCATCCAGTCCAACCCAGCACCCAGCCCTGGCCAATCAACCAGACCATGGCACTAAGTGCCCCAGCCAGGCTTTTCTTCAGCACCTCCAGGGACGGTGACTCCACCACCTCCCTGGGCAGCCCATTCCAATGCCAATCATTCTCTCTGCCAACAACTTCCTCCTAACATCCAGCCTAGACCTGCCCTGGCACAACTTGAGACTGTGTCCCCTTGTTCCATTGCTGGTTGCCTGGCAGAAACATTTCATTAGTCAATTCTCCAGTTTAATTCCCAATGCTTACCTACTTCAACTAATGAATATCTGCATGATGATTTGGAGTTTGAGGATCAAAATTTGAGTGGGAATATATATTTTTTAAAATATTACCAGTACTTACATTTAAAATAAATACATCTTTAAAGTGTTCTTTCAATCATTCCCCAATAACTTAGGTGCCTTTTATAACCCTGTCACACTGGAAATTGTGACAAAGGCACCTGCACCAGTTTGAAGCCAGCTGGAATATTTTGGTGAGAAGAATTAGATGATAGGCTGTGAAAAGGAAACAACGGTGATGGCTGCTGCACTCATAGGCTTGCTGAGATGGATAAAAACAAGAACACAAAACATAGATAACACAGTTGTTCTCTGTTGCAGCTGGTACCTGTACTTTTCTTCCTAACTTGTTTTCTGTGTAACTAATCCTTCTGCTTTCTAACTCCCCAGGGCAATCCTCCAAACTCACCTTACACGTAAGGCAAAGTCTGAGATAAGGTAGAGAGGGGTGGAAAGAAGGTGGAAGGGTGGTTAGGAGCCCCTCCTGGCGACTTTGGTTTCTAGGAGGGCTGTTGTGTTTCTGTATTACTTTTAACTTGCATATTTCTGTCTATAGCTGTAGATATTGTAAATATCTGCCTGTATATTGTGCTAAGCTGTAAACAGAAAGCTTCATTCCTTAACTTCCAGCTCAGCTGAGTCTAGTCTGGGTGATTTCATAAGAGTGAAGGGGCAAGTAACACCCGAACCACCACAGCATCTTTGACACATTAGACTGTGGCTGCCTTAACAAAAAAAGACCACGGAGCTCAGTTGCTGCTTCATTCTGCAAAACAGGTATCATTAAATATTGCAAATCATCCTTACCATTAGTGTGCATTTATAAAATGGAGCTTAGCAGTAAAAGACCTGAAAGACTGAGACTGTCCAACCTGAGGCATCTTCCTTGGCTGGCTGAATTAGGTAATTAGTTCCTGTGGGCTATTTGGGCTACAGACAGTAACGACTCTGCTCTACAGGGCAAGTCTGGCTGTAGGATGAAATGTTCTAAGGAGACACATCTTGCTCTTTGTCTGGTGACTATACACAAGGCCAGAGCAGCTTTGCTCTTTAATCAATTCATGGCTAAATCAAGCCCTTAACTGCTAACTGGAGATGTTCTTGTTTTAAAAGCAGGACAAATAAGTATTCACTTGCTGCTTTTCTCCTTGAAAGGGATATCTGCATTCACCAAATGCTCCTGATTAAGTCTCTGTAGCAATCTAGAAGCAAAATTAAGAGTTTTAGTTTGTGGGATGGTTTGGGAGTTACCCACCCCCCACACCCAGTGAGTTCACCCAGACTAGACTCAGCTGGCAGGAAATTAAGGAATGAAGCTTTATGTTCACAGCTTAGCACAATATACAAGCAGATAGTTGCAACAGATTACAGATATTTACAGCTATATGCAGTAGTATACAAGTTAAAAGTAATACAGAAACACAATACCCCTTCCAGAAATCAGATTGCCCAGGAAGGGCTTCCAACCACCTTTCCACCTTCTTTCCACCCCCAACTCTTATCCTAGAGTCTGCCTTACATGCAAGGTGAGTTGGGAGGATCAGCCAGGGGGGTTAGAAGTACAATGATTAGTTGGGTTACACAGATCCAGCTAGAAGAAGTTAATATAGCAGAATCCAGAGAGAAACACAGACACTGACTGCCTTGTCTATGTTTGTGTCCTTGCTTTGATATGTCCCAGCAAACCTATGAAGTAGCCATCACCATTGCTTTATTTTCACAGCCTATAATCTATTTTTTGTCATTAAAATATTTCAATTAGCCTCAAACCAGCAGAGCCAGGTTCTCCAAACTAAACTAATTTACACCTGACTTTAAATGCCTGTTCAGAATAACATTCTGGATGGAGACCCATACAAACTCACACCTGTGTGGGTGCATCATTGAGAGTACAGGGATTAAAATAGGGACTGAAAAATCAGTCTCAGAACATAGGATTCTGCCTACAGAATTGATGGCTGCACTTCTTTCACTAATTAGACCTTGATCAGATTAATCACATATACAATCCTACTGAATGCAATGAGACTACTGCTGGGGACAAAAATAAAAAGCAAGTTGAAGTGCTGCAGGTGGTTAGATTGTCAGTAACTGCAGCCAGAACCTTTCATATACCAACTCAAGCAGGGAAAAGCTATCTTCTACCCAGCATTTCCACGCCTATTACTTCACCAGAATCATTAGGATTGTTACACAGTGAATATCTCTGGAACAGCAAAGTATCATTATAATGGACTTTTTGTTAAGAGTTCATAGTATCCATAAGCCTATTCACATAGCAATATGCAGCCATAAAGCTTTGAACAGTAGGGTTTAGAGAATGGAAAAGTAGCACAAAAATAATTCAATGAGTTGTTAGCCTCACAAACAGTATCAAAAGACTAACTTTTGCAAAGATCTTGGCATTTAAAGCTAAGAGGATTTTAGGTGCTCATATTATTTTTATTAGGAAGCGACACTTAGGAGGGATTTTTTTCCCCACTTAAGCACTGAAGAATGAGACAAAAGAGCCAGATATTTAAAACATTAATATAATGGCCTGATAACCCTGTATATAAAGCTTTGTTGATTATCCATTTGCTCTGAGTGTCTCTTTCGTTAAGCCACTGTTTTTTAGGTCATGTCTGCAGCCTAATAACTGTAACAGGTACTGGCCCTTGAACATAAGCATCACCTACAGATGCAGGAACCAGACAGCAGGTGTGTTCATTCTGCAAGGCCAGGAGGGGCTTTGCTCCTTTTAAAAGGGATTTGCTGCAACCTAAGGACAGGGCCTACATTGTCATTAATGCTAAATTAAGTTCAACTTGCCTGGAAAGAATCTAAAGAGGGAGATGCCACTATTGAGGCTGCTAAAGGCACTGCTGTCAGTTCCCCTATCCTTTATGCTGATGCAGTTATTTGCATACAGAATCACAGAATTAACCAGTTAGGAAAAGACCTCAAGGATTATTCAGTTCAACTTATCACCTAACCCTTCTAATTAACTAAGCCAAGGCACTAAGTGTCTCATCCAGCCTCCTTTTAAACACCTCCAGGGATGGCGACTCCACCACCTCCCTGAGCAGCTCATTTCAATGCCACTCTTTGATGAATTTCTTTCTAAAATCCAGCCTAAACCTGCCCTGGCACAGCTTGAGACTGTGTCCCCTTGTTCTGTTGCTGCTTCCCTGGCAGAAGAGCCCAACCCTACCTGGCTACAGCCTCCCTTCAGGTAGTTGTAGACAGCAATGAGGTCTGCCCTGAGCCTCCTCTTCTGCAGGCTGCACACCCCCAGCTCCCTCAGCCTCTCCTCACAGGGCTGTGCTCCAGGCCCCTCACCAGCTTTGCTGACCTTCTCTGGACATGTTCAAGCACCTCAACATCTCTTCTAAATTGAGAGGCCCAGAACTGGACACAGTACTCAAGATGTGGCCTAACCAGTGCTGAGCACAGGGGCAGAATGATGTCCCTGGTCCCACTGGCCACACTATTCCTGATCCAGGCCAGGATGCCATTGGCTCTGCTGCCCACCTGGGCACACTGCTGGCTCATGTTCAGTTGCTGTCGACCAACACCCCCAGGTCTCTTTATTCCTGGCTGCTCTCAGCTACTCGGTCCCCAGCCTGTAGGACTGCATGGGGTTGTTGTGGCCGAAGTGTAGAAGCTGGCACTCGGCCTTGTTAAAATCTCATGTCACTGGACTGTGCCCATTTGTCCAGCCTGTCCAGGTCCCTCTGCAGATCCTTCCTGCCCTCTAACAGACCAATACGTGATCCCACCTTGGTGTCATAGAATCACAGAATGGTTTAGGTTGGAAGGGACCTCAAGGATCATCCAGCTCCAACCCCCTGCCATAGGCAGGGACACCTCCCACTAGAGCAGGCTGCTCAAGGCCTCATCCAGCCTGGCCTTAAACACCTCCAGGGAGGAAGCATCCACAACCTCCCTGGGCAACCTGTGCCAGTGTCTCACCACCCTCACTGTAAAGAACTTCCTCCTAACATCCAGTCTAAATCTCCCCTCTTCCAGCTTAAACCCATTCCCCCTCGTCCTGACATTCCCAGACCTTGTCAATAGTCCCTCCCCAGCCTTCCTGTAGGCTCCCTTCAGATACTGCAAAGCCACTCTAAGGTCTCCTCGAAGCCTTCTCTTCTCCAGGCTGCAGAGCCCCAACTCTCTCAGCCTGTCCTCATAGCAGAGCTGCTGCAGCCCCCTGAGCATCTTCTGCAAGCTTACTCATGCTGGACTCAATTCCCTCACCCAGATCATCAGTGATGATATTAAACAGGACTGGGCCTAGCACTGTTCCCTGGGGCACACTGCTACTGACAGCTGCCAACTGGATGTGGCACCATTCACCACCTCTCTCTGGGCCTGGCCATCCAGTCAGTTCTTAACCCAGCAGAGAGTGCCCTTGCCCAAGCCAAGAGCTGCCAGCTTGTTTAGCAATGGACACACACAGATCAGGAGGCCTGAGGACCTTTCTTGGGAAGAAGAGCTGAGAGAGTTGGGATTGTTCAGCCTGGAGAACAGAAAGCTTTGGGAAGACTTTATTGTACCCTGTCAGTACATAAAGCAGGCATTTAAGAAAGATGGAGAAAGACTTTTTTACCAAGGCTTGTAGTGACAGGACAAGAGGTAATGATTTTAAACTGAAAGAGGCTAGATTTAGAGTTGATATAACCCAATACTCCCAGAAGCACAAGTACTAAACCTGTCAGAATGGGAGGCTGATATAATGTTATAGTTAGCCCTAACTGACTTACCTGAGTCAGAGCAACATTTGATTCTCAGTATTGTGACCACTGTGCAACTCTTGTAACCACAGGGCTACTCATCCTGGTCCTTTGGAAACGTGCTACCAGCACATACAGGCTTGGTTAATAAACTAGGGAGTGGAGGGAGTTTTGAAACTAATAATGAGTAGAAGAAAGTTACTTCCAGAAATAGTGCTTGTGAATCATACTCCCATTATTCTAACCACATTAGTGAATTAAGGCTAAAACAGGAGACATCTCATTAAATCCACACTGTCTCTAAAGGAATAATCTAAGTCACAAATAAGCAACCTACTCCAAGGCCCAAAGTATCAGGACTTCTGCAGAGAATCCTGAAAGTATGCAAACATTGCTAAAGATTAACAAGGCCAAGTGCAGGGTTCTACACTTTGGCCACTACAACCCCAAGCAGTGCCACAGGCTGGGGACAGAGTGGGTGGAGAACAGCCAGGAGGAAAGG
>WAAF01006482.1:85611-124550 GCA_013400475.1 Tricholaema leucomelas
GAGAGGCTGAGGGAGCTGGGGATGTGCAGCCTGCAGAAGAGGAGGCTCAGGGGGGACCTCATTGCTGTCTACAACTACCTGAAGGGAGGCTGTAGCCAGGTGGGGGTTGGTCTCTTCTGCCAGGCAACCAGCAACAGAACAAGGGGACAGAGTCTCAAGTCGTGCTGAGGGAGGTCTAGGCTGGATGTTAGGAGGAAGTTGTTAGCAGAGAGAGTGATTGGCATTGGAATGGGCTGCTCAGGGAGGTGGTGGAGTTGCTGTCCCTGGCTGAGGCACTTAGTGCCATGGTCTGGTTGATTGGCTAGCGCTGGGTGCTAGGTTGGACTGGATGATCTTGGAGGTCTCTTCCAACCAGTTGATCTATGATTCTGTGACTATTTCAGCTAAAAGTACAGGCAAGCTGACATTGGGAGCAAAGGAATTCATGACAGTTTGCCCAACCTTCTTCTCTTGTTTGTTAAATAATGCATGATTGGAAATGAGAGCAAGTCAGCAGCTCATTATCTGTTACACCTTCTTTTCACAACTCACATCAGCACATACGTGCCCAAAGAGGCAGCAGATTTGTCCAAACTGTTATGGCATCAAGGACCATTTTATACAGCGTACTATTGGAAATAATTTCACACACAATGCCAAGTTAATCCTAAGCATACTTGGTAGCAAGAGTTACTACTAAATTACAAGGTTAGAGTTACTACTAATTTACAAAGTTAGGGAAGTCTAAGGAAAAGGAGGCTTTGTAAGTCCTTTGCTGCAAAAGGGCCTAGCATTTTCTTTTTCTGAAGTTGACATTTTGCCTTTGGTTGAGTCTCTTGGCAAATACTGTAGAGCAGTGTCAGAAAGGGAGGAGAAAAAGAGGGACTGTACAATACTTCCTATTATATGCATCCCATGATGTCTCTTGGTTGACTAGACAAACAGCTTTAAAGTTCAAGGCTAATTCAAATTGGATTTCAGAAACACAAAGTCTTAAAACATTTGCACCCAACTAAGGGATTACACTCTTATCTTATCCTTGGAAAAGCTTTTGAAAATCAAAAAATATGGTAGCTCAGATTTTAAATTGGGTCTTCAAGCCCCTCTTGTCTGTAGCTGTGTCATCTGCTTGGCTGCTTATTGTGGAAAGGTAAAATGTCTCTAAAGAGAGAAGGATTTGCATAAATTGCTATCACCTGCTTGCCATCCAGGTTAATGAATGGAGGGGGGAAAATAAATGCAGGAAGCTCCTGAGCCTAATATTTCTTGACTGGTTTTGTGCCAAAAGAGATGAGCAAAATGTTGCTGTGGTTGTTTTAACCTACAGATCATTTACAGCCTGGACCCAGTCTTGCACCTTGCTATCATAATCTTCACCTGCTGAAATTTATCAGTGGGTGGAGGAATCTGTTCATAGTACAGGTGCTTTTAGTCTTCTGCTTTTCACATGTGGCAGAAAAGATGGAATAGAGGATACAGTGGGAACAAGCTATATTAAACTGCCCCTTTGTGGTTTGAGTAGAGCATATGCAGCAACTGGGCAGTCAGCCTGTCAATCAGACAGATCAACACACAAACATAAACAAGCTCTTAGGTAAAGTTTATATTTTAAGCTAATTACACACCTGGTAAAGAGGAGTTAAGGGCAATCTATAGCAGTCCACAGCTATCCAAGCAACAGTTAATAAGAGGAGGCTCAGGGGGGACCTTATTGCTGTCTACAACTACCTGAAGGGAGGTTGTAGCCAGGTAAGGGTTGGTCTCTTCTGCCAGGCAAGCAGCAATAGAACAAGGGGACACAGTCTCGAGTTGTGCTGGTGGGAAGCATAGGCTGGATGTTAGGAGGAAGCTCTGCACAGAGAGAGTGATTGGCATTGGAATGGGCTGCCCAGGGAGGTGGTGGAGTCACCGTCCCTGGAGGTGTTCAAGAAAAGCCTGGATGAGGCATTTAGTGCCATGGTCTGGTTGACTGTACAGGGCTGGGTGCTAGGTTGGACTGGATGATCTTGGAGGTGTCTTCCAACCTGGTTGATTCTGTGATTCTATGATTCTGTGAAAGATGGAAGAGCCAAAGTCTTTGGAGTAGTATTAGATGACAGAAGATAATGGTCACCAGCTGAGGCCTGAGAGACGAAAATAGCCCAAAGGCTTAGGAGGACCACACTATGACTGACTGAAAGTATGTTGGTGATAACTGCAGTTTTGTCTGGAGGTTGGCCTAGACATGCTCACGTCCCTGTCAGTCACCACTTCTGTGATCTTACAGAATGCCAGGTACGAAAATTACTCTGACAAGTCTGACCATTTACACAGAAGAGAAGAAAAAGCATAGCATCTCTGAAAGCAGCAGTTTTGTTCAGAAGGATAAGGCACAGTTCTGACAGTTTACTACAGCAGAAAGTGTTTTGCCAGTCATGTCAAATGAACTCTTTTGTAGAGTGTGCTCTTTCCTGCTTAGACAGTTCACAGGAACCCACCATTAATATTCATGGGGAATTTAGGTTTACATCAGAAGAACAGGTCAAAAGAGAGCCAACGCTCACCTACAGGTGAGTCTCATTTCAAAAGGAGTCTCCACTGCACTTTATTGTCTAACAAAGTTTCCCAAGTATTTAAACTTTGCAGAGTTTACTCTCTTGTGTAGCAGAAGAAAGGAGAATTTGGCTTAATGTTGAGGACTTTCAAACACCTGTGAGACTGACCACAACACTGCAAATCTTGCAAAAAAAGACATGTGTGCCAGCCTGTTCTATCTGCTGTGACAAATCTATTACCACATATACTAAATCACACTGAACTATCAATTGTTATAATAGTAAGACCCTGGGTTATGCATTGTATAGTTGATCTAGCCATGAAAAAGGTGTTTGATACACATCTGTGTTTATTGCACGGGGGCAGATCATAGAATGGTTTAGGTTGGAAGGAACCTCAAAGCTCATCTGGTTCCAAACCCCCACCACAGGCAGGGACATCTCCCACTAGAACAGGTTGCTCAAGGCCTCATCCAGCCTGGCCTTGAACACCTCCAGGGAGGGAGCAGCCACAACCTCCCTGGGCAACCTGTGCCAGTGTCTCACCACCCTCACTGCAAACAACCCTTTCCTGATATCTACTTTGAATCTCCCCTCTGCCACTTTAAACCCATTCCTCCTCATCCTGTCATTACAAGACCTTGTCAATAGTCCCTCCCCAGCCTTCCTATAGGCTCCCTTCAGACACTGCAAGGCCATTCTAAGGTCTCCTCAAAGCCTTCTCTTCTCCAGGCTGAAAAGACCCAACTCTTGTAGCCTGTCCTCATAGCAGAGCTGCTGCAGCCCTCTGAGCACCTTCGTGGCCCTCCTCTGGACTCACTCCACTAGTTCCATGTCCTTCTTTGTTGGGAGCTCCAGAACTGCACACAGTACTCCAGATGGGGTCTGAGGAGAGCAGAGCAAAGGGGCAGAATCCCCTCCCTTGTCCTGTTGCTCTTGCTGCAGCCCAGCACACAGCTGCTGTCTGAGCTGCACTCACACTGCTGGCTCATGTTGAGCTTTTCATCAACTCAGACCACGAGGTCCTTTTCCTCAGGGCTGCTCTCAGCCATTTGCCACTCAGCCTTGATTTGTGCAGGACCTTACACTTGGCCTTGTTGAATGTCATAAGGTTGGCCTGGGCCCACCTCTGCAGCCTGTCCAGGTTCCTCTGGATAGATCCCTGCCCTCTAGCAAGTCAGCTGTGCCTCACAGCTTGGTGCCATCTGCAAACTTGCTGATAGTACACTAATTCCTCTGTCCATGTCACTGACAAAGATGTTAAACAGCACTGGTGCCAGCACTGACCCCTGAGGGATGCCACTTGGCACTGGTCTCCAGGTGGACATTGTGCCCTTGATCACCACTCTCTGGGTGCGATCATCCAGGCAATTCTTCATCCTTATTGTAGATCAACTATACAGTGCTGATACTGCTGCTCTGCTTGTCTCAAATGCACCCAGCTCACTGCACATGCAATGCAACACTGTGCATATATTTGTTTCGGGGAAATCTCTGATTGATCTGTAGGAGCTGTATCTGGCGATACAAATGAGCATAAGAAGCGCTCTTGTTTCACACACAGCACAAGGGATGCCCGCAGAAGGTTAATCCTTTCTCAGAAGTTGCTAAGTAACAGTACCCTGAGCTCAGGATCACTAATTACTCGACAGCTCATCTCCCAAGATTTTGACTTGTGTTTTACTGGCTGCACATCACTATTTCTTGATAGTTTATTTGGGCAGTAGGGGTCGAGGGGAGAAGAGAAATCACTGAGTTAATTTAAATCAGCCGAGAATCTGACTTGTCTCACAGTTTTGTAATTTGAATTAACATCTCAGTAAAGATTCCTTAGTCATGAGAAAAACCCACTGATTTTCTGAACCAGTATGTACTAATATGCCAAATATTATTCACCCCAGCTATAGTAGCTCTACCTCTCCAGAATGCTCAAAATTTGTTAGAAGACAGATGGAGTAAACTTGATTTGGTCAACCCATCATGCCAGTGCAGTATTACATAGAGAGTGGAGCCCATGGATCTTTTGCACATCCTAGGTACCTCATTTCAGTTTACTGGAGGTTATTTTCCATCTGCCAGTGATTTTTATTCACCCTTTTTAAAGGATCAATTGAGCCTCCTCCCAGCAGACAGGTAAATAAACTTGTTCCAGCAATGGGATTAAGGTCAAAAAACATAACCAACATTCTTCTATAAATACCCAAGATTAAAATAAATGTAATTTTATTAATGCTGTTAGAAATCTCTCCAGCATTTAAATGTTGTGACATTTGAACAACAATAATCTTTCTGCCTATCACAGAGTGTGCATTCTTTGTTGACAAGTACTGCAATACATGGCTTTATGATCCAAAATAAAGTTCTAACAAACCTTTACATAAGTTAAGGACAAGAGCAAAGCCAAAAGGAAACGCAGCTGGTTCACAGATGCCTTTCTAATATTAGGGAGTAGTGACCTACCTACAAAAAAAACAACACTAGATAAAGCTCTTTTTTTGGTTGTTGTTGAAAATAGAATAGCTATTTCAAAACCATTTGAAAACAATAGGAATGTGCTAGTTTGAGCCTAGCTGGGATATTGTAGTAAGAAGGATTAGATTATAGGCTGTGAAAAGGAAACAATGGTGATGGCTACTGCACTCATAGGCTTGCTGAGATGGATAAAAACAAGAACACAAACATAGATAAGGGAGGTGCTCTCTGGCTTTGGCTGGATGCACTTCTCTCCCTAACTTGCTGTCTGTGTAACTAATCCTTCTGCTTCCTAACCCCCCTGTCTGATTTTCCAAACTCACCTTGAACATAAGGTAGAGGGGTGGAAAGGAGGTGGAAGGATGGTTGGGAGCTCCTCCTGGAGACTCTTGTCCCTGAAGGTGTTCAGGAAAAGACTGGATGAGGCACTTAGTACCATGGTCTAGTTGACTGGATGGGGCTGCATGCTAGGTTGGACTGGATGATCTTGGAGGTCTCTTCCAACCTGGTTGATTCTATTCTATTCTATTCTGGTTTCTGAGAGGGCTGCTGTGTTTCTGTATTACTTTTTAACTTGTGTATTTCTGCCTATAGATGTATAGATTGTAAATACCTGCCTGTATATTGTGTTAGGCTGTAAATACAAAGCTTCATTCTAATTTCCAACTCAGCTGAGTCTGATTTTCTCAAAGTGGGGGGTGAGTAACACCCAAACCATCACAAGGAATTGTACCAATTCATGTAAAACATAATGGAAGAAAGCACATATCAGGCTAAAATAAAAGCCAATAGAATGTATTGCATAATTTAGATGTGACTTTATCCTCTTCTATGCAAATGAATATATGGGTTAGCAATTCATATGCCAAGCCTCAGTTCTCAGGGATTAGAAACAGCTGAGATAAACCTCAGTGTTGCAGTATATGATGGGAAAATGCTGCCAGTCTCAAATAAAACAGCACTGCTGCTACACCAGGTGGGAAACTTGATCCAGGAACTGTTACTGGTTTGGTCTAAATGTTTGAATCCACAGTTTCAGCCTAAAGGGTTCAATTTTGCCCAGGGGATGTTGCCTAGCCTCTGTATCATTGCCTACAATACTCAGATTCAAAGCAATATTGTGCTTTGAGTGAGATTCACTTCAGCTACTGCTAGACAAAGTACGCTGTAGTGGATCACCAGCACAAGGCTTGCATGACAGCTGAGCCTGCTTAACACCTTAAAGAAGGGATTAACAGATGTATTTTCCCAAGCACTATGAGCCTACTCCTTCCCTTCTGTCTCAGGATTTATGTCACTGTGGTCCCTACCCTGCTCTTATGCTCCCCTTCCCAGCACATGTGGTTGTGACAACCAGCTCTCTAATTCAGAGGCATCCTAACAGGAAAGGACATTCTTCCTAAACACTATTTTTTGGCTGTGGCCTTTCCCCCAAACTATCATGCCTAGATCATGCAGAAGCTCATGGCTAGACCTCAGGCTAATCCCTCTGGATGAGGGTGTTGTGGCTTTCACCCAGTAAAGCTTGTTGTCAAAATAATTTTACAGTGCTGCATGTTCCTCTCTCTGAGGAACTCTTCTCAGCGAGTCCTGGCTGTCCTGGGCAGATGTAAAGGAAATAGCCAGTCACAGTCACTACATCTGATCCCTACAGAGATCATTACACTTTACAGTTTCCTCAGGCCATAGCTAAATAGGGCCTGTGGTGTCTTGAGACCCCAAAGATGCATTTTCCTCTCATGGTACAACTCTGCTTCCTACAATACGTTGCCAAAAAAGTTGCAAAGTAAAAAAGTAAATATCAAGAAGTAGGCTCTGAATGCTGCACTAAGCATGAAATTCCCTGAGGTGTGAGGTGATTGCAGCACCTGGCTGTCATGGTAACAGGCACCACTGCAATTAATAACATTTAAAGTGTGCTATATGAGGAAGATGTTAGGTAAACACCTGCACGAGCCTGGACTTTGTAAAGTCACTCCTGCTTTCCCCCTTATCCTATCGTATTCCCTGTACTCAGCACTGCTCAGGCCACACCTTGAGTGCTGTGCCCAGTTCTGGTCCCCTCAATTTAAGAGAGATGTTGAGGGACTGGAACATGTCCAGAGAAGGGTGACAAAGCTGGTGAGGGGCCTGGAGCACAGCCCTGTGAGGAGGGGCTGAGGGAGCTGGGGGTGTGCAGCTCGGAGAAGAGGAGGCTCAGGGCAGACCTCTTTGCTTTCTACAACTACCTGAAGGGAGGTTGTAGCCAGGTGGGGTTGGTCTCTTCTGCCAAGCAAGCAGCAACAGAACAAGGGGACACAGTTTCTGGTTGTGCCAGGGGAGGTCTAGTCTAGTTCTTGACAGAGAGTGACTGGCATTGGAATGGGCTGCTCAGGGAGATGGTGGAGTTGGCGTCTCTGGAGGTGTTGAAGAAAAGCTTGGTTGGGGCACTTAGTGCCATGGCTGGGTGCTAGGTTGGACTGGATGATTTTGGAGGTCTCTTCCAACCTGGTTGATTCTATGATTCCTGGTGCACCTCAGCTGGGCATCAGCTGTTCTTCAGAGATTTCAAACCTTTGTGCAAAGCCACTGCCAGCCGTTCATAAACAGACTGATACTAAATTTCTCTGCCCTAAGGAATAACACCAAACACTTATGATTTGGAGAACAGAACCTTCAGTTTTCTATAATGTGTGCTTTTGAATACCAGGCACTAATCTAACATTGCATAAACCTCCTTTCATCGCTGGGCTTTACAGTCATCACTTCAGCATGGTTTTCTAGCCAATGTCATGCTGCCCTGGAACTAAGAAAATCAATGAAGGTTAAAAATCACACACATGAAGGCATTGTGTTGATCTGCACTGCCATTAATTTAAACCTATTGGGGAGGCTAAAAAGCAACCCAATTATTTTCTATTTGCAATTTTAGTGTAGGGCTAATGCACAGAGCAATACCTAGTATATAAGGAAATGTAAACCTGTCAGTTTACTGCTAAGTGACCCAGCTTATACTGATGTAATTAGAAAGTTATTAAAGCAGAGTCCCTTTAGCCATGGCTTCAGATGAACAGCTCTGCTCCTAATACTATCCATTAAATCTCACCCATTTATAGCTGGAGCACTATCACTTTTTAATAGCATTACTCCTAACAATCAACCAGCATATGCTGTTTTCAGCCTTAATCCTTGCCTGCCACTAGCTACTTACAAACACAATACACATTTAGACATTAAAAGAACCATAGCACTACCTTTGCAGGTCGTGATTAGGAGGTGCACCCTTTCTTGCAGGTATGCAGGTGCTGAGGACCAGACCTGAGCTCTCCTGGTCAGTGCCTGACAAGCTAGAAGGACCACATGGCATGGCAGGGCAGGATGTGACAGCTCACCGAAGTTCACATCTTGAAGGTGTGTGCACCACCCAGGCAACCAGCAACAGGACAAGGGGACACAGCCTCAAGTTGTGCCGAGGGAAGTCTAGGCTGGATGTTAGGAGGAAGTTCTTCACAGAGAGAGTGATTGGCATTGGAATGGGCTGCCCAGGGAGGTGGTGGAGTCACCGTCCCTGGGGGGGTTCAGGAAAAGACTGGATGAGGCACTTAGTGTCATGGTCTGGTTGACTGGATAGGGCTGGGTGCTAGGTTGGACTGGATGATCTTGGAGGTCTCTTCCAACCCGATTGATTCTATTCTATTCTCTTCTCATTCCACAGACCCCTCTGAATGTTTCTGAATTTCCTGCCTTTACACAGGTCCATACAAGACTTCATTAGATCCACAAAAGAAATCTTCAAAATGACTTCAAGTGAAATGCAAATGAAAGCCTGGGGCAAGAAGACAAATTCCCTTTTGTGGTTTTTTTTTGGAGAGAACCTTTTCTACGTTTATCCACAGAGGCTGATCTGTATTTTCACGTTACACAGTGCAATTCTAGTTGCAGATCTTTTTAAAGCTGGGTGTTCTCCTAACTCTCTGCTTTATCTGTGGGCAGGTACATTTACTAGAGCTTAAATCTAGAAGCATCTAGGCTTCTGAGGTTGTACTGCATGGAATAGTTTAATTAGGTAATGGCACATCAGTATTTTTAGGAGAACTTTCATTTATTACATGGAAGTGATCATAAAAGTTGAATGAGCTCTGGAAATAACTTGTTCTTTCCTGATACTATTCAAAACCTCATCTTTATTTTTAGATTTAAAATCTATCTTAATTTTAAGCTGTATAGATACAGTGTACTTAGAACATATATAATTAGAAATGAGAAACATAAACTACCCTAGAGCAGCAGCTACAAAATTTTCCCTAAGACCTACAGTTGCAATGACTGTAGTTTACCATTGGAGACCATGGCTTGCTTCTCACAGAATCAACCAGGTTGGAAGAGACCTCCAAGATCATCCAGTCCAACCTAGCACCCAGCCCTAGCCAATCAACCAGACCATGGCACTAAGTGCCTCAGCCAGGCTTTTCCTGAACACCTCCAGGGATGGTGACTCCACCACCTCCCTGGGCAGCCCATTCCAATGCCAATCACTCTGTCAAGAACTTCCTCCTAACATCCAGCCTAGACTTGCCCTGGCACAACTTGAGACTGTGTCCCCTTGTTCTGTTGCTGGTTGCCTGGCAGAAGAGACCAACCCCACCTAGCTACAGCCTCCCTTCGGGTAGTTGTAGACAGCAATGAGGTCTGCCCTGAGCTTCCTCTTCTCCAAGCTGCACACCCCCAGCTCCCTCAGCCTCTCAGATTCTTTCAGGTACAACCATCCATCCAAGGGGGTCTGCTGGATCTAACCTTGATTCTACAGATATCTAGACAAACAGAAATGGAGGAATTCTCCTCTTTGGACAAGGTCTCATTTTTTCCTCTTAGCCTTTCCTCCTGTGTGTGGTATTAAGCTGGAAGCCCAAGGTCACATCAACTACTCCTGGACACAGAGGTCCAACTCACTGACAGTCCTGCTTTCCCCATAATGTCTATGGAATTTCTTTCACTTTGCTGAACTGTAGAAGCTGTGTTTTTGATGATGCAGCTTTCTATGCTGACTTTATCTGACAGCTTGCTCATTCAGACCCAGACATTCTTAAAATGGAATCATTCAGCTCCTGTACCCCAAAAGTACGAAACAGAGAGTTTGTGTTTCTTAAAGCATTTCTAAGGCAAGCCTGCAAATCCTAGCAGGTAAGACAGACTCCCTGGCATTACTTAGTGAAAGATCAGAGGTAACAAACCAAAGAAGTTATGCAGTGCTAAAATACTAATAACTGCACCAGAATGGTTTTAAAGCATGAGGAAGTATATGTGTACCCTTTCTTATCACAAACATCTAAGTGTGTACTGAAAATACTAGTGTGGAAAGAATCAGTAGAGAAAAACCTCAGCACACAGATATTTTTACTGGAGTAGGCTGACTTTAACAACGGTGAGGTGCAACCTTTATCGCCCTGACCCTTGAAAGAACAGAAAAACTACAGCACAGACCACAATATGCCATGATTTTAACTAAGCTGCATAAAGTTCTTGCACTGTTGGCTCAAAATTACAGGCTCTAGGTGAGGCATGCATCAGAAAAGATTCTTTTTAAAGGAGAAAAGTCTCTTTTTCAATTTCTATTTGCTGAATAGTGTTTGCAATGGCACTGAAGATGCTAAGTATCTTGCTGGATTTGATGTTTTATGGTTCCTCGTTACAGCAGTTGACTGTATATATCGAAATGTTTTATATGAAAAGGACACAAAGGGTCCTATCCAAAGAGAACCCCTGAGCCTGCATATTACCCCATTATAATCCATATAGCCAGGTCTGACCTACTGTGGCAGCTTGCTGATATATTGCCATAACAACTACATATACACATTGTAATACAGTTCAGGCTATTACCAATAAAAGTCAGTTATCTGCCCTCTGACATTTATACAAGCCATAAATACTCAGAAATAAGAATGCTAGATCTTGCTTTCCTCCTTCTTGTCTTCCTAATGATGCAGGTTTCTTCAAACTTGTTAACAATCCTGTGTCCCAGAGCTGCTCAGCTCTCTGCAGCCATTCTGCACATTTCCATTTGCCTGGGATGAATGCAAAACTTCCACTGAAGCTCTTGAACAACAATTCCCCTCCCCTCCCCCACCTCTGATTTTTGCCCTCCTTTACTCTCTGTATGTTGTAAAATGGAAATCCTTAGATAACCTGACACAGAATTGTCCAGCTTTGATATTTTTATGGGGAGCTGCTTCCCTCTCAGGATTTACTTAATGCTATAAAGCCAAAGCAGCTACAGCTGACAGAAGTTCTTTGTTTTCATGTTCCACCCAAACCATTACAAAATAAAGATGTATAACAAACCTCATATTTTCTTAAATTTTACAAAGTAGAAATGTAAAGTGTTTCTTAAAAACCCACATGTCCTCTGTACTGGGCACACAGGCATAGCCTGGTTTAGAGACAGGCTCTTCTCAGTGATGCCTAATGATAACTGTTAGAGTGAGTCCAGAGCAGGGCCACGAAGATACTCAGAGGGCTGCAGCAGCTCTGCTATGAGGATAGGCTACAAGAGTTGGGGCTCTGCAGATTGGAGAAGAGAAGGCTTTGAGGACGCCTTAGAGTGGCCTTCCAGTATCTGAAGGGGGCTACAGGAAGGCTGGGGAGGGACTATTGACAAGGTCTTGTAATGACAGGATGAGGGGTAATGGGTTTAAACTGTCAGAGGGGAGGTTCAAAGTGGATGTTAGGAAAGGGTTGTTTGCAGTGAGGGTGGTGAGACACTGGCACAGGTTGCCCAGGGAGGTTGTGGCTGCTCCCTCCCTGCAGGTGTTGAAGGCCAGGTTGGATGAGGCCTTGAGCAACCTGTTCTAGTGGGAGGTGTCCCTGCCTATGGCAGGGGGTTGGAACTGTCTGAGCTTTGAGGTCCCTTCCAACCTAAATCATTCTATGAGTCTATGACAAGGAAAGGGGCAATGGGTGCAAGCTGGAGCACAGGAGATTCCACATGAACATAAGTAAAAACTCTTTCACTGTGAGAGTGACAGAGCACTGGAACTGTCTTCTGAAGTCTGAACAGGCATCCATACAAATGTTAAATACTTCAATTCAGCCTTGACAAGGCAGCTCCTAACCGATGCACTTGGATGGTTTAATACATTTACTAAAACATTTTAAGTCACTTGGTTCAGATAAAATCTACATAAACAGAGTCAAGCCTCCTGTGTCTTACTTAAACTGTTAAATCTCAGCAGTCTGATCTCAGCACCAAACTCACACAAACACTTCTGAACTATCCTGATTTAAAGAGTCGATCAGCACAAGCCCCATCTCCTTCAGACATGGGGCAAGGAGCACTTGAAGCATTATACCCATCTGAACATGTAAATACAAGCCTTGCTGTCTAGCTCAATTGCCACAGTTGCAAATGTGGGCTTGCAGCTGGAAACTCCATTGACCAGGTCTGGCAAAGCCACAGCCCAAAAGAGAAAGCTGCACTACAGAGGAGTGGGAATTTAGTTAAATGGAAAGGCTGTGTGCAAGGACAGTGAGCAGCAACCTACTGCCCAGCTGGCACTGATATGGCCTTCCAGGAGGACAGGCACTTTCTACCAAGTTAGGCAGAGTGGTCTTGCTTTTAAACTACTACACAAACACAAAACAACTATCTGTGTGAAGACCACTCCAAGGATTCATGTCCTGCTTTGAAATCAGATGAGACTCTGAAGTTTCCTCTGGTGGGTAGCCCTGTTCATCTAGCCTTGGGTTTCACATTTTTTCCTGTCTTCCTCATGTTCTGCCTGTGTTTTCTCCCAGGCCTCATCCTATTTTGCTGGGATCTGAAATCCTCAAACCATGCAAAGCTCCACTTTCATGACTTCTCCAGTGCTTGGTCTTGTTTGTCAAGATTCTTTTTGACTCCTACTTTCACTCTGATTCAGCTGAGTTTAACCAACAGGTAGGACCACCCACATCCTACTTCAGTCTTCAGCTTGCTGCATCTCTTTCCATCAAGTTTGAGAGCTCTGACTACAGTAAGCATATCATTAAAAGTAATTTGTTGAGACCAGGAGGCTCCACACTCTGTTCACTGTCACTGTTTTTTATCGAATGTAACATAATGAATTTGGGGAATGGCACATCTGCTCTCCTCCACAATTTCAAGAGGAAAGTTGGAGGCAAGTTGAAGGAAGAAAAATGTATCAAAGGCTATTAAATACAAAGATACCATCTGTGGTTCAGAAAGTCCCTGGACTGCAAATTACTGCAAACTGGGGAAACACATCTGCAAAGTGTCACTACGCACTGGCCCTCTCCATCCTGGTGTTGCCTGCAGTTGGATGCAGACTTGCACGGCCTAAGAAAGATGTTTTCTTTGTTCCCAGGTAGCCAGGGGAGAATCATCATCAACATTTATAATCAACTGTATTTATTGAAGGGAGAATCTGGGAAAACTGAAGGCAAGACTCCTACCATCTGCTTAGTAGAGCCACTGCTTCAAGTACCTCTGCAATTGCCTTAATGCCAAAGGACTGATGGTACCAACAGACATCTCCAGAACAGAAACATCCTGTATGAGTGCCCCCCTGTAAAGTTTAAGGTAGTGCCTTTCCAGATGTCCTGCCTCCTAGTCAGAGAGAGAATGATGGTGCTGGGAAAAGGGACAGAAAACCAAGTACTCTGTGAGAGGGAAGGCAAAAGTGGACCTGCAGAGCCCACCAAAGTAACTGAAGTGGGGAGAAAAGGGGACTACCAGAGTGAGCCCCTTCCCAATCTCTGCCAACAGCATACACATTTTTGCACGGGGTGGTGACACTACAGAGCAAAGAGTGTCCCAAACATGAAGGAAAGCTGAAGCTCCTGGGCCATGAGCTTAAATAACAGATCCTCCAGCACAGATGAACTTACTAATAGATAGTATACCTCCCCAGAGTCAGGAGATACTAGTCCTTAAAGCCCCTCTAATGGGGTGTGCAGAATTAAATCACACGTGGAGACTTGCTAAAAGGCTAAAAAAGATCATTGTTTCTGAACAAACCATGAAAGACAGAGCTGGACTGTGCACTGACAGAGTGGTGGAGCCTGTTGCAGCTTGTAGCAAAGAAGCACAAAATCAGACAGGATTTGAGCCAGGGTAGCACAAGCCTCGAGCCCTAATCCTATTGTTTGTGAAAGTAGATATGTTTCTTTTATACCTTGAATGTGCTCATTCCTCAGTTCAAGTCCCAGGTACCAAGGAAGGGAGCATGCCAAGGGAGTCAGAAATATGGGTAGGAGGCACTGGCTGCAAGTGAAGAGGCACCACGGCATGGCCACTGACATGCCCGAGCTCAGGGCTTTCTGGAGACAACCTGAGCATCTGGCAAGTCTGTCTGCAGCAATGTTCTACACCATTTGTCCAAGATATTATCTTTTCACCCTCCACATGACTCTGAGCAGTGACCTAGTGGACCCTTAGGAAGAGTCCAGCTCCAAAGCAATTAGCACAAACATCAGGAAACGTCTCCCTGTCATACAACTACATATAGTCAGGGCACAGCTTGAACACATTTTATTCTCTGCAAAGCTTATGAAGAATTTGCATTAGATAACACAGATGGAAATGTTGGCTTTTGCTGCTGTTTTTAAAAGCAAATTTCACCCAGGGAGCTATTTACCTATTCTCTAGATTCTGCTGTTGATAATTCTAGCTTTGCAATAGGAATTAAAAAAACAACTATTTTAAAGCAATAGCAGGAAGCACATTTTGCACCATGTAATTATATTAATAAATAAATTTGTTTGATGTTAAATATTTGTTCTTCTCTCGCTGTAATCACACTTCTGATGCTGCATACATTTACAAGGGGGGAAAAAAAAAAGTATTTTCAAATGTCTTCAGGCTGGGGTTTTAGTTTTTTGATTACTTGTTCATCACAGTCCATTAAAACCTTAAAGCTTTGAGTGAATCATAGAGTTGGTCAAGGTTGGAAGGGACCACAAAGATCAGCCAGTTTCAACAGCCCTGCCATGGGCAGGGACACCCTACCCTAGAGCAGGCTGCCCACAGCCTCATCCAGCCTGGCCTTAAACACCTCCAAGGATGGGGCCTCAACCACCTCCCTGGGCAACCCATTCCAGGCTCTCACCACTCTCATACTGAACAACTTCCTCCACACACCCAGTCTGAATCTCCCCACCTCCAGCTTTGCTCCCTTTCCCCCAGTTCTGTCACTACCTGAGAGCCTCCCCAGCTTTTTTGTAGCCCCCTTCAGATACTGAGAGGCCACAAGAAGGTCACCTAGGAGCCTCGTCTCGTCCAGATGTATGGCCTCAGCTCCCTCAGTCTACCGTCCTAGGAGAGCTGCTTCAGCCCTCTGATCATCCTTGTGGCCCTTCTCTGGACACACTCCAGCATCTCCACATCCTTCTTGTAATGGGGGCTCCAGAACTGGACAAAGTACTCCAGGTGAGGTCTCAGCAGAGTGGAGCAGAGGGGGAGAATCACCTCCCTGGCCCTGCTGGCCACACTTCTCATGATGCAGCCCAGGCTCTGGTTTGCTCTCCAGGCTGCAAGTGCACACTGCTGGCTCCTGTTGAGCTTCTTGTCCACCAGCACCTCCAAGTCCCTCTCCTCAGGGCTGCTCTCCAGCCAGTCATTGTCCAACCTGTATTTGTGCTTGGGATTACTTCGACCCAGATGCAGGACCTTGCACTTGGCCTTGTTGAACCTCATGAGGTTGGCTTGCACCCACCTCTCCAACCTGTCAAGGTCTCTCTGGATGGCATCCCTTCCCTCCATCCTATCTGCTGCACCACACACACAGCTTAGTGTCATCAGCAAACTTGCTGAGGGTGCACTCAGTGCCACTGTCCATATCGGGGAAAGGTTTGGGGCTGAGGGGTTGGTTGTGGTTGTTGTGTGGGGTTTTTTGGTTTGCTTTTTTGGAGGGGGGCTGTGTTTGGTGGTTTTTAGTTTGTTTGTTTTTGGGGTTTGTTGGTGTTTCTTTTTTGAATGGTCTATTTGGCTTTGGTTGGCAGAATGAAAAGAAAGCAAGCAATTTGGGTGTAGCATGTGGAATTTAACTAAGCTTTAGTTGTTTTATTGTCAGAAGTAATAATAGGGAGCAATTTAAGTACTTTGAAGATGTGCATTTAGTGGTCTTTGAAGCATAATCCCATTAAGATTAATAATGAATTACATCTGAGAAAGACTATGTCCCTTAATGCTAATGTCTTTTGCAAGGTGGATAAATTGCTCAATTTAACAGCAAAGACAAATGTGCAGAGGAGCTGCAGTTGCACTGGTTTGTTTGATGTTGGAATGGGTTGCCCAGGGAGGTGGTTGAGGCCCCATCCCTGGAGGTGTTTAAGACCAGGCTGGATGAGGCTGTGGGCAGCCTGCTCTAGGGTAGGGTGTCCCTGGCCATGGCAGGGGGGTTGGAACTGGATGATTCTGCTGGTCCCTTGAACTCTGACTGATTCTATGATTCTGTGTTGGGAGGTTCTAGTTTTGGTGAAGTGTTTTCATTTGTTATGTTGTCTAGAAAATACAGACTCATGGTCATTGAAAACAGTTGAGTAAAATCACACCCAGGGTTGACCACTTCTCTCAGATAATGGTCATTCACGTCCTGTGACTACAAACCTTGCTGGTAATCATCCTACCACTGCCAAGGGCTTCAGTTTCAGCCACACTGAAAGCCTGCAGCAGCCAAGATGGGTTGAAGAGCTAAATGATAAAGAGAATGTAGAGGGCCTAGTTCTTATCTGGCTCAATAAACTGTGCTCCCAAGTGTCCCATGTAGTCTTTCACAGAAACCATCCTTTCACAGCCTGCCGACTGCGAACTTCACTCTGGTCCTGCTGTTCTCCAGAGTGCAAAGAAGCCTGGAATGGCAACTGTTCTCTGTGGTGTGCATAGCTATGAAGTAAAAGGTAAACAGACGCAAAGCACAGCCTGGGTCTTTTAGGAGCAAGTAGGATGTGCCCCAAAGCTGAAACACAGGCTGCCAAGCAAAGCCCTAAGTTAGAGCTCACACTAGACAGATCACACTGAGGGAAGAAGCAACTACCTGAAGGGAGGCTGTAGCCAGGTGGGGTTGATCTCTTCTGCCAGGCAAGCAGCAACAGAACAAGGGGACACAGTCTCAAGTTGTGGCAGAGGAGGTCTAGGCTGGATGTTAGGAGGAAGTTGTTGCCAGAGAGAGTGATTGGCATTGGAATGGGCTGCCCAGGGAGGTGGTGGAGTCACCGTCCCTGGAGGTGTTCAGGAAGAGCCTGGCTGGGGCACTTAGTGCCATGGTCTAGTTGATTGGACAGGGCTGGGTACTAGGTTGGAGGTCTCTTCCAACCTGGTTGATTCTATGATTCAATCTCCCTTCAGCCTCCTTGCATGTCCAGCCTTGTATCAGAGACCTGATGGAACAGATCATTGTTCCCGCTTGGGTACAATAAACATCACCGGCAGGATGGCAGGCAGAAATTCCTCCTGCAATCTGCTATTAGATGCGTGTCAGTCAGCTAAGTCCTCATCCTGCTAAATTTCTAAGGGCTAAAAAGATCACATCACACACTGGGACAACCACAAAATCAGGGCTGTTTTGCCCAATAAATAATGGCACATGCCACTTGCGATTTCGGGCGGTTCAAGGGGGCAGCAAACCTCACAGTATATGTAGCCTTTCCAGCACCTATTTAAAACACATGTTTATGTTGCAGTTGCTCAGTAAGCTAGATGCAGTGACTTCTTTCCCTCACGTCTGAGCAGCAATTGTACAGAATTATAATCAGAAGAATTCACATAATATATTTCAAAAACTAAGCATGAAAAATCAGTTTGGATTCCACTGAGTGTGAATTTAGTGAGGGGAAAAAAAAAAAAACCCAAAACCAACATATCCCTTCAACTCCTCACTACTAATGCAGCAGGGTTTATTTTTGAATGAAGGCAATATGAGCTTAAATTAAATGTCAAATATAATTTAACATTAAAGCATGAAGTGGCTGAGTGTGCGCACGTTGAAACTAGCAGCTCCTCTGAGTGGTTAATTGCTATCTACAAAATAATAACCCATAAAAAGATCTCTCATTTTCAGTAGTGAGCTTTAAATTTACTGCACTGGAATAATTCTAACAAAATAGAGCTTAGAAGCCTTTTCAGTCACCCATGCCACAGAAAGACACGTAATGCCAAATAAAAAACATCTGCAATCTGCCTACTTCTCTGGGAGGTGTCTAGACTCCTTTTATAACCAGCAATGAGGAATAGACACTTCTAGGCTGCAGTTCATCTTGTCCTAAACTAGATAACTAAAATAGGCCAGAAGAATCACATCTGAAAAGTGCCTATTTTTCTCCAATGACCAGAAAAGAGGCCGGGAGAGATTAATTCAGAGGCAGAAAGCTACAAGGCAATGTGTAGTTTTAGTCATCTGCTACCAGTAGGATCAATGGACCAAAGCTGCACTTGTATATTATAGAATTTTATTTATTTTGTTTATTTCCTTTTATTGTTGGAAGAGACCTCCAAGATCAGCACTGATCCCTGGGGAACACCACTAGTGACTGCCTGCCAACTGGATGTGGCACCATTCACCACAACTCTCCGGGCTCGGCCTTCCAGCCAGTTCCTGACCCAGCACAGAGTGATTTTGTCCAAGCCATGAGCTGCCAGTTTAGCCAGGAGCTTGTTGTGGCAAGCAGTGTCAAAGACTTTGGCCTGCCAGGTTGGAAGATACCTCCAAGATCATCCAATCCAACCTAGCACCCAGCCCTGGCCAATCAACCAGACCATGGCACTAAGTGCCCCATCCAGGCTTTTCTTCAACACCTCCAGGGACAGCAACTCCACCACCTCCCTGGGCAGCCCATTCCAACACCAGTGTCTCTTTCAGTGAAGAATTTCCTGCTAGCATCCAGTCTACACATTCCCCAGTACAACTTGAGACTGTGTCCCCTTATTCTGTCGCTGGTTGCCTGGCAGAAGAGACCAACCCCACTTGCCTACAACCTCCCTTCAGGTAGTTGTGAACAGCAATGAGGTCGGCCCTGAGCCTCCTCTTCTGCAGGCTGCACACCCCCAGCTCCCTCAGCCTCTCCTCACAGGGCTGTGCTCCAGGTCCCTCACCAGCTTCGTTGCTCTTCTCTGGACATATTCCAGTACCTCAACATCTCTCTTGAATTGAGGAGCCCGGAACTGGACACAGCACTCAAGGTGTGGCCTGACCAGTGCTGAGTACAGGGGAAGAACCTCTCTTGTCCTGCTGGCCACAATGTTCCTGATCCAGACCAGGATGCCATTGGCTCTCTTGGCCACTTGGGCACACTGCTGGCTCATGTTCAGTTGCTGTCGACTAGCACTCCCAGGTCCCTCTCTGCCTGGCTGTTCTCCAGCCACTCTGTCCCCAGCCTGTTGTACTGCTTGGGGTTGTTGTGGCCAAAGTGTAGAACCCTGCACTTGGCCTTGTGAAATCTCATCCCATTGGCCTCTGCTCACCCATGTAGCCTGTCAAGGTCCCTATACAGGGCTCTTCTACCCTCCGACAGATCCACACCTGCTCCTACCTGGGCGTCATCTCCAAACTTACTGATGATGGACCCAATCCTCTCATCCAGATCATCAAAAAGATATTGATCAGGATCGGGCCCAGCACTGATCCCTGGGGGACACCACTCGTGACAGCTGCCAACTGGCTGTGGCTACATCTCTTTGTTTAGTTATTTTCCACTGACACCTGACAGGTAACTATCACTGGTGTTAGAAACTGGCTATTTTATGCAACTTGCTTCCCGCTTCAGAAAGCGATGAAATCCTTGTCAAAAGAAACCCCAACTCTGAGATTTTAGCTCTGAGGCTGAACTGAAATGATGCTACAACAACCAAAGAGCTAAAACTGAGCAAAGCCATCCCAACAGACACAACCTTTCATGTATTTGTACGCCTGCTTAATTCTAGCCACACAAATAGTCCCATAGGGCAGATCTAGATGACTTTTTAAGTAAGTGTTGTCTACTACCGAGCAAAGGTCTGTACTGCTGTAGTGCAGTGGATGCAAACCTCCACTAAACCAGTGAAGTTCTATTCTAAGGAAGGGGCAGTCTCATCTGAGGAAAACAAAAACAATTTTATGTTGGTACACTTCTGTCTCAAGGTTAAGTTGTGAGTTAATTTTGCCTTTTTTGGGGGGGTAGTATTCTCAAATATGTAACAGTGTAAATAACTCTGATAATCTGAGTCATTAGGACCAGCTAGACAATATTGTGATATGTGAGAAGTTAACAGCAACTGACTTAAACTGATTCACAACTTGAGTCCCATTAGAATAGAATAGAATCAACAAGGTCGGAAGAGACCTCCAAGATCATCCAGTCCAATTTATCACCCAGCCCTGTCCAGTCAACCAGACCATGGCACTAAGTGCCTCAGCCAGGCTCTTCCTGAACACCCCCAGGGATGGAGACTCCACCTCCCTGGGCAGCCCATTCCAATGCCAACCACTCTCTCTGTGAAAAGCTTCCTCCTAACATCCAGCCTATACTTCCCCAAGTACAATTTGAGGCTGTGTCCCCTTGTCCTGTTGCTGCTTGCCTGGGAGAAGAGACCAACCCCCACCTTGCTACAGCCTCCCTTCAGGTAGTTGTAGACAGCATTTATAACAACTGAAAATTTAAGGTAGCTTCCAGGACATGAAATAACAATTATGTCATTGTAATGTCTCTATACAACTAACCTCTGCTAGGAGGGAGAAATTTGAGGTGAGAGAAAACAAGAACTCGGTTTTGTAAGCACAGTATTGCTGGGGTCAATGAGTATAAAACCAATGAACTACAACTTTCACAGTGGTTTCTTGTTTGCCTTCAAACGTGCAGTTCAGAAGCATACACACTTGTCCAGTTTCTGTGGGGTGACAGGAACTTGCCACGTACATGTAAGCACATTCACCGACACAGAAATGCTGCTGCCAAAGTTCACCAGCATCAGCTAAGTTAGACGATGGAGTGTGGGAAAGAAACTAACAGAGCAATCTGAACACTAAATACACCTTAAAGGGTAAGAAATACTACATAACCAGAAAGGCATTGAGTTGGGTTTCAAAAAGCTACTTATAATCTGGAGTGGTATGGATGGAAGAAATGGAGGGCAAGCAGCCTGGACTCACCAGGGAAGGAGTAAGCAATTCCTATCCAAATCTTCCTAGCAAAACAGATGCATCTAAGCCCTATGGACCTGCCTTTTTACTTGAAGATGAAAAGTTTTGAAACATAAGCAAGGCTTACATCTCGTTGAAAGTTACTGTTTCGTTTGTTCTCCTTTGTCCAAAGGCAGTGCTGACAGCAGGCAAGCAGCCTTAGACGGGATGAGGCCAGACACAGCTTGTGGCTCTGGTAATAATGCAGTCACACTCCACACAGCCGCTGCCAATCCGCAGGAGGGTTTTACACAGCAGCATGAGCCATGATGCTGACATCCTGGACTGTCTGCCACCTTGGTCACCTCTTGCCCTCCCTGCGGATCGTTGGGTGCCAGCCATGAGCTGTTGGGAGTGGTTCCCCTGCTCCTCCTGCCTGCTGCGTCTGGTATGAGGTGCGCGGCGCTGGCAGCGGCATCTCGGCACCGTCGGAGCAGTCCGGAGCGGTCTCGTTTGCAAGCAACGGGAGCACAGCTTCTCGTATGCCAACGCAAGCCACTTTTCGTAGCTCGGGAGGTTCCAGCAGCCACGGGGGAGGTTCCTCACGCTTGCGGTCCCTGATAAAGACCAGAGCGTTTTCTCAAGCCCTAACACAGTGTGCATAGGACACACCTCCTCTGCTGTCATCCCTCCCTTTGACATCCCATAGGCAAGCACAGAGTTGCTTAGAGCTATTTCATGCTCTCAGATGAGGACTAAAGTACAGGATGTTGATGTTTGCCTGCTTGGCTACTGGCAGGAGCCTGCTGATGTGGCTCCTCCACATGTAGCCTGCGTGAAGCCTTTTAAAACCTTGGTGCCCCTCCTGCACTGTATTGTCTGCCTGTCCCGTGCTGTCCCGGTTCATGAAAGAACACAAGGACTATCTGCCTTGTTAACAGGCACAAGTCTGCACCACAGAAAGCAGAAGCAGAAACCCACGATAGTAATTTCTCCCTCGTTTCAAAGGCATCCCACACATTGATGTGCAACTGCGATTGCCAGCCTGAGACAGAAAAAGCCAAAGAAACAGAGATGCTTTGCTGCACTGGGTGTAAAGAATGGTGTGGTTATTACTGATTTGCTTCACTTGGTTGCATCAAGAGCCCTCTTGCTACTTCCCAGCTGCAACCTTTGGTTCTTAGACCGCTACAGAGACCTAGAAGTTTCTATTACCTGCTACCTAAAGTCTGGTAACCTGCTTCCACCAGCATCATGATGCTTCATTAACATAATCCATTCGTTAATAACTCTGCCTTCTGTATAGTTGAAGTCATATAGACTGCTTTAAAACAAGAAATAATCACTCTAGCCAAAAGGAAAGAATATGAATGCCTTGTAACACTGCTCATCACCTTCCAAACGTACCTGCATTACTTGTTGTATGGTTTATTCTTCTGCAAGCTAAACTCCATGACAAATAATTAAGAACTTTTTTAGAAACCTCAAGATTTGTTGATTTAGCAGAAAAAAAACGCATTGTAACAGATGAACTCCAGCAAATTTTGCTGAGGTGGTTGAGATATTACAGCTCGCAGTTATTTTCCCCATCCTTCTGCCAAAGTTTCTACCCCTGGACAGAAGGGGAAACTAAAATGTGGGCTTACACAAGCCCCTTCAAACTGCTGAGGTATCAGTCTGCAAAGTGATGTCCTTGAAGTACAGGTGTCCAGTCTTTTTTCTTCACCCTGATACAGAGCACAGTTGAAAGAAGTACCTCCATCAAAAGCTTTTAAACCAGAAGATACAAAACTACCTCAGTTTTCTCTCTCCCTTGCTCTCTTAATGACTGCAAGTCACAACCTTGGTTCTTGACAACTGTCCTGCTGTATGCTTATTTCAGCCAGGGTCCTGCATTACAGGGCAAGATGAAACCGCAGTTATGAAAGGATGAGATCCATAGCTTTCCTAAATGTTTTATACCTTTTAAGTTCCTCAGTCGGTTCCCAAATACCTTTTCTGCTTCCATCACAATTTCACCACACAGAATAGAAACACAAAGTGCCAAACAGATGCAACTACTTGTAAGAAAAAGCCGAAACCTCCTGTCCTCTCTCAGTGAGCTCTGACTTTCAGAATCTTGCCTGAACATTCATCAAATATTCCCTTTGTCTGTTGTCATCCCTCTTAAACACATAAAGAACTCATTCATGAACGCATAAACTTCTGTCAATCTCGAAAGTAAATGGAGTTTTCTTTTAAAATGCTCTAAATCAAAACTGCTCAGTACACAGTGCTCTGTGCTGTTACCCTCTTCTCTTCAGAGAGTGTCTGCTTTTGATCCTTTATTCCAGACTGCTCCCTGGCACTGATTTCTCTGTCAGTCTGGGAGCTCTGCTCTGTGTTAGTTTAGATGGTGTATTTTGATGTTTTTTTCCCTATCTCATTTTAACAACAACAACAAAATCTCTGAAAATCGTTGCTAATAAAGGTTAAAGATGCTGAAGAATAATAGAAATGAGGATTCTGTTACAGAATCACAGAGAAGAGGCTGAGGGAGCTGGGATTGTTTAGCCTGGAGAAAAGGAGGCTCAGGGAGACCTTATTGCTGTCTACAACTACCTGAGGGGTGGTTGTAGCCAGGAGGAGGTTGCTCTCTTCTCTCAGGCAGCCAGCACCAGAACAAGAGGACACAGCCTCAAGCTGCGCCAGGGGAAATTTAGGCTTGAGGTGAGGAGAAAGTTCTTCAGTGAGAGAGTCATTGGCTACTGGAATGGGCTGCCCAGGGAGGTGGTGGAGTCGCTGTCCCTGGAGCTGTTCAAGGCAGGATTGGACGTGGCACTTGGTGCCATGGTCTAGCCTTGAGCTCTGTGGTAACAGGTTGGACTTGATGATCTATGGGGTCTCTTCCAACCTTGGTGAGACTGTGAAAGGACCTTCAAGATCATTGAGTCCAATCATTAGTTTCACACTGACAAGTGCTTGACTAAACCAAATCCCTCAGCACAACATCTAATCACTTTGAATTGGTATGGTTGGAGAGGACCACCGGGATCATCCAGTCCAACTTTTCATCCCAGCATTCTTAATCAAGCACCACATCCACTCTGATTTTTCAAACACTTCCAGGGATGGTGACTGCACCACCTCCCTGGGCAGCCTGTTCCAGTGCCTGACCACCTGTTTGTTTTTCCTCTCTTTCCCCCTCCACTATTCTGTGACAAGATGGTCAAGTAACCATTGGTGGGTCTGAAACTCATTTGAGTTGAGTTGCACAGATAACAGGTTTTGGTCCATCCTTCTACAGAATATGGGCTTAAAGTCATGAAGGACCAAAGACCATAGTCCAGGCAAGAAGTTCCTCTTCACGAGGTAGAAATTGGTCTCTCCATTTCCTACTTGGACTGTCCCTGTCCCTCATATTTCAAGATGAAGGAATTCTGATCTTGCTTTGCTAAGTCTTTTTTTTTTTTCATACTGTACAAGGAGACCACCACACAGGATTCAAGAGTTGGGTCACTTCTTCCCCAAAAAATCATTCAATACTCTTTGGATACTGCTTGATATAATAACTCTCTGATGGTTCTTGATATAATAGCTCTCTGATGGTTAAACTATCTTCGATTTCTATTCTTCCAGGTTGGAAGAGACCTCCAAGATCATCCAGTCCAACCTAGCACCCAGCCCTATCCAGTCATCTAGACCATGGCACTAAGTGCCTCATCCAGGCTTTTCTTCAACATCTCCAGGGACGGTGACTCCACCACCTCCCTGGGCAGCCCATTCCAATGCCAATCACTCTCTCTGCCAACAACTTCCTCCTAACATCCAGCCTATACTTCCCCCGGCACAATTTGAGACTGTGTCCCCTTGTTCTGTTGCTGGTTGCCTGGCAGAAGAGACCAACCCCCACCTGGCTACAATCTCCCTTCAGGTAGTTGAAGATAGCAATGAGGTCTGCCCTGAGCCTCCTCTTCTCCAGGCTAAACAACCCCAGCTCCCTCAGCCTCTTCTCTGTGAGGCTGACCAGTGTTGAGTACAGGGGCAGAATAACCTCCCTCCTCCTACTGGCCACACTGTTCCCGATCCAGGCCAGAATGCCATTGGCNAGATAATCAATAAAGATATTGAACAGGACCTTTATTCATCTAATGAGAAGAAGGGCAATGAAGCAGCAGAAACTGAGTCAACTCTAAGACAGAATACAGACAAAAGAGTAAAGAAATCTTTCTCTGGAGTATCCATGGGTGTCTTCATATATGTTTTTCTTTTTTCATTAAACTTCTGCATTACACTCACTGTCTGAGATAGAGAAGTCTCTGTTAAGAAGCAGTGGAGAACTCTGAGATAAAGTAATTGGAAATGTGTCCTTCTGCAGCTTCTATTCACTGTTAGTGTTCAGCAATAAAAAGAGAATTGCAACCATGAATCACAAACACTACCGTGCTGTCTTAATACTGCCTTTCAAGAACTGCAGAGACAAATACCACTTAGTCAAGGAGAAGCTCTCATATATCTGATACACCTCCAAATGATCTGTGATTAATCTCTTTTTCTTAAAACCAAAGAAAACAGAACAAACACTGGTTGAAGAACAACAACAACAACAAAATCCCACATCCGACACCCTAGACTTCTAAAGTTTTGATGGAATGAGGCCACTGGTGAGCAACAGTAGAACTTCACATAGAAAAAACCCACTTTACTAAAGCTATCAAAAGAGCTATTCTTTTAGGTAGTTTTGGAGTAAATAAAACAACACTTACTCCTTTAAGTTATTTGTTTGCATTAAATGATTAATTTGCATGTATTTGTCTAATCCCAGAGAGGTTATTGTGCTGCAGCATACTCAGACATTCAATCAGGCTATTCTTTAAAGCCAAGTGCTGTGGCTTCTAAAGTGAGAGTGTGGATGCTGGATTTCAGCAGAGTTGGAATCCACTACATAAACTGAAAGAGTTCACTATTCTCCATTGTCTGTATCACGCTTGCTTGTTGAAACATCAACCTTTCAGCAGTGGGAAGTGGGTGGCCTGGGGAGCAGGAGGGATTCCTGACATGCTGCATGGCCCTTTGGGAGTCACTGCGAGATGTGTTTGCAAAAGCAGCGGTGGCTGCCACTCTTCTTACTGTGAGCACTCTTTGAACAGCTTCCACAAGCCTCTTCAGGATTATGGTCCCATAGCACTTAACTGGAAAGCAGTCAGAGTTTCAAGTGCAGATCTCTCCTCAAAGTCATGTGTGCCCTTTTGTGGATCAAGGCAGGACTTGAAGTTTTGGGTAGGCTGGCTTTCACTGCTATTTCTGCCAACATGCTCTTGCTGCCTCTTGCCACAGCACTGGATCTGATCTGGATCAGGGAGTTGAACTGGTAAAACACTGTGAAAGATAAGAACTGAATAGATGTATTCCTATTTAGCACCTTGGACTGGTTCACCACGATTGATCATGGGCTTACTGCAAGAAACAAAATGGAAGCACATGGCCAGGGTAGGGCTGAAGAAAGTTTTTACAGCAGTTTAAAAATCTCATTAGTTTATCTATCTGTAAATCTCCTCCAGTGACAGTGCTTTAGGAGCTGTGGTTAGAGAGATACTTATGAAAGTGTTAATGCATAAATGGTGGCGTTTGTACAGGGCAATGGGGGGAGCGAAACAGCCATTACATAATATAATTGGAGGTTTATCCACCAAAGCTTTACATTTTGAGTGGGACAAACTGCACATCCCAGAAACCAGCAGCTAAACAAGCACTGAATTTGTAAACCTATTCAGAATTTGTGAAAAGTATTGTTGTTTTATTACTGTTATTTATCTTGATCGTGTTTGTTCTGCTTAGAAGAATTCAAACACAGGCGCTCTTTGCTTTAATTGCTGGGGCTATTCTTCAGTAAACAATGAAAAGTGATTAGAGATGTTTTTTTTTGGCATGCACAGTCCAAAGCCACCTAGTGAGAGTTCAAAGAACAAAGCAAATGCTTATTGGAAGAAATTACTCAGCTAACTAAACTTGTGTATCTTTGAGTCAGACATTTTTCCAGCATCTTTAGCCCATTTATCAAGGCACAATTACTGTCACTATTGTGTTGTGTCATTAGGCGGAAGGTTACGAGTGCCAGTCGGGATAAAAAAATTGCAGTAATGTTGGCATAATTTTTCATTATCATCTTCATTAACCACAGCTAGTGGGAGTAAGAGTTTATCCTTGCTGTTGTCATCGTCATGACAACACTTCCAAAGCTTGTCTGCCGAGGGTTCACCGGATACAAAAAAACCTGAATGTCCTCATTATTCCGCTTCTCACACTCTCACCCATGCCAAGGGTGATCCGAGATGCACAGGGCCCTTGATTTATCCCCTGTGATTTCTCTTGACAGCCTGGTATGGTGTCTCAGCTTAAGGCAATCGGTCTGATTTCACAGTTTAATTACTGCTAATCTGAAGGAGCGTGGCCAATGCTAATGAGCCAGCAGCAATCAAAGCAATAATGGTTAAACTCACCCCGTTTCATTCTTCTCTTTTTATTAAAGCACCCCTGCCCTGGAATAAGCAAGGAATTTCTTCTCTGCACAACTGCTTCGAGAGAAGAGATGAGCCTCATACAATTTGGTGTTATTTCAGAAGCAAAACTGAGATTCCTCTCTGTTTTCCACTGAACCCTCTGTTTAACGCTAGTTTCCAAACAGCTTTGATTCAAGAAAAGAACCAATAATTGGAAAAGACTCATTAGCGGATCATGAGCTCAGCAACAGCACATCCATGGTGGCACACTGGAGCCAAATTTGGGATTGGAGACCTTCTTCATTTGTACAGCTGGACAGCACTGAACTATGCAGTGGATGAAAAGACCTATGATGGCACTGTGAAAGAGAACTTAGAATCATAGAATGGTTTAGGTTGGAAGGGACCTCAAGGATCATCCAGCTCCAACCCCTGCCATAGGCAGGGACACCTCCCACTAGAGCAGGTTGCTCAAGGCCTCATCCAGCCTGGCTTTAAACACCTCCAGGGAGGAAGCATCCACAACCTCCCTGGGCAACCTGTGCCAGTGTCTCACCACCCTCACTGTAAAGAACTTCCTCCTAACATCCAGTCTAAATCTCTCCTCCTCCAGCTTAAACCCATTCCCCCTCGTCCTGACATTACCAGACCTTGAACTTAGAATATTCCAAAAGGGCTTTATGGTAAAAAGAGTTAATTATAAACCAGGATATCAATCGATGTTGCCAAATGACCAAGTGCCCTCAGCTGACACCAACCCAATAGCAGAAACTTGCACATTGTCTCTTTTCTTGAGCTTTCTGACCTACTGTTGAAACAGATGAAGAAAAGCACAGAAAAAAAAAAAAAAGCTTCAGGACCAATTTCTCTCAGTCACACCTCTCAATCACACACCAGGAGTAACTCCAGGAAAATAAAAGGAATTGGGCCCCATACCTGCTTCTCCATACGTTCAATGGCTGCATTATGAGCTCCTTCAGATGAGTTTCTGCTGGATTGTTTTCTAACTTGGAGCAGAACCTCTATGTAAAATATTTACCAAGCTTTACTGCCATGATTTGATTAATATACAAAACGTTTTACACTTCAATGATTCTCCAAACAGATAGGAAGTTATTAGAAGCATGAGCCCCAGCATCAGTGTAAATCCTAAGAAAGGGACCTGGGGATACTGGTGGATAGTAGGCTGAAGATGAGCCAGAAGTGTGCCCAAGTGGCCAAGAGACCCTGGCTCAGGAACAGTGTGGCCAGTAGGACAAGGGAGATTATTCTTCCCCTGTACTCAACACTGGTCAGGCCACACCTTGAGTACTGTGTCCAGTTCTGGGCTCCACAATTCAAGAGAGATGTTGAGGTGCTGGAACATGTCCAGAGAAGAGCAACAAAGCTGGTGAGGGGCCTGGAACACAAACCCTATGAGGAGAGGCTGAGGGAGCTGGGAGTGTTTAGTCTAGAGAAGAGAAGGCTCAGGGGTGAGCTCATTGCTGTCTACAACTACCTGAAGGGAGGCTGTAGCCAGGTGGGGGTTGTTCTCTTCTGCCAGACAACCAGCAACAGAACANTATTTCAGCAACCTTAATAGGATGATTTCACATTTTCTCCGGTAAGCCATGAGAAGACTCTGGCCCATTTTTGAATCAAGCAGGAAAACCGTGTTTCAGTGTTACTATGTGTGATTCATGACACGCAAATAGAAGGTTAGGCAGTGTTTTGCTTGTTAAATGACACAGGAGGAAGAAGTATAGAGAAATCAGCCATAAATAAGAGGGTTTTAGAGCAAATTTTGAAGAACGTGAACTGCTTGTCTTGTGCTTGTCTCAAGTTTATCTGTCATTACTTCAAATACAGTGCTGCTCAGATAACCTGAAAGAAAACAGCTCTTCAAGGATGCAGTAGGCACCTAGGAATACCTGACCAGACTGGAAAATCCTGTCTTCTTTTTTTTCAGATAAAGCTGTTTAGTAAACCAGTAAAGATGAAAATATAGCATTTGCCTTTTACAGTTGTGTCACTTAAACATGTAATAGAGGAGGACAGTGATATTCTACAGGATTAAGTCGAATATAAATCATTTTATCTCAACCATTCATTAAGGAGCTGTTCTATCAATCACTGTTTCACATTCATAATGTCATCTTTAAAACCAAAAAAGCCCAGACTCTTATGCAACAGAAATCTGTTATTTTACAGTGGTTTTAAACCTATTTAACCCACTTTTTGGCTCTCAGTAAAAAGAAAATCAAACAAAAAACTAGGGGTACTCACAAGATGTGACTATTTTCATAAGATATGAGAGTGCCATATGAAAGAGTGGGAGTGGAATATGATTCTAATAATATTTTGTACTTCACCATAGCACTGTCAGAAGCTGCCAATGGAGACTCCAAGTCATTTTAAAGAACCACTTCATTTACAGGGAAGGAGTTCACTTCTAATTAAGTCAGAAAGCCTCTGGGGCTTTTTCCAGCCTTTGCAATTCTGATTTCCTTGGAGAACTCCTGGTAAATCTAAGAGATCCAGAGATCCAGCGTGATTAAGACCCTATTGACACAGACATTAAAATGGCACTAGTCAAACTCTGCCATAAACCTTACACAGAAAACCCCTGTCCACAACAGCCACAGGTAAACTGAACTAGAAGTCTGCCGGTAATGATGCTAATACAGCATAACTATGAGGCACAAGTGCTAACAAGGAAAAGAAGCAAAAACTAGGTTTAAGATCTCACTTGTCTCCATTAGTACACCTCCTCGATACTCATCTGCCTTAGCTGGCTGAGAAACTGGGAAAGCTTGATGTAAAGTGAAAAAAAAACAAACAAGCAAAAAGAGAGAGCAGGAAACCGCAAAATTTAAGCTGTGTGTGGCAGAGTTACAGTTCTGTTATCTTCTAACTTAACTTCTATCTATATGGTGAGAATGTAATCTGGTGGCACCAAACCATGTAGTATAGCTACATGGGAGATCAGAAGCCCTGTAAATAAAACTGATGTTGGCACTTAAAGCTATATTGTTGGATTTGGTTCGCTGGAAAATTCCACAGACTCTGTCAGTCTGAAGAGAAGGAATTAAATGTAGCACAGTCCTCCTTTCTGCTGTTGTTTTAATCATAATAACAGAAGAATGTACATACAACTATAAGATAAGAATCAAATTACCTGAATTCTGCTTAAGCTCCTATGTTACCTAACTCTGATCTAAACTGATTATGCGTAACATAGCAGTGGGCTGCCCGTACAGATGCACTTCAACATAGAAGGCAAGGAAAATAATCCACTCTCATTCATAGTTCTGACTTGATTGTCCCCTTTTATTGAATATCCATCAGAAGGTCTAGGTTGATAAGATGTTGTCAGTCAAGAGTAAGTAGCAGATAGAGGGACTGGCAAAATTGAGGCCGTGTAAATTCGGGTCAGAAAGAGCAAGTTGCACTGAAAAGCTGCAATAGAGCAGGGAACTAATTTTGTGTCATTCTGAATAATGGAAAGCATCAAAGCCTTTGAATTATCTTTTTCTTCCTATAAATGGGAATTGCTAGCACAAGTGTAAAGCCTTTTTGCCACCAAAGTGATACAGGCATCGAGTAAGAGACGTTATTAGCCAACGTGGGGTATTTTAGCCAAGCGTAGTGTGATGGACCCCGTGACAAAAGAAACACAATGATGAGCAAAGGCTTCTAAAATGTAATAAAGGGGACACATTAGGCACATGGAGGAGATGCAAACCAAAGACAACACTGTCAAGAAATCTGAGTTGCCTTCCTTCTGGACATTGCGGATTTGGAAGTTATCAGTTTGGCTAGCTGTGGATATGGCATCCCGCTACTCTTCCCCCCAAAAGGTATCTCTCAGATAATAGTCTACCAAGTGGCCAGATCCAGTGCTGCCGAGACTGCACTTGTACAGTTTGTAAGTTATAACAAAGCAATTGCCTTCTATTATTCTAAAGTAATGCTGCTGTCGAGCTTTTTGCAAGATAGAAGTGAGAAAACAGCAGCAGGTCACTGCTGTGGAAAGAAGGGATCTGAGAATCACAGAGAAAAACCAGAAGAGAGGACGTTTGAATTGAACACAAAGAAAGAAAAGCAAAATGAATAACATTGGAGATACCTTCAAACAGAAGCAAACGTCAGAGGCAAGCGAAAACAAAAGCAAGCCAAACTCGGTTTGTTTAGCAACCAAGACTAATTCCCCTTCCTGTTAGAAAAGACCTTCATAGATCAAAGTATTAGAGTGCTCTGACTTGCACTTGGGCAACCAGCAATATCCTGATTAGATTTGTATTTAAACAGAATTCTCATACATTTCAATTATCAGAATTATTGGAGCCAAATGCTCTTTCAAGTCAGACCTAAATTATCCATTTTCTAAGAGAAAGTGAAAAGGCAGAGAATATTGGTACCAAACATTGTTCTGTAGAGCCATATATACATTTAGCAGTTGCAAGCATAAATGGAAGCATTCTGTATTCATAGAGGTACACTTGTGGGCTGGAAACTTAATACAGCAAACAAAGGCAAGAATGTTCTTGGGTTTTAATGGCTTTAATATTCAAACGGTAATTTTTCAGCCTAGCCTTCAAAATTGTTCTTCAGAATCAATTGTTCTGTGTGCTCAAAATGAAAAGAGATACTACAAAAAATGCTGATTTTCTTGTGTTGGGCTAAGCACCTTCTAAAAAACAAGTGCCCTTCGTGGCATGCCATTTGAGGATGCAAAGCCAGATGCATGCCAAACTAATGGACTCTGTAAATGATGATGTGATATCAATTGATTTGCACATCTGAATATCCCTAATAGTGAACACACATCTAAATATCTATTGACACTGCCCTGGAAGTATATTCAGTGCTACTGAAAAAAAAACCAAGTAATGAATAATACCAGCCAAACACAACAAAGAGGCCTGAAAGGTAGCTCTACAAGAGGTCTGAGAGATCTATCCGTTAATTCATAGAATCATCCAGGTTGGAAGAGACCTCCAACATCATCCAGCCTAACCTATCACCCAGCCTTAACTAATCAACCAGACCATAGCACCAAGTGCCTCATCCAGGCTTTTCTTCAACACCTCCAAGAACAGCCACTCCATCACCTCCCTGGGCAGCCCATTCCAATGCCAATCACTCTCTCTGCCAACAACTTCCTCCTAACATCCAGCCTAGACCTTCCCGGAACAACTTCAGATTGTGTCCCCTTGTCCTGTTGCTGGCTGCCTGGCAGAGGAGACCAACCCCACCTGGCTACAACCTCCTTTCAGGTAGCTGTAGACAACGAGGTCTGCCTTGAGCCTCCTCTTCTGCAGGCTGCACACCTCCAGCTCCCTCAGCCTCTCCTCATAGGGTTTGTGCACCAGGCCCCTCACCTGCTTCATTGCCCTTCTCTGGACACATTCCAGCACCTCAACATCTCTCTTGAATTCAGAGACCCCAAACTGGAGACAGGACTCAAAGTGTGGCCTGACCAGTGCTGAGTATAAGGTTAGAATAACCTCCCTTGTCCTTCTGGCCACACTGTGCCTGATACAATTAAATGAAAAGAACACAGAGGAGACAAAAAAACCACATTAGTCTTACAGTTATTTACAGAATTCATACTTTGCTGTTTCTCAGGCTTAACACCTACATTTTCTCAGGCTTAACACCTGCCCAGGGAGGTGGTGGATGCTTCCTCCCTGGAGGTGTTTAAGGTCAGGCTGGATGAGGCCTTGGGCGAGCTGCTCTAGTGGGAGGTGTCCCTGCCTGTGGCAGGGGGTTGGAGCTGGATGATCCTTGAGGTCCCTTCCAACCTAAACCATTCTATGATTCTATGATTCTATGATTTTGAATCCATGATTCAAGAATTGCAATTGTAATGTGGCTCCATTTTAAAGATAATATCATCACTACTTAAAAATGATGATTTTCTTTCTTACAGTATTACATGAGGTTTTATGTCTCAACTTTTATTTGTTGCTATTCAGGAGACCCTGAGAGTCATGCTGTTACTATGTCTCATGCTGTCTGTAAAATTATGAAGTGCTTGCAGGATAATGGGGAGAATTCATTAACACAGGAGATTTGCAGTGAATAATCTTCCAGATTCAGAGAACCACCTCCCTCCTCCTGCCTTCCAGAATTTTGCTGCTGAAAGAGATGATGCTGAATCACAACACAGCAAAACAAATTTCTAGCAGTGCTTGTTCCTACTGTGGACCTTTGACCACTGTCACTGCTCCAATCCTTCCTACTCCCCCACTGAAAGCAGCCTCTTTATCCTCACTATGTTTAGTTCCTCCCACAGTATCTGCATGATATCCTACTTCTATTCCAAGATGCTCTCCTTATTTTAGCAATTTTTCTCCTAGAGATGAGGCTATCTCATCTGCAAGAAACAACAGAAAGCAAAGATGCTTAAAAATGCCACGGTCACCTGGATGTATTCTCGCATTGTATCTTCCCCTCAATGCCATCTCTAAGTCTGTTACTGCATTCTACTAGATCATAGAATCAGTCAGGGTTGGAAGGGACCACAAGGATCATCTAGTTCAAACACCCTTGCCATGGGCAGAGACACCTTACCCTAGATCAGGCTGCCCACAGCCTCATCCAGCCTGGCCTTAAACACCTCCAGGAATGGGGCCTCAACCACCTCCCTGGGCAACCCATTCCAGCCCCTCACCACTCTCATGCTCAACAACTTCCTCCTCATGTCCAGCCTGAACCTACCCATCTCCAGCTTCGCTCCATTCCCCCCAGTTCTGTCACTCCCTGAGAGGCTAAAAAGTCTCTATCCAGCTTTTCTGTAGGCCCCCTTCAGATCCTGGAAGGACACAAAAAGGCCACCAGGGAGCCTCCTCTTCTCCAGACTGCACAGCCCCAACTCTTTCAGTCTCTCCTCACAGGAGAGATTGGATAGATGCCGTTACCCGGGCAAGAGATCAGCTTTTAATCCACCTCCTGATGGGTTAAAACCTGATGTACCTTTGAAACCCTACAAATAATAATATGCTATAATGACAATAATTAAAGAACAAAGACTGTAACTTTCCCCTTGTCTTGATGAAATCACAAGTGAAACAGAGCTACTATTTATCTCAAACACACCACCATCCCCATATCCGAACTGTGGTTTCCTCCTGTACGATAGTTTAAATGATGAAGGAAAACGTTAGGTGCACACCTGCCATTTCCACTGAATAACTTCTCTAGAAGGCAGAATGACCCCACTCACATCCACACTTCTCTTGCATAGAAAAACAAATAAGCAGTGTAATATGAATTTACCTGTCAGGTTAGATCTGATTTAAAGTCAGTGAAATGCCTGGGCTGCAAAACTTAAGATGTACCAGGGCTGCATCAAGAGCAGTGTGGCCAGCAGGGCAACAGAGGGGATTCTCCCCCTTTATTCTGCTCTCCTCAGACTCCACCTGGAGTACTCTGTGCAGTTCTGGAGCCCCCAACACAAGGACATGAAACTATTTGAGCCAATACAGAGGAGGCCACCAAGATGATCAGTGGGCTGGAACAGCTCTGCTATGAGGGCAGACTACAAGAGCTGGGGCTCTGCAGCCTGGAGAAGAGAAGGCTTCCAGGAGATCTTATAGTGGCTTTCCAGTATCTGAAAGGGGCCTACAGGAAGACTGGGGAGGGACTATTGACAAGGTCTGGTAATGTCAGGACGAGGGGGAATGGGTTTAAGCTGGCAGAGGGGAGATTTAGACTGAATGTTAGGAGGAAGTTCTTTACAGTGAGGGTGGTGAGACACTGGCACAGGTTGCCCAGAGAGGTTGTGGAGCACTTTTTGGGGTGTCAGTAGCTGCAGCTGTCTCTCTTTGTGAGGGCTGAAAATCAAGGTTGCATAAGACCTACTTCTTATAAGCACTGGGGAGTCCGCCAGCCTGCAGCCCTCAAATTCAGTAGATGGCCATGTTTAGCCAACGAGCTATAGGAGTGAGAGAGCAGGAACCCTCCCTCCTTACACCAGTACGAATGCACTGAAGCACCTCTTGCCTGATCTAGGGTGGAGTGTTGTGCTAGTTTGAGCCTAGTGTGCTAGTTTGAGCCTAGCACACCTAGCTAGAATGTTTTGGTGAGGAGAACTAGGTTACAGGCTGTAATCTAAAGTGTGAGGGAGCTGGGAACACTCAAATCACCACATCTTTCCCTGCCCATGGCAGGGGGGTTGGAACTAGATAATCCTTGTGGTCCCTTCCGACTCTGACTGATTTTATTATTCTATGCAGGGGCTCTAGGGTATCAATGCAATGAGAAAGGGAAAAAACCCCAAACCATCCCTAATTCTAAACAGTTTAATCACTTCAGTTGAAAAGATAGAATAGGTCAAGCCATTAGCTGCTCCTAGTGCTCAGTTCCCTCACATGACAGCTCCTGTGCCTTCCTCTACAATAATCCCTGTAGGACAGGAAGAAAAGCAAACACTCACCTTCCATTTCAAGTTATTTTTAGTATGTGAATCATTGTCTACATAACCCAGAGGATACTGAAAGCCTTTAGAAAACCAACTCAGGTTCCTCTTTCCATCACATCATTATGCATGTCTAGAATTCTTTAAATCATGCTCTAGCAAATGTGGGGATTTTTTTGTTTGCTTTGTTTGTGGTTTTGTTTGTTTGGGTTTTTATTAATGTTATTAAGCTTCTTAACCACATTACTCAAATAAGAGATCTGATTTTTCTTAAATGTATTCTTTACAGACAAGAAAAAGAATGTGCACAAGCAATCTCTAGGCTCCCTGTTTGGTACCTCCATATGCTTCAGTGAACAGCAAGACATGCAACACATATATGTTTTAAAATAGCTTTAGCCATGCCAGAGAATGATTTTTGTGAGGCTCTTTGTGCTTTGCTCTTTCCTAGCTATGCTAAAACAACAGCAGTGAATAGTAGCTGGCAGTTCTGTTATACACATTGTAGTATATGTATAAATTATTATATCATAGAATCAACCAGGTTGGGAGTCCAGCCCTATTCAATATCTTTACTGATGATCTGGATCAGGGGATTGAGTTCAGATCAGTAACTTTGCAGATGACACCAAGCTAGGAGCAGGTGTGGATCTGTCAGAGGGCAGGAGAACCCTGCAGAGGGACCTGGACAGGCTGGATGGGTGGGCAGAGGCCAATGGGATGAGATTTAACAAGGCTAAGTGCAGGGTTCTACACTTTGGACACAACAACCCCAAGCAGCACTACAGGCTGGGGACAATGGTGCTGGAGAGCAGCCAGGCAGAAAAGGACCTGGGGGTGCTGGTAGAGAGTAGCTGAAGATGAAGCAGCAGTGTGCCCAGGTGGGCAGGAGAGCCAATGGCATCCTGGCTTGTATCATATATTAATATTATCTACCTTTCTCCTTTAAAGTCTTCCTTAGCAGAAAAAAATGCAATACAATCCTAACTGGCCATCAAGTAACTCATCATTGAGATAAAGGCAGATTGCTTCTTCCTTGTTTTGGATCATATTCTGACTCGGTCTCATCTTGTTGGTTTACACTTAATTTGCCTCTTCATTACCTTTTCAACCATAAAAAGGTGATACCTTCTTTGCTAAACAAACTAAGGACAGAAGCAAGAACTCCCTGCAGACTGAAACCTCTCTAGGTTAAGATGTTTTCAGTGTGTCTGCCTGGAGGGAAAAAAAAATAAAAATTAAAAATTGGGAAATGTGTTAAAATAATAAAAAGTTTTCTAAGCTTGGGTCCCAGTTGCCCATTCTCAAGAAAAAAAGCTGTACAATATCCAGAGCACTGAAAAAAAGCTGAAAAAATATCCTTTTACTAATCTGTTCTCATTTAGCCCAAAGCTGTAAAATGACATTTCTCTAACATAATCTTCTGGTTTGTGTCAGTTGAAGACTTTGCATTTTCTGGAATTGGGAGATGTATCCAGACTATTGCATTTAATGACCTTTGAAATCTCTTTCTTGTCTAATCATTTTTTAACCTCTTTAAACATGTGGTATCTAAAACATCTCTTAGCAATCGAGTCCTCGATTGATTTTGTCTTATGAAGAAAAAGTGCTTTCCTGCTGCCTGGCAATTTCAGGATGTCCCCATGTCTTGTCTTGTGGTAACAGGGGATGATCTCCTCCTCTCTGCATCCTCTGGATCACTTATCATTTTGTACATCTTTTTAGGTCTGTGTTGTCCGCGCTATTATATGCACCTTGAGACTCCTTCTTTTGTCCCCAAGGTGAAGAGATTTGGTGCATTCATTCTCTTCTTGTACAGAAACTATTCAATTCCTCCATTCAGGCTGTTACCTTTTCTGCAGCTTTCCCAGTTCCATAACATCCCACTGGAGACAGGATAACAAGAACTGCACGCAGCATACGAAGCACAGGGATGTCAGAAGTTAGAGCCAGCAAGGCATTTTCTTTCCTGTTCTGTTCCCTTTCCAATAACTCCTTTTTGTCTGATGAAGTAGCATTTCTACAGGATTCTGGGCTGCGTGCCAGAATGATGTGAGATGACTTGATGTTTTCAGTGCTATTTTTCTAAATCCTGAGTTCTCTGCATCAGGCTATCCTGTGGGAAGGCTTCCCAGGAAAGAAACGAATTGCCTGTGACTGAAGACTCACCGCTACCTGCGTGCAAACCATCCCTGCTATAGATTTCATCTCAAAGCAAGTGTTGCTGTTGTGGAAAGGTCCCTCCGGGAGAAGGCAGGTCTGCACCATGGCTGAGTGGCTGCATTAGACACTGCAGTATTCTAATGTAATTAGAAAACAGCTGTGAAGGAATAGTCAATTGTTTTTTGGCAGTCACGGCCAATTTTGCACCAATGCAAATGATGAATCAAATCCTGCAAGTTTACAGTATCTGCTGAGAGTGCAGTGGCAGAAGCCATGCTAATGATTTGAAATCTCCTTTACACCATTTTTGGCTGATGGAGTGGTCTCTTGTCTCCCTAGAAGCCTCCAGTGTGAATGAATTCCCATACACTGCATACACCTATAGCACGGAGGAATTTCCATGTGCACCGTAACGACGATTGGCAAAGGAAGAGTAGAGTCAGTGGGTTGGGTATGGAAATTGAGCAGCTACCTTTCAGCCAAGCTAAATACACTACATTCTTCTTTCCACAGCAGGAGCTGTGCCATTGAGGCATACATTACTCAGTCTCACCAAACAAACACAAAACTGTTAAGAAAGAATAACCTAAGTACCCAGTTACTACCAGGTTGCTCCTCCCTGACTATCAAACCCAGTCTACCATCTACGTATTAATGCATCAGAAATATTCATCCAGGAGATCAGAGTTATTCCTTTAAACATGTTCTTCATACAAGTTCTGTTAACAAACATCTAGCTCTGTTGAGGCCATTAAATAGCAGCCTGTGAACTGTCATCTGATCCTAAAATCACAGAATGCCAGGGGCTGGAAGGGACCTCAAAAGCTCATCTGGTCCAGCC
>WAAF01006482.1:127776-144817 GCA_013400475.1 Tricholaema leucomelas
AAGGTGAATCAGCCAAAGCAAATGGAGGGCGAGGTTAGAGAGCAAGATGGAGTTCAGCCAACAGCCCCAGCTCTCCCCATCGGGTGAAGAGCCGAGAGCAAAGCCCAGAGTGAAGTGACGAGCGAAGTGACTTTATGTTTTCCTTTCCTTCTTTACACATCTCAGCAAGACCATGAGGGAAGTAGACATCACCATTGTTTTCATTTTACAGCCTATGAGCTAGTCCTTCTCAGCAAAACATTCTAGCTAGCTCCAAACTAGCACAGAGTAAGACCCCCAAACGCTGATGAGAACAAAGCAGTATTCGCTCACCAATGCGCAGCACTTCAAGAGGGAAATGCAGTAAAAGTGTAAATGTTGCTTCTCCTTCCCTAATCCTCCACGCAATTTTCTGCGAGACATGAAGCTGCAGCACGCTCTCAGGGTCTCTTTCATTAAGGACTGACAGCTCCTCCACTCTCATGCCATCACCCAGACATTTATGTTGTTTAGTGTTTTAGGCGATTATAGGTTCAGACTGGAAAGATGGCAATTTGCCAGGCTAGATACCACCAGGCTAGAGGGCTTCACCAATTAATAGCAATCCTGTTGTTACCACCAGTGACCCCTTCCAGGCTGTGCTCGATTTCCCTTGTTCCATTTTCCCTTTCCCTCCTCTGAAGGCCTTGTTTAACCCTTTGTAGAAAAACATCCAATAGGTGGACTTAGATGATATAGAAGCAATTTCGCTACGTTCACCTTCTTTGTTCTCTGCTCAGACAGGATTTCCTTGTTTCACCTAAGAGAAAGGCAGAGACTGTGTTCCAAAACCTAGCATTTTATTTGCCCAGTATCCTAGGAGGTTGTGCCACTATTAACATCTAGCTCACTGACAGCACAGTGGTTGCTTCCCATCAGTTTTTACAAAACCAGTACTTATAGACAGGGCAGAAAGCAAAAATGGCAGATTGAATGTGCTCGAGCAGCTGTGACTGTAATACTTTACCAAACCTCTCCTAGGAATGCCCTTCAATTCTGCAGTGTGATAAGACATGGCTGTCAGGAAGCAATGCTTTTAATTTCAAGATTTAGCCTAAAATAAGGGAGATATCATGCCTGTCTCATTGCTTTATTTTCTTTGTGCTCTTTGTATTGCGTCCCTTGTTTGTGTTGTTTCCAGGTTCAGGAGTAACCAGACCTTCTTACTGTACATCCTTAGAATCATAGAATCAGTCAGGCTTGGAAGGGACCACGAGGATCATCTAGTTCCAACCTCCCTGCCCTGGGCTGGGGCACCTTACCCTAGTGCAGTCTGTCCACAGCGTCAGCCAGCCTTGCCTTAAACCCCTCCAGAGATGGGGCCTCAACCACCTCCCTGGGCAACCCATTCCACGCTCTCACCACTCTCATGCTGAACAACTTCCTCCTCATGGCCAGTCTCAATCTCCCCACCTCCAGTTTTGCTCCATCCCCCCTAATCCTGTTCCTTCTTGATAGCCTAAAAAGTTCCTCCCCAACTTTATTGTAGGCTCCTTTCAGATCCTGGAAGGCCACAAGAAGGTCACCTTGGACCCTCCTTCAGCATATCCTTCAGCAAGTACAACAAAAGAAGGACTCTTGTTTCAGCTCAGTTATCATCAGAAGAGTTGCCAGACAAGTTTAAAAGATACAAAACAGGATGGGAATCAAGTTAGAGTAGTGAGACAAACTGGCAAGGCAATGAGGATTCCAAGCTCAGCCCTTCAAAAGGGTTTAGGCACCATGTTAAATTTAGCACAAGTTCCTATGACTTCCATCACGTAAACAGCAATAGCATTGGTTTTCATCCCAGAATGGAACCACAGTTTACATCCAAGAGATTAAATATATTGCCTTGCACCTCCTCTCTAAGTCAACTGCTTTTATTCAAGTTGAACTATTACTTAATATGAAAAGCACAGGCTGGAGATGGGATAGGAGATGTGCATGACATGTCATGGAAAAAAAGCTGGAATTAATGGATGGGTTTCATCAATCTCAGCTTGTATTTGTGATGAAGACAGGGCAAAGTGAATATACACCTTAAATAAGAAAGCCAATGTCAAAAACATGACAGTTATAAATCCAAGGTCAACAGTAGCCTTCAAAGAGTTTTCTTAAGCAGTTGTGATGGATTCCCAATTTGCTCAGAGTTTCACGTAAGACAGCTTGACACTTTATTGTCACAAGTTTTACAGCATAAAAGTGTCAAGGCTTTCAGCTAACAGCAGATACATCTGAAGGAGATTATAGAACCTTGACCTCATTTTTGGTACCTATCTTAGTTAAGCCATGAAGAGGTTCCCAAGTCATATAGGGGTGATAGTTTTTGCCAAGTCATTTCCTCATTGACTACTTATAAGCGACAGCTTAGTTTAAGCCAAAGCCCACAGAAGTCCTGACAAATATTACCACTGACATTCATGTAAAGCCCATAATGTCCTTTCATCTTGAAGGCTACGTATTCACTCCACACATTCATACACTGCTGAAGTTCAGCAGCTTTCAAAGTGATGTAGAGTAAATATTTAACAATTTAGAGCAAGCCTACTCAATTCTGTGGAAGAAAATGGTAAAGTCTACTTTAACACAGCACTTCCAGGGTTACATTGCATTGAGTAATCACTTTTGCAGTTTAACAGTATATGTTTTGTCTTGAATCTCTAGGTAGCTCCCTGACAATGTAACCTTATGTTGTCTTTTATTGTTTTAAAGCTAAGCCCTGAACAAGTTTTACCTTGTTCTCCCACAGATCTCTCAGTGAACCTCAAAATCCCTAAACTCTAGGCAAGGTTTCCAGCCTTCAGCGAATGGCACAGCACTTTACGACAGGCTTAGGATCATAGAATGGTTTAGGTCAGAAAGATCATCCAGTTCCAATCACATTCACCTGCTGCCATGCAGCAATGTTCTTTGCTTTAGTTCCTATGGCCTTCCCAGCTTCATCTTCCTACCCAAATCTGTGGTCAGTATCTCTGTGTTGTTAACAGTGCAACTCACTGGTTATGGCAGTGGGCAGCCTGGCTCTGTATTTTCCTCCTTCCATTCAAATCAAGTAAGTGGTTTATCATTTCTTTGACCATCTAACTATGTCTATTCATAACAGCAGTTCATTAATACCAAATCAGAGGACAGATGTGAGATACCAGAGACAGACACACAGATGTGTGTATATATATATTTCATGTGTGTATATATATATATATATTTCACAGTATCACAGTATCATCAGGGTTGGAAGATTTCATGTCTTTATTACAATAAGAAGTTGTTTTTCTCTTCAGCATGTATTGAGAATTAAACCAGAAGAGCAAAAAACATAAACAAACAGTAATTCTACAGAATTATCAAAAGAGAGAATTTACACTGGTACTGTGGTTTGTGTTGGCATCAGTTATAAAACAGCATATCCAAGAGCTACAAAATGTCTCACAGTCTCCAGCCATCAATGCTAAATTTTAGAGCTACTCTGAAAGATAATTTGAATGAACAACTCAGCTCCCACTTCAGCTGAAGGAGCACAACTTCTGGTGCAGTCTGTTTTCCTGGATACCTCCCAGAGGACTTGATCCTTCAGTGCCTTGCCTAGATATTGATACTCCTGCACAAAGAGGTACGATGTGCTACAGTTCTTGTTGCAACGCTCACTGCCATTCTCCTCTCCTGCTGAGCAGGTGAAAACGAGCAAATAAGCTGCAAGGCTGCAAAGTACAAAAGCTTAAACCTGCACTTCCATTACAGAATCCTTTCTATTGGAAACACTGCATTTAAAATCTCGGCAGAGAAGAGATTATTTTGGAAGACAGTGAAATTCGATTTTTCTGTTCAAACTGCACGAGTGCAATGAGTCTTACATATTTGACTATTATTTTATGATGGCTGAAACCCTGAAAGTAAGAGTTACACCTCTGAAAGCAAAACATGCTATGAGCTTTAATGAAACTTAATCAAAAGTTTCCTTTCCTAGAAACATGGTTTAGTTTCGAGTGGAAAACATACCAAGTATCTCTTCCCAGTTTGACATCCCTCCTGAGTGGATCTAACCCTCGTCTCAACCATCATGTCTCCCAGAACCTTGCTTCTCCTAAAACCTCATAGATAAGCTCTGCAGTGACTCGGGATCAGGCTTGCTAGGTACTGGCAGTCGCAGGCAGCAGGGGGGGCTCAGACACAGGGTTACTGGGTTGGCTCGCCTATTCTCCAGTTCGTTTTCACTCTTCACCGATGCTAATGGCAGAACAGAGAATTTCCATCACAGTACCAAAACTCTGGAAGCTAAATTTTCTGACTGCTTTCTTTGGAATTTGTCGTGGGTTTACTAAAGTTAGGCGACAGAAATTAAACTCTCAGATCAAATTGGAGAGAAAATACAGAATTGTATTTAGAGAAATACAGTGATAGATCTTACAAAGCGATTTCCCCATCCATGGCAAACCCCCTTGAAGTTTTCCCCATCCCCCAAAAAACTAAATCTACCTTCCCCAGTGCTCCAATCCTCCCCCCCACCCCCAACACTTCCAGCCTGCCAGAAGGTCTCCTGCTTACATGCTCCTGATAATGGGCTCCTGCCACACACCCAGGACAGGAGGAGGAGGAAAGGAGAGCGAACTGACCTTGTTGTCAGTCTATAAAGAGATAGCAGAATTATGGGATTGAATAACAATCTTCTAGCCCCCAGAAAACTTTTTTAACCCTATAGCTTCAACCTGGGACAGAATTTCTGTCTAATGAATGCTTTTGATGGTGATTTATATCTGCTTCTCGCATCGAGCCATTCATCAGCAAATCTCAAAGCACTTTACAAAGGAGATCAATATCATTATCATCATTTGGAAATTAGTTTACCAAGAGATTATTATTACTGGTCCAACGTGACTGCTATGTAAAAAGCAGTATGAGTGCAATGGCATTTGCCTTTGTGCCATTAAGCTTAACACTAAAGCTAACTACAGAGGAAAAATAACTTATTTTAATAAAGACATGAAATCTATCAGAAGATAACAATATAAACAAATCGGAATAAGACCACCTTAGTCTTTTCTGCTATTTGGCAAAGAAAAAAAACCACCACCACAACAAACAACCCACAATCCATCCCCCCCAAACCTAAAAGCAACCCACAATAAAAAGGGCAAAAGAAACAAACACAACAAAAATTAAATCAACAACAAACCCCATCCCCTAAAAAAACAAACCCAACCAACCAACCCAAAACCAGGGGAAAGACTGAAAGAAACATGAGACTTCTTGAGTAGATTCAGAAATCCAAGCTATCCTTCCTATATATTTCTCTTCATTCCAAACACAGAATACCAGAAGGACTGACAGAGCAAAGAAACTAGAACACATGCACCAGGGGAGAGCTTTGCTGCTTGCTGAGTAACATGCCTTGTCCTTTACAGAAATGGCTTCACTGTTATTTCATGGAGACATAGGCCCAGCCTTGAATAGCACTGTGCTTGCTCCCAGAACAAAGAGAAATAGCAGAGGCTTTCAGGGGACTTTGTGCTAAACTGCTCTTTCCTCACTGTTAGCCATTTTGCTGCAACGCTTCCTTGACAGGGCTTAGATGCTGACCTCTCAATGCAACACCCAACTCAGGCAAGTCACAGGAGCTCATTGCAAGGAAGGGAAAATGGGAGGAAAACAGAATAAGTAACAGCAACCAGAGTATTTATGAGGAGTATGTTCTTGCATGAAAAAAATCTTTCTTACAGCACAGGTACAAAATGTTTTCAGTATTTTTTTTGCAGTAAGGGCATGAGAAAGTTCACCTGAGAAATTGGAACTGGAAACAGGGAGCTAGAAATATATCTCTTCTTTTTCAGCAGAAATAAAAATGTGGACAATTGTGTGCTCTGAAACAAAATTAAAGAGGTTAGTACTTTAAAGAGAGCTGAAAGATATGGCTTTTAACAGTCTGACTGTTTCTGCTGTTCAGGCACCAGCCTCAAGACAAAAAGAGGAAAAGAAAGTAACAGGGGAAAAAAAACAGAGGAAGTTCTGTAACCTTTTCAATATTCTTCATTAGACTCCACCATCCACAGCCCCTAGAGTGAACTGCATCATCAAATCAATTGCACCAAAGCCTCCTCTGATTTATGAAAGGCCTCACCATGGAGTTTTCATATAGTAGTTATTTAAGTACTGAAAAGTCTTACCTATAGATCCTCAAGTAATTACACACTGAGAAAGCTCACGCAGAGCAGATTTTCAGCAAAGGGAGGCCACCACAGGAACAAAAGCCTTTTACAGCTGAAATCAGGCATGTATTACAGGTTTGTGTTTTTATAGGGCTGCATTAAGAACTGAGCCTTGAGACTAGCACAAAATGAGAGCAAGGGGACTATCCCAGAGTTAAATCTGAGGAGAAACAAAGGCATTTCCAGGACCATCCCTATGATGAAAGCCAGACACAGGTTTTCCCTTTACGACTGCCTGATTAAGTAATCTTTTTGGTGACCTGCAATGGCACACATACACCCATATAGATGGTAGGTGCTACAAATAACATCACCTTTCCATATTTATATATGCATTTTTTTAATTATCTCATTATTTTTATTTTCTCACCCCCCCACCAGCATAGGGAAAAGGGAAAAAAAACAAGAGAACAGCCAAGTTGCTGCTTGCAGGAGTAGCATCTGTTGCATTTCTGCTTCTAAGATCTGGGCAGTGGATTTGTGTGGGAGGTTCCTGGTCTCTACAGTATTTGACCACTGTGTCATGATGGTCTGGGTTAAAAAAAAAAAGAGCTCAGGCCTTTTCTCTGAAACCTGTCCTTCAAATACAGCAGAAATGGAGCTTTTGAATGCATTTGCAGGAGAAATGTTATGTCTGTGTCTTGTTTATTCCCAGCTGTACAAGTAATTTCTGTTCTGCAATATAGTAAACCCAGCAAAAGTAGTATCAACAGCTTCCTCTTCACTAGTGGAAACTGTTTTCCCACTTTCCTTTCCCCTGACCAAAGTCTCTCCACAGCTATGAACTGAACAGGTGAGTCAGCCCTCATCCCTTCACAGAATGGAAAAAGATCATATTGATATGTTGCATCCTCTTTTATGACCATTTATATCCACTTTCCAAACATCTCTACTTGTTTCTACTCTTTCAGAAGGAAGGGCAAAAAGAACTTTGCAGAGACTTTGCACCAAACTTAATCCCTCTGCTCAACTTCAGTCAGTTCAGTTGGGAGGCTACACACTCACTGATATTATGGGAAGATTGCTGCATATTGTAGCTCCCAAAGAAGTCTAGTTCCTCCCAACAGCAGCAACTAAATTGATCTACTCTACTTCAGATTTAATTGCTGGCTACCATCAAATAGTCACAGACAATAAAGTTGTAGAGAAACCCATTTTACATGGCAAAATCCCTACAAAATACCACTAGAGTTTTAACAGAGGAGACTGAACCATTACAAGTCTGTGTTGCACCTCACATTAACAATTGATATGAGTGTAGTCAGAAGGTATTACGAAGGCCTTGGTTTAGTTCTTACCTGTGATGCTTATACACAGTGATATATCAATTAGGTTATAATTTCTCTGCTAATCCAGAAGCTACAGCTTGTTTTTCTGCTGGGTATCCTTTCTTGTAGAGTTTTTTTCCAGGTAATGAAATATCACAGACTACATTTTGGTCACTTTATGATACTTTCTTGACAAAGTCAGTCAGCTGCTGCACCCTATACAGGAATCTCTTGGTTTACCTAAAAATAATGCAGCATTAACTCTTCCCTTCTTAGAAAGTACACAGTAATGCATAATGGGAAGATAAGGAGGAACATGAGGCCATCGACACTCAAAAAACCTAACCGGTCTATAACTGCCTGCAGGTGAACTTCATAAGACATCCCTGAGTAATGGCCTGCCCTAAGGAAAAGAAGTAGCATACAGTCAATAAGAGTGGAGGAAGCAGAACACCTTTTATTGTAAAAGACTTTTTGAAAGTAATAGAGTAATTTTAATTAGATGAAGAGAGAGAGAACCAGAATGAATACTGCTATCCCGGACACAAACTCTTCCCTTAAACTGAAAGGAGAAAGTATTTTGAATCATAGAATCAACCGGGTTGGAAGAGACCTCCAAGATCATCCAGTCCAACCTAGCACCCAGCCCTGTCCAATCAACCAGACCATGGCACTAAGTGCCTCATCCAGGCTTTGCTTCAACATCTCCAGGGTTGGTGACTCCACCACCTCTCTGGGCAGCCCATTCCAATGCCAATCACTCTCTCTGCCAACAACTTCCTCCTAACATCCAGCCTATACTTCCCCTCGGCACAGCTTGAGACTGTGTCCCCTTGTCCTGTTGCTGGTTGCCTGGCAGAAGAGAACAACCCCATCTGGCTACAACCTTCCTTCAGGTAGTTGTAAACAGCAATGAGATCTGCCCTAAGCCTCCTCTCCTCCAGGCCAAACAACCCCAGAAATCATAATTTCGTGATCATATTTATACCGAAGACCAGGCTGATATCAGGGCCTTCCAAATCTCATGCCCTCCCCTGAGCCTCCTCTTCTGCAGGCTGCACACCCCCAGCTCCCTCAATCTCTCCTCACAAGGCTGTGTTCCAGGCCCCTCACCAGCTTTGTTGCCCTTCTCTGGACACCTTCCAGCATCTCAACATTTCTCATGAATTGAGGAGCTCAGAACTGGACACAGTACTCAAGGTGTGGTCTGACCAGACCTCCCTTGTCCTGCTGGCCACACTGTTCCTGAAACAGATGAATTTCTTCTGTGCCTGTGCTTATGCAGACCACTGCCTTCTCCTGGATCACCTAGCAGGTGCTCCGAACACTTATTACCGTATCGTTCTTTGGAAGTTGAAACTCCATGCAGCCTTAGGACAGGCTTTTCAGAGGATTGAAGCCCTAACTCTCTTTAGGATCTTTTCCATCAACCCTAATCCTAATTGCTTGATGGGACACTTCACTGCCTACTCTATCTTTACTGTTTTTCAAATATGAAGACAGCAGAGCTGAGCTTTGGGTTCATCTCACAGAACTCAAAAATACGGCATCTGGTCACAGCTTTTGCTCACAAAAGTGACTAATGCTTCTGGTTGGTCGTTGATTGAAGTGCAATTTATCTTCCCTGGGGAAATAAGAAGGCCACAGTATCTTCCAACAGGTGTGACTCACTCCCCCTTTTCTTCCAATGAACTTTTAGAAGCAGAATTATGATCAGCTTTGGCAATGGGTGTACTGGTTTTCCTACAACTGCTATTTTTCCAGTGCTAATGGCTTGTACTTCTATTGGATCACAATGAACAACGATGCCACAAGGTTCCCTGTACCCCGAGGGATGCTGTAGCTTCTTGGCAGCATATATTTTATCTGATGTCAGACAGCACCGTCTCCAACAGCAGCGGCATCCATCAACTGCCACGAGCTAAGAAAGCAAGCAGCTGTTTCCAAATCTTTATGAAATGATGTGTAATACACTCAAGCAAACCTCCCTTCCTCTCCCCTGGGACGTATTATAAATATTATGAATTTGTATTATTAATACTGCATGAGTGTTAGAATATTTATTGTGAGTGTGGGGCCTTAACATTTGTACAACTCAAGTGCGCCTCGGGAATCCCTCACTTAAGTGCCGATATGCAACTGCTTCCAGATAAGTCTAACTATCACAGGACAAGATTGCACAACAGTTTGAGGCAGAAAGATGTCATATTATCCTAGAGGGCTGATGCTGGGAAGTATGCAGATGTATGACAGGCAGCCAAGTGTGAATTATGACAGGGCATTAGGCAGCCAGTCTAGCCAAAGCGTAATAAGACTGTTAACGGACAAGAGATCAATAGCCTTTTAATTTCTCCAGCAGAAGTACTGCAGAATGCTCCCTGTAACACGAGGTTTTCCAGGGAAGGATGTCAACTACTCACTAATCAAAGCTACTTTCTGCAGCAGTGGTGTGCCTCACAAATCGCCCTGTAAGAAACTGTTCCTGATTTACTTGCGAATCAAATTGCACTCCTCGACCGAGGTGGGATTGCTGTAATAGGAGAAAGCAACAAGGGAGGACACCTACTGATATATTACTTTTCTATTTTATTAGCAGGAACCCTGTTAAAGCCAATTAAATTTCATAGAACAGAGAACAGTTGTGCTCTTCTGGAGATTCCTGGGAAGGTTTAAAGCTAAAATTGAGAGTCTCCCACGGAAACCGTTAATTATAATTGTTCTTAATAAAGAGGGAGCGCAAACGAACCCAGAATTTGAAACTCTTGCTGCTGATTTGGCAGGTCTTTTAATAAAGCTTTGTTTTAAAAAAAAAACCCAAACCCTGCTCTCATAACTCTAATATTCCAGAAACTCAAGAGCTGCTCCTCACAAGCAAGGTTATTTTGATGTTCGGTGCACAGAAATGCATGGCGTTATTTAATTACAACATTTCTTTCATATCTTCAGCTAACACATGGACTAAGGGGCTGGAAATGGCTACTGGAAAGTATTCCTCCTCATTTTGATGCAAAGCACAGAGTGTTCTGATGGATCTTTCATAATTATACCTGAAACAGGCGACGCTTTTTGATTGTCGCAGTTTGAAGCGTTCAAGAAACTGATCTAAGAAAGAAACTTTACTCTAAATTGCTAAACTATCTTTAGGAATAGCAATCTTTCTGTTTCTAGTTTTAAATGCATCTAAAAACATCCCTTATTCTCTTCTAAATCCACCCCCCTCCCCCAGCTCCTTACCAAACAATGGATTATTGCATTTTCAAGTTTTACAAAGTCATTCTGAAGAAAATGTGATGAAGTTTTACCCCCAGAAGGAAAAGCCAGTAAGGCTCCAAGTGTTTCAAGGCTTGGTCTCTTCTGCCAGGCAACCAGCAACAGAACAAGGGGACACAGTCTCAAGTTGTGCCAGGGCAGGTCTAGGCTGGATGTCAGGAGGAAGTTGTTGGCAGAGAGAGTGATTGGCATTGGAATGGGCTGCCCAGGGAGGTGGTGGAGTCGCTGTGCCTGGAGGTGTTCAAGAAAAGACTGGATGAGTGCCATGGTCTGGTTGATTGGACAGGGCTGGGTGCTAGGTTGGACTGGATGATCTTGGAGGTCTCTTCCAACCTGGTTGATTCTATGCACAGAAGGAAAAGCCAGACTATCCTGATATATAATTATCAAGTTGCCTGCAGTCTCAATAGCTGCAAAATTCTTTTTCTGAACTCAGCAAGCCCCAGCTTCTCAGCTTTTGAGAGGTGCCACTCACCTTCTCACATGTACTGTGTCATCACTTCAAACAAAATTTGCTTGAGTTTCACAAGTCAGCCAAAAAAAAAAAAGAACCTTCTCTCATTCTAAATATTCTGCAGTAATTTGTGTTTACCACCATCACAGCTTCTTGTTCTCCCTCTGTTTATTTCCTGGGTTGCTATGATAATTGTGGGCCACCAGGTGTCTTTCTGTCCTCTGACACAAGTTCTATCACCTTTCACTGAAACCTCTCAAACCACATTAACAGCCACATCAAGTGTTCTGTTTGGATTTTGGCCACCTAAGCCTACAATATGGCTGAAGAGGGATTGTTTACAAAGGCCTACAGTGACAGGATGAGGGGCAATGGTTTGATCAGAGGAGATTTAGACTGGATGTTAAGAACAAGTTCTTTACAATGAGGGTGGTGGAACACTGGAACAGGTTGCTTGGGGAGGTAGCTGAGGCCCCATCCCTGAAGATATTCAAGCCTGGCTCAACCAGGCTCTGGGCAACCTGATCTACCAGAAGCAACCAGCAACAGAACAAGGAGGCACAGTCTCAAGTTGTGCTGGGAGAGGTACAGACTGGATGTTAGGAGGAAGTTGTTGGCAGAGAGAGTGATTGGCATTGGAATGGGCTGCCCAGGGAGGTGGTGGAGTCACCATCCCTGGAAGTGTTCAAGCAAAGCCTGGATAAGGCACTTAGTGCCATGGTCTATTTGACTGGCTAGGGCTGGGTGCTAGGTTGGACTGGATGACCTCTGGCGGTCCTTTCCAAAACAAAATATTCTAGTGATATATATATATATAAAACTCTTTTATATCTATATAAAACTCTGACACAACTCTTAGTTCAAGTCTGATGGTGTGAATGGTGTTATATGGAGGTGTAGCTCTCCTTTCTGCTCTCATAAGATTACTTCCCCTGCCTGAAGTAGTAGTCCGAGTATACTGTGTAGTATGAGCTCCTGAGATGCCACCTTCTGGGAGAAAACACATGTAACAACCCACTTCAAAAATAGGTGATATTTATTCATGCATTTGGCACTTTAAAGCATGATGTATAAGTTAATAAAAAATCAAATCAATAATGATTTAGTTCCAAGTATAAAGCAAGTCAAGCACAGATCAATTTTCATAGCACACTTATAATCATTTAAACATCAACTGATGCCTGATAAAAAAGCTCAGAGAAATATTTTGCTGGTGTAAGGACTTTGCATTCAGTAAAACATGAATGAAGAAAAAGCCTTCACTCTATGGAGTTTTCTTTCTCCTCCAACCCTGCTTTAGTATGATCAGTGCACAAGAAGCACTAGGGGGTGTGCAGCCTGGAGAAGAGGAGGCTCAGAGCAGACCTCATTGCAGTCTGTAACTACCTGAAGGGAGGTTAGAGTCAGGTGGGGGTTGGTCTCTTCTGCCAGACAGCCAGCAACAGAACAAGGGGACACAGTCTCAAGCTGTGCCAGGGAAGGTCTAGGCTGGATGTTAGGAGGAAGTGGTTGCCATAGAGAGTGATTGGCATTGGAATGGGCTGCCCAGGAAGGTGGTGGAGTTGCTGTCCCTGCAGATGTTCAAGAAAAGTCTGGATGAGGCACTCAGTGCCATGGTCTGGTTGATTGGCTAGAGCTGGGTGCTAGGTTGGACTGGATGATCTTGGAGGTCTCTTCCAACCTGGTTAATTCCATGATTTTATGAGTTCACAAAGAATTTTTACACTCAAGCACATCAGAAAAGATGAGGATTATTCAATTCCAGATGCTTTCATAAAGTTATGGTCCTGAAGTTAAGTAATCTAAATCCCCAGGAGAGCCAACGCCACAGCGATGACAACATGGGTCAGCCTTCCCCAGCACTGTCAGACTTGGTAACTGCAGGCATTGTTCTATTGAGCATGAACCAATTAAATGGAGAAATTTGGACAAATGGTACCTGTCTTCATGAAGTTCATAAAAGAAATAACCTCATCACTAAATATTTACACATTCCACCACACTTGTGAAAGCTTAGTGTAAGGTCGAGTTCAGCGTGGACCACCTGGCTCTGAAAGACAAAGCATCAACCTCCTACTTGCTGTATCTGCTGTTCCTAGAGTCCAGGACTTCAAAGCCCTGTGACACTTCTAGGTTGGAGTCTTCCTCACACAACCATTCACACAACGGAGCTCCTGATACCCTTGAATCTTTGAGATTCATCTTTCCCTGGTAAACTGTCTTTTGGGGGCTGAAAGACAATAATCAGGAGTAGTCATTTCTCTACTGCAATTTTTTACTTTGATCTTATTTAGGATTAAAAACTGGAACACCTTTTTCAAGTGAGAATTTCAATAGAGAAATGTCACTTTTGCAGCAGTATCTAGCAACATGGATGCTTCTTTACACAGGCTTGTATTTATAGAGCAGAAGTTAACAATCTCAGTAATACCTTGCTGTCCTAAAGAGGCAGCTCAGCAAATTATTTTGGTGGTGCTGACAATTTACAAGTTCTGCATATTAACACATGGAATCGTGTAGGATTGTGTGAAAGCATTCTGGGGATCTATTCTGCTTATCTGCAATAATAAAACTCACTTTGAGTACTGTGCCCAGTTCTGGGCTCCTCAATTCAAGAGAGATGACAAGATACTGGGATGTGTCCAGAGAAGAGCAACAAAGCTGGTGAGGGGCCTGGAGCACAGCCCTGTGAGGAGAGGCTGAGAGAGCTGAGGGTTGTTTAGCCTGGAGAAGAGGAGGCTCAGGGCAGACTTCATTGCTGTCTGCAACTACCTGAAGGGAGGCTGTAGCCATGTGGGGTTGGTCTCTTCTGCCNAAGTCCCTCACAAACTTAAACTAATATGCAAACCAGAAAGACAAACACTAATTCCATTGAAATTCACCACTGGTTTAGCAACACACAACACCAAATATGAACTCATCTTGTTCTCTCAAGCCTGCTTCTGCAAAAGTTAATAAACCACTAAAAAAATAGAGAAAGCTGAGATTGTTAGAGTGCAAGGCAAGCATTTAAGACGCTGAAAAATATGAACTGAATTGAGACATCAATACCAGCAAAAAGAAAATAATCCACTCATGGATGCTTTACCAGAATTTACATCCCCCTTGTAAGAATCATATTCTTCTGACCTTGCTGGAAAATGGATGAAACTCCAACCTTTTGTGGGATGTACATGGGGGCTGTACCCTTCTACTCCAAATGGGAAGCCCTACCACATGCCTGTAACACACAGCAGCCCTATGGACCTTTTCAAAGCAAAGACAGCTGCGGCCAGAGAGGAGGAATCTGAGCAAAGCCTGTGCTGCCAGAGGAATAGGGCTTATTCTTCTCTTTCAAAGATCAGAATGGGGATTGACCTTTCCAGTGGTTTACAAACAAAGCACAGTCCATGATATAGATTTGCACCTGAAACCTTGTTCCTCATAGTCCATAGGCTGCAGGTTGCCAGACCCAGATTTTCCAGTTTGTATCTTGTCTGCCCTGTTCTTTTGATATTATTTCTGATCAACAGGAATTCTTTTTTTCCCTCCCTTAAATTTAAACAGTGCATTTAGATTGTTTGGGTTTTTCTTGAGTAGAAGCATTAATTTCACAGGGGCTATTTACTACAGCAAGCCAGATAATTCATGGTAACACTTGCACACTTTAAACACTTCCAACCTTAATTATTTAGAAGTAGGTTTTGCTATGTTATTTTCAACTATACTCAGCAATATCAAAAGCAGAGGTTGGTTTTTTTCTTCAATGCCTCTTGAACTTTTGTGAAATTCCAGTTTTTAGAATAGAAAGAAAAAGGGAACCTCATGCAAGTCTGGTTTTAAATAATCATTCTGAGAACATAAAAATGTCACTCGCAGGCTGCTGCGGAGAATTTAAATGTTTAAATGCAGGGCCAATATTGTCATATAATTTCACTTCCTCAGCACCAGTCTGACATTTTCACCTCTAAATAATAAAAATTAATCCCAGAGCAATCTGCTTATAAATAAGCATGAATATCTGGAAGCACTGAATGGTGAGCTGCCACCACAGGCAGTGGCTACGTTTACATTCACAGCACTAGGGACCTGACCCAGACCCTCAATGAGCATTGTAATTCCTTGTGTACACAAAACAAACCACTAGAAAGAAAGTTAGTTACTAGAAGCAAGCTCAGTGTCAGTTGTCTTAGGAAATGATGTTTTTCAGTTCCTTGTTCTCTTTTTGGGTGTTTCTCTTCTTACTTTTATCTCCCTCTTGAATTGTGTTTCAGAGTCAGAAATATTTAGGTTGGTCTATAAAAAAACCCTGAGTTGTGTCTTACTCTCCCACAGCTACAAAATCCACATTTGACCTTCACACTGCATTTCAGTAGAGCATTGCTTCATTTTTCACACATAATCTGATTTCATTATACAGGTTAGAATTACTCATAATGAAAAGTTGAGCTAATAACAAGGGGCATCATTGATGCCTCTTGTCTCCTCATTAAAGGACTAGACTTTAGTTCATTATAAATGGAATCACAACCAAATGTACATGCATATGGCATTATGGCAGATTTAAGCTTTTTGCCTTCTCCCTTCTTTTTGTTTTCTATACTTATTTTCTGAATAGAAAGCAATCAGGTTGGTTGATTTAGTTTTATTTAGATTGGAACAACTGTCAGTCTGGTTTGGTAAGATCTTCCACTCAATACGACAGCAGCAGCAGCACACTTTTTAATGCACAGCTCTGCGTGAAAACAGAACACAAATCTCCAGCTCTCCACCCACTGTGCAGTGGAATCTGTGGGTGACAAAGTGCAGTCAGAAAAAGCACATTTGCAGCCCATAAAAAAACCAAATGTTAGGATGGTGAAGGGGGGGGGGGGGGGAAGAGGAAGCAATTTCTAGAAGGAGTTTAAACCATCATTTACCCTAGCAGGAGGATGTGACTGACTTGCCACTTTAAGGCTTTATTAATAAGATTTAAGGACACAGCATAGTAAGAAAAAAAAAAAAAACACCTTCTTTCTTTTAAAGAAATGAAAATAACTTCAAAAGATGGTACACAGCTATTCAAAGTTGCTCATATTTACTTTGGGATTGAAATGAAGCCTTTGAGCATCAGGAATCCATTCCGGAGGGAGCGAATGATGTATTTTGATTTTTAGACTTCCTATTGTACTTTTAACACATCTTTTGGCAACAATTCAAGTTCCTATTAGTTTAAAGTTGGAATGACTTGCTTATCTGTGGCTGAACAGACCAAAGATGAGGAGCCAGCAGTCCTATATGCTACCGTGGGAAATGGGATGCTTACTGTTTTGCAAATGAAAAACAAGGCTCCAGATCAGCGGAGCTGAGTCCAAAGCTGGAGCCAGCATCCATTGCAAAGTCAGTCACACGATCAGGAGTTATGTATTATTAAAAATGGAGGGTTGTTATTACCCAGAAAATGAAAAATAAATGTAAATGGATCTAAATGGCACATTATTTTCACATGGAAACCCTGACCTCTCTTGTATTTCTGTGCCCGAGAGAAGGTTTGATTAGCAACTCCAGGACCTCGGTGCCCAAAAGAAAACAAATGAAGAGGTGTAGAAGACAACAGTGTAGCTTAATTCTGTAGCAGTCAAAGGAACAAGTGTTTGCACAAATGCATTCTGGAAAAGCTAATTCTAATGTGGCTGCCATTGCCCAGGCTAGGCTGGAGAGTTACACTGATGGAAAATTGAAGGGAGAGCTAAGACCAAAAGAGTTTTTATTTCTTCCAGCTATTTTCAGTTTCACTTATTATTTCTTTCATGTCACATACTAGAAAAGACTTTTTTTTTCCTCCTCCTCAAAACACTTTCATTAAAAGAGAAATAGAAAAAAAAAAAAAA